>BLKM01008000.1:480504-718154 GCA_013340265.1 Coptotermes formosanus
CCCCCCCCCCCCCCCCCACCCGAATATCTGTAGCGTCTATACTCTTGCAGTTCTTTTTGCCATTCTTCTTTTTCTTCTTCTCCTCCTCCTCGACATGTGACGCAAAGCAAATATGAAAGACATCGTCATGCTGAACTAGTCGTGCTATTCAGGAAAGGCAAGCCCAGACCACTGGCAGGCTTCCAAACTCCCCGCACAGTATCAGAGTGCTTCCCCCTGCTACCGCCTGCAGCCGCTTGCCTGTTGAGTTCATGGCAGAGCTGGCCAGTTTCCTCAGGCAATATTTTCTGCCTGTTGAGTCCACAGAGATCCTTTAAATTGTTTCTGTACCTTAACATGCAGTTCATTAACAGTATCTGAAATCACGCCCTGCTAAATGAATAACATCGTTCTTTTAAAGAAGTGTGGGCCGGCCAGTCCATGGGGGATTTGCGGTGGACAAAGTGGCACTGGGTAGGGTTTTCTCCAAGTACGCCTACTTTTGGGGCTTCACTGTCAGCATCATTAGGCCTACATCAGTGTTCTGTACTTACAATTTATTTATCTGCCACTGACGCTTTGTAATTTTAGCATTTGGTAGCGTCGTTCAGTGAAAAAAGTCGAGAAGTGTTGGTCCGAAGGTAAAACATCGCCGGCAGAAGAACTTATTTTCTAATAAACTAATACACTACACTGTTAAGAACGTGTGCAGGTCATGTCTTTGTACAGAGCATGTAGGCTAAGTATTTCTCTAAGCAACAAAATAAAGAAATTGCGTGACATCCATAGAATTTGGTTTTAGGTGCAGTTTCAGTATAATCACGGTGTGATGAAGGGAACGAGACCAATCAGAGATCTATAGCAACAGTCCTTAAAAGCCTAACTGTGCAAAGTTGATGATGATGATGATGATGATGATTGAAACGTATTTTATATCTGACACCATCGGGCAGAGCGTCTTTCGAAGAGCTAAAGATTCCTCAGCTAGTCAAGAAATTTCCTTCACTTTATGAAACCGGAATGTTCGTCACCGTGTTCTCAAGAGCCTGCCACTTGTCTATATCCCGAGCCAGATCAATCCAGTATGTTAAATCGCTTGCTTTATTCTTGTTCCCAGGATGGTTTAATCGGTGATACATAGTGTTACAGAGGTCACTTAACTTTACATCGGTCGCCAAAATGTTTTAATCAGTAAATGCCCACAGAAGAACACACAAGGTGGAGAGTAGGTGGCGATGAATATGATGAGTAGTGCAAAAACACAAACAGGTAGTCTGTAACAGGGAGGGAATCCAGAGCCTACTGCGTGTTGCTGGAATAAGTGATTAGTCCCTTGCATGTGCCTTGTTTAGCTCAGACACACCGCTGTGTGTGTGCGCGCGCGCGCGCGTGCGTGCGTGCGTGTACGCGTGCACATTTTGTGTGTAATAATCACATGTAATCTTACTGTGTAATGTCAGTCCTAGATATGTTGTGCATATGAATAAATATGTTAAGATGACAGTTGTGATAGTGCTCGGACTCTAACATGCTAACTCAATAAACTATTTTGAACACTGTCCCATTCGAAAAGCTGTTAGTCGCTCCGCTGGTTACGCAGTTCGTGGCCTGTTATGGAATCCGACTTTCTTTTGCCGTGTTTACAGAAGATTGCCACTGCATCTTAACTGAGCCAGTTTGATACTGTCTACACATTTACACAACATTTAAGATACATTTTAATATTGCCTTCATTTTAGGCGTAGGATATCAAAGTGATGTCTTCCTTACAGGTTTCACAACCGAAACTACGTATGCATTTTTTTCCCCATTAAAGGTAACTTCGCTCATTTTATTCTGCATGGTGTCAGCCTCATAATATTAGGTGGAAACATAAATTATGAGCCATCTCATTATTCGGTTTTCTACATATTCCTATCCCAATGGCCATGCTAAGTCCGTATATTCTTCTCATACCCTGTTCTTAATCACTCTCAGCCAGTGTTCTTTCCATAGAATATATTTCCGCGTTCGTATAAAGCAACTGTTAAACTTAATAGCGATATGTGTAATGTAACGTTTAAATTTTTTGCTAGAGACGGCAAAACGTGTAGTTCTTGACTTCCAGTTGACGTAAAGACTCAGGAATAACCACTATACACATCTTTTTAACCAAACCTCATTTCTCTTTTTCGTGTGCCTGTATCGCCAAGGCGATGATGTCCCATTCAGTTCTCGCCGTAGAATAGTATTTCCAGGGGAAAAGCTTACATGGAAAGGACATTAGTTCACGGCGCACTGTGATACAACATTATAACATGAGTGAGAATTTGTGTTTTGCGGGTTTCGTTGTGGAATTAGGGGTTAGTACAGACTATGTGTGCAGTGAAGGAGTTTTGATAGCGTCAAAAAAACCGCAAACATGTCTTCCATTAAGCGTATTTTATGTGTGTTAGTTTGACCACGAAGCATGATCAATAAAATTATAATTTATTTACAAACACTAGCTATACTTAATACGCGTTTACCAACTGATGACAAGGTATCATTTGGCAGCTGCAACGAAAAGAAATGTAGTGGGTGTTAGAAGAGATTATACTTCGTGCAAGAACAGAAGAATAAGAAGTGCAATGTAACTATTAATAACCGAACTAATGCCCCATTTTTAGTGCTGTTTTATTATAAAACGACATAGATTGTGTTTTCACAAATCATTTTTGTGTGAATTACGGTGGCACATTTTAGATAAAAAATGTTGTAAGAATATAAGATAAAACTAGCATTTAAATTAATTTAAACATGCTGACTCTAAATCTGGAGCCAAACAACTCTCAAACAGTCTTGATGAAAAACTACACACAAACGTATAAAGAGGAAAAATCTGTCATGGCAGAACGGGGGAGTACAGCCTGTGTGTCGTAACGATTGCGTGCATGTGAGTCTTCAGTCATAATCTGTGTGCATTTGAGGTCGGTTGTATATTCTCTTGCCTTTGTTTTGCTGTGAACAAAGCGGCCTGCAGAAAATTAATATCGAGAAACAACACCATTGTGGCTTTGACCTGGCCAGGCAAGTTTTGTTGTGTACGTGGGCAGTTCATACGTCTTGTTACAAACAAAACTGGAGACCGGCATACACTATGTGTGTTAGGATTTTTATTTTCATTCTTGTATCTGTTTATCTGATATAGTCAAAATCCTCTCATTTCGCACACGTTGTAAAAAGATTTGAACACTTATTTTGCTGGTAGTATTGTTATTGTGACCAGTCGCAGGGGACATGCATACTCCGAACAGTTCCTGTGTTCTGTACCCTGAGCCATTCAGCAGTCTGAAATCAGTACATTGACTTTTTCAGAATTCTTCTACGTTGTAGTTAAATACTGTAGATAATGCTGTGAAGTGAGGCCGCCCCCCCCCCCCCCCCCAAAGCCAAAAGAGTACTTTCCATTCCAAAAATATTCTCCGTGCATAATCGATAAACCTAACGCGTCGAGTACTAGACATTTCCTTTTTTTTTAGTTGAAAGGAGATAATGAATCAGAACCCGAGCGGGTCTTTATATGTTGATGATAAAGCTAAAAGCTAAAAGCTATCCCATTTCAGGCCTGGAGGTTGAGGCTCCCAGAATTTCTAGACAGTCGGCACATGAAAGTGGTAAGGTTTTCAGCTGTAAGCACTGGCCGTCTTTGCCCCGCAGGAGATATCCCTGGTACTTATTTTGTTACAGGCTGGATCGGCCTCAGGGCCATACTGCGGCCGGAAAGATTAAGTCAATGAAAAACTGTAAGTTCTCCATCGAACCCGCGACCTTCCGGCTTGTAGCGCAGTGCCTCACCCAACTACGCCACCGCGTGCCCTTGATATTAGGGTAAAATCCATTATTTTGTGCTGGTATATGGCAGCAACTTGCTCGTCCAACAGGCTGCACAATGATTCTGTCAAACGGGACATTATTGCACGGTATGAAAATAAATATTTTAAAATATTTCTTGTGTAATTTCGCTGTTTGTAATGACACTTCTTTTACTCCTGAGATTCTGTGTGAATGCTTCGTCCCCGCTTCATCTTATGCTGAAATGTGTACGAAATTTAATCTGACATTTTGTGGCAGTTTGCTACTCAGATAATGTGCACAGTGTAATGTTTAGCTGCCAGTGTCCTTCAAATCTCAGGCCCTTAGTTCAAGACAGTTATTTTAGTGATGCTCTCATAGAACAAGAAATTATGACAGAAATTGGTGATGCCTGTTTTCCTTCAGATATGTCGATCTGCTAGAAATACATCATTGTTCCTGAGATAAGTTATAGAATACTGTTTACAAACATCATAATAACTTCGTAATCATGATTATAATTACAGTACGTTGATATTAAGCCTTCCAAGTTGCTTCTCAGACTCATACAGCAACCATTTTCCTCTTTAACAGTCTCAAAACATCGTAATGTTAAGTGCAGCAGGTAACGAAACGTGCCGTATGTTCACACACACACACACACACACACACACACACCAGTTTGGGCCCTGTGTCGACCTCCTTCGAAAATTCGTGAAATCATATTTCAGAAAAATATTTCCTTCCTGGTTTACTTAATGACGCTTTGAATACATCGAATTATGTCATGTTAATTAATATTGGGTTACTGAATAATTAATTTTAATGTGGAAGAAATATTTTGTGACTTAATTTGAGATACTGTCTTGAGTATTTGCCCGGAACAATAAGGAAAACTATGAAGGTCATCAGACACGAATGCTGAGATGGATCCAGGCCAAGACTTCAAACCGTAATCTCCCACAATCCTCACCACGTGGCCGCCTCGTTTGGTAGACCGATGCCGGACTCTGTACGACAGTTTCTTTATTGAAAGTAAAGTAGGTTTATTGAGATGTTATGCGCGAACATAGCTGCAGTCGAAGGGCTAGAGAAACTTAGTATGAATGTACGAATTGCATTTTATTGGCTCAGGTTCCGTTTCGCTGTTGTGGCCTGTTACGGACAGCGTGACGCAACCCGGTAACTATCATTTGATAAACATGCTGGTTATTGTGAGCTTGGAATACAAATTGTGAAGCGTAATTATGCACAAATAAAACAATTTTTCAGGCGGTTATGTGTAACACTGAAAACCAATATGTTAGCAGACGAGCTATCTTTCGCGAATGAATGAATAATTTCTGTCAGCCCGTCTTCCTGGAAAAGTGCTTTAGTGGATGAATTTCTTATTAAAATTTTTAATTTAAAACATTATCTGTAATTCTAAGATTACCTGTTGCTAGAAGGCGGAATTAAAAATGTCTTTAAAATAAAATTAAAAAATGCTGGCATTCTGAATGTAATAACAATTCAGAAAGTCAGACACAGTATGTGTGCGCTTCTTAATTGCATAGACAGTAGGCATGATCGAAGTGCTGGAAGTTTCTTTCGCTTTAGGCTACACATAATTCTCATTCCAATTCCTTGCCTAGCATCTGGAACACAAGACGTGTATTTCTTCCAGTTGTGTTTACTTTCAGGAAGCAGAGTCAAGCGAATTAGCACAATGAGCGTCCATTTCCGTTTTAAGTAGACGCATTCGTACTCTGGAGCCCATCCCGGTGTAAGGCGTAGCAGCCGCTTGATTGCTGGGGTTGCGGGTTCGAATCCTGCTGATTACATGGATGTTCGTCTCTTGTGTTTGTTGTGTGTTGTGTAGGTAGCGGCCTCTGCGACGAGCTGATCACTCTTTCGGAGTAGCCCTACCGAGTGTATGTATTTAATTGTGTGTGATCTAAAAACCTCAAACAAATGAGGCGGCCTAGGCCCGAGTTGTGGATTATGACGGTTTATTGTATTAACAGGACAATTTAGATGCTAATTTCCCTTCAGCATTGTTGTTTGCTCCATAATCTGTAGCCCATTGTTACCACAGTCTGTGATTTCATTAAATACCAGGATACTGGGTATTTATATTTGCACATAGAGCTGCAGTAAATGTGTGAGTTTGTCCTCGTCTTCTAAACCGGAGAAAACTGGAGTCAGAGGTCAAAATACTCCCGGTTATTAGGCATTTGAATGTCGTGTTACTGTTATTCTTGCATTTTTGGGAATTAAAAAACAGTAAAAATACTCTCCATTTCGAATTAGGCCTATACGTTTTCCAAATGCGTTCGTTGCGACTTTGTGTAACTAATATTTCAATCACATATATTTTTATAAATGCCTACTAATCTACTGTTACAAAGCTAAAGAAAATCTTACGAGATTATCATAAGTGAGTTCATTTTTAATTTATTCAATATTAACAGTATCTAAGAAAGCCCCGTATAAGAATTATATCCAGACAGCTGCCACACTACGGCATAAAAATTACTGTCTTCTGAAAAGAAAGGTTTTGGTTGGACGGACATCTCGGGATTGAATCCAGAAACTTTGTGTGTCCACTTAGTTACGTGGGGAAACGGTCAGTGGCATATGTTCTGGAGGAAAAAAGACCGGAGTTCAGGGCGATACACAGGGATTGATGTGACTGAGTGAGTAGAGACCTGAAAATGGCCGAAGCACTGGAAAGAAAGTAAGGTGCTTAGAAGGAATACAGACATATCGACCTACATTCCGATAACCAGCACTCAGCTGCCAGTAAGAATGATTGCCTTTTGTACGTTGATCTTACTAATATTCTGCTACCTTCTCCCACGCGGCACCTAGACCTCGTCAGTTCTCATGCAGCGTTGCAAGTGAGGTATTGTGTGGCTTTACCCTCTAGAGGACCCACTTGACTTGTGCTGTGTTCGTACTTGAAGAAACCGAATAGGTTCAGGGAAGGGTGTATAAAATGGTGGATCATCATTCGAGAAGAATGTTTCAAAATTCCAATATTATTTTTGCCAGCAATAACATTTATTTAGCTCGTGTTTGTGTATTTTACTCGTAAGATTTCAATTTTCTATTTATATGTGAATCTGTTAAGTTACGTCAATGAAGAGGAGGCTCGTAGCCTCACGTTACTGTAGTATCGACACTTTTGCATATCTGGTTGCCACTTTTCCGGGCCGTTAGCTAGTAGCCTCTTCTTCCATTTTGTCTTTGCGTTACTGTGACAGACCTGCTGCTTCATCGTCACAAGTAAGAGTTCGATAATGATTGACGTCCTGGGTAGACAGAACGTGTGGTTTTCATGTTGCTTTTTGGAGTTATTTAACTAAAATTTGCAGTCCTTCATATCCTATAACGTCAAACAGTGAGGTGATTAGTCCATAGTGAACTGAAAGGGATGTGGAAGGAAACCATCGTAACCTGATTTTAGCTAATATCTCGACATTTGATTGAGTGAATTGAGGAAGGACAGGAAAATCCTACGCCAGTCTAGTCGATCTCCGGGCTAGTATCCGAATTCGGGATCTTCAGAATACGCACCAGGATTGCCAACAAGATGCCTTGATATTTGATAATTTGGCACGACGGTATAAAAACGTAAGCTTCGATGAGTTGAGTTCGTAATATATTTCCCTTTCTGTAGTCATGTTTCCTCGCCTTCAGGCGATTAAAATGTAAGTATTTTCTCAGTCACTGCTCCCTTCGTCTTTCAGTGTTCGAAGTGTAATAAAGATATTAACAAAGACTGAGAGTGACCAATACTATTGTCTGAGATTTGTCTCTGTGTAAGCCAATAGAAATTCAACACCTTTTCTTAGGAAACTGCTGTATGTATCGTTAGGGTAGAAGCTGGAGGGAGCAGACTCCTGAAAAAATCGGTTGATTTTTAGCGGACTATACTGTGTCACATCTCAGAAGACAGTATTCTTCGTAGCCACCACAGAGAGAACCTCAAATCTCATGCGATTCGAAAGTTTCTTCATGCGCTATGTACCCAAGAGATAAGTCGGGATAACGTAGTCGGTCTTGCGAATGGGCTGTGGGTTGGATGGTCCGGGGTTCTAATTCCAGCGGGGGCCCACCCAGCCTAGCATTCAGTGCTATTCAATGGGGACCGGGTTTATTTTTCATGAGTAAAGTGGCCGGGGCGTGATGTTAACCACTCGCCTACACCTAGCGCCAAGGTCAAGAGTGAGTTGAGCTGTACCTCTGCTCCACCAGTATGAAATCATGGCGTGCGTAGGGACAACTTTACTTTTTATGTGCTGTACAATTTTTAAATCTGGCGACATTAAAACTTTGCCGTCGGGCCACGTATAAAGACGTGATTGCTAAGCCGCGCGTTGTCGACCGGTGACGTATTTCGACGTTTTCATGCGCGACGTTGTATACGTGCGTCTGTGGGCCGTTCTGTGTCACATATCGCGTCAAGGTTGTGGGCAGCTTGGAGCAGGACGTCTCTGTCTCAAGATACAAACACACTGACTCCTGCCAACCCCACATTCGTAGAATCCTACGACTGCAACAAAGCGGCTACAGAACGAGATACGCTCCGTATTTTCGTTCGTAAGCTTCTTCGGTTACAGTAGTAGCTTTGAGCAGGAGGGTAATGAAAGGCCCCGATATTTTGTGGGAGTTATATGCGGTCACACGTTTCTCATGATAGTGAATCTGAAATTTAGGAAAGTGACACTGACGTCCCCACAATTAGTTCACGTAAACAGTTGCAACCTTGTCCCTTGAGCAGAAACCGTTTTGATTTTATTTGGCATTTGTAGTGACAGCAGCCAGAAAACACAAGATGCAGGAAGGTTATTCCAAATGCGGCCTGTGTATGAATAGTTTCTGCACAAATATGGCCCGAAATTTCTGATGCACAATCCAAGGAAAATAACAAAATATGGCGTGCTGGTGAGTGGTGTGTGAGGCACTATCGGGTTGTGTCTGCAACATGGATATGTACGCGGCCGAGGGGAAGGAGTTGGAGGACACAGTATTATCACTTTTAGACAGAAACTTAGGCCACAATCATCACATCTATCTAGACAGTTTCTGTGATAGTGTGAAAGTAGCTGGAACATTGCTAGACAGAAAGTGACAGTTTGTGGCACTATGAGGGTTAACAGAGGCATTCCAGGAGACCTAGAACGGGAAGCCAGCCGGTTGAAAAAAAGGCAGTCAGCGTTCTGGAGGAAGGGTGACGTCATGGTCCAAGCGTGGAAGGAGAGAAGACTTGTGCTATGATAAGCATGATACATGGCGCAACATTCGGGAACACAGGAAGCAAAGAAAAACAAACCTCTAAATAAAGAAACCTTATGCCGTTGTCCAGTGCAATAAATTCACGGAGGGCGGAGGAATGGTACACCAGTACCTCAGTTAGTGCTCAGTTTTGGGGGAAACTGTCAAATGGTCGAAAAAGTTGGTATTGTATCTGCTAGACTGTGCACTGCTCAATGCATTTTTTGTGTGCAGAACACTAAACGCAAACAAAAAATAAAGTTCAAGAGCTTCCTGCACCGGGTAGAAAGGTCGTGTATATCAAAAGTCCAGAATACAAGCGAGCCTAATTCTGCTGAACTGCAATGGCCAGAGAGGAAAGCAGCGCCAAGGGGGCCTAAACAAGAAGCGGGCCCCCCCCCCCCCGCAGACTGTTCGGGGATTTCAGCAAACACAAAGTGGACAAAATTGTTGCTGGTGGGGAAGGCAAGAAGAAGTATCCTGCAAGACAGTGTATAAAGCATGTGCGGAACGTAGGAAGCGAAGTGAAACTACGTACATCTGTAAATTCTGCGTTGCTCCGCTTCACAAAGGGTCTTGTTTGGAGAGATACCACTCACTGAGGAACTACTGGAACCTCTATGTGCAGTTTCTTTAGTACTGGGTTCAGGAGTTACATCTGTACCGTCAAATCGTAACTAAGAATGCATTCAGGGGTTGCACATTTAAAGTGTGTAGAATGTCCGGGAACTGGGGGGGATTTAATTAAAGCCACCCCGACGGCAGTGTGTTAAGTGAATGGTACGTTCGAGGGGAAATTAGTGCAGATTAATCGAAAATGAGTAACTCAAGCGCATGATTTCTCCTGCCATCACTGACACTGAATGTTCCGTATGGACGAAGTGACACGTCGATAAAACAATTCATGCACTCATGAAGGGGATGAACACAATTCGAAGAAGCTTGTATCCAATTAGCAGATTTTACGAAACTGAGTTTAGAGGCTCGGGTTTAACTTTGTGATTAATTTGTGCAGATGTTTCAAGTGCCATTTATACTTTATTGTTCGTGGCACATGTGTCCTTATATGCTTTGTCTTTTTGCAGGGTTAAAAGTAGATAGTAACCTTCGAAAGCGAAGTAATGCCAACAGTATAAGAACTGCTTTAATTGTATTCGGTTTACTGATTGCATATTAAACTCAGTGTAATATTGTCTGAACCCCATGAGAGGCACGTCACAACTTTTTACTCACTAAATTGTAAGAGGACACGTAAGTGTTCCAGTTTCAAGTGCTGTGTTGTCCTCATGGGTATGTTTCACATTTGGATTACAGCGTACGAAGGATCAACACATTCAGTGCAGCTAACAAGTTTCGTCTCCTAGTCCTTACTTCTTCTACCTACTCACAGTAGGTGTCGAGGTTGTTTATTTTCACTTAATCACACTCAGACACACACTACAGTCGGTATGACTCCTCTGGACGAGGGATCGGCCCGTCGCAGAGACCCCTACCTGACAACACAAACACTGACAAGAGACAAACATCCATGCCCGCGGTGGGATTCGAACCCACGATCCCAGCAAGCGCTCGGCCACAGACCTACGCCTTAAACCGCGCGGCCACTGGGGTCGGCCAGCTAACACATACTGTGCCTAAATGTAATGATCTTGGGTATGTTGTAACGTATGTACGAAGTATAACTCTGTTGGTGATTCAGTGTATGGAATCGAGACATCTGGGGTTCTTTTCATAATGTAATAAATATAGGTGTTTTGTGTGTTTGTTGGTGTTGAATATTTAAATTATATAATATTGTATAGACTATAAGGAATATTGTAATGCCATTAGTATTGCAGTATTCTTTACTGACATTAAAATACTGAAACGTAACTAGTATGTCGATATTTATTGCCTAGATAGGCGCTGTAATTCTTTATATTACGTATTAGCGATATTGTTAACTTTTAAATGCAGTGCTTCTTTGGTTATATCGCTTTACTTAAGGTCACAGTGCTGTATAAGTGAGGGTGAAACACGTAAAATTAAAGCTGTGAGGAATACATTGCAAGTCATGGCACTCTGTTACCATAAGGCACCACGTGACTTATAATTAGGTGCGATTATGTTCATTGTCGCAATGCCCTTGAAGGCCCTGAATGCCAGACATGTGCAACTACAGATTCCCACGTGTAACTGAATATCATAATTAGAAAATGATGGGTTTTTGACAATAACACATGGAAGAGAAACCTTACAACAAGCGCGGAAAGTTTTTAGGAATCTAAAGGCATAATAAAGGAGCGGATGGCGTTATAACTTGATAATTCGTAAAAAATTATGAGTTTTCTCATTTTTAGTTTTTTACTACCTCCATGTAATCATTAGATACTAATGTGTAACTTCAGGCTTTATGGGTTCCACGGCATCGTGTGCTGAAGCTGTGCAACCTTTGACGGTAGCCTACACTGCAATGCAGGTTGACACGTTGGAAAGTTTGAACATATGGCGCGGCTAAATCCCGAAAGCTAAAGTTACACATAACTTACAGTTTGTTTAAAAAAATTAAATATTGCTGTAGTATATCCTCATTTGAGGGATTAGAAGTTACATTGCTGTATGTTAGGTGTACGTGCAATGTTTCATGTGTTTTCATAACTAACTAGCTACAGCACATTTTCAAAGTCCAGACGAATCGGCATGCCCCACGTGCTGCAGCATTCAGAAAGACTAGGTTTTGTCCGCACAATGTACTTTTGTGTGTCACATGATTCACAGAACACACACCGATCATTTCCTCAACTGACCGATCTTTTTACTTAAGACAGATTTCTTTTTTGAGGGAGGAAGCGAAATTTTACTTAATTTAGACTCATTTCAATCTTTCGTAGGTTAACCTGATACTTTGCAGGGTGCAGTGGGAGAAACGTTTAAAGCGTTTACTTCGCTTCGGTCACTTTAATACCTGCGTAAGAGAGTAAATTTTTGCCCAGTTATTGTAACATATTTATTGGAATAATGGTGGGTAAATGAGGCAGTGAAGGTAATAATGCTGCATGTCATCAGGAATATTCAAGCCTGAGGCGCAGTAGTTCCGTCAGCCCATGCGCAGAGGCGAGCTAGGCTGTTTCCCTGACATTCATTAATCAAGAGTGACGTTACTGTTCGTCATTAATATTTGTTACTAGTGAAATGCCCATTGAAAATTCAACCGGAAAATTTGCCATTTCCCGTTTCTAGCTACACTTTCCACAGATAACCTTCCCGTTTATCCGTTACACATTACAGCCTTTTAGACTCACACCTAAGTCACGATTTTACAGCATATACACGCTATATAACTCTTCTCGTCAAAATATTGAGTACGGTATCGACTGAAGCGTGGGTACATATAACTAGCTTTTACAGCTGACATATTTTGGTCCTGTTATTATACAATTCGTAATAATATGTATTTGTTGAGACACAGGTACATGTTACCACGTGCTGTGACTATTGACATCAGTGTCCTGTTATTAGCTGTTACCATTGATTCATGTTTCCGCGTAATATACACGCAGTTGTGCATAAACTGTAGCCAAACATTTGCCTGTACAATGTGAATGTTCATTTCCTTCCAGTGTTTGGTTATGCTGTCCCTCACAGCAACCATTATACACTCTTATTTGAAGAAAATTATTCCGTACATCAGGCTTTCGAGATTGTGAACTGTTTGTATTATACTGGTACATTGAAGAAGGCTCTATACATTTAAAACAACAACTGGCTCTTAGTCACGTAATGCAGGTCAAATTGCGATATAGCGTCACCCTCACTTGGCGTCCCTGAAAGTCTGTGAACAGAAATTCCCTATTATACAGTATGTAGATTCACCGCCACCTTCGATGTAGTGCCACAAATTCCTGGGAACAAACAGTGGCGCTGTATCATGATTTGTCTTTCCATACCGGGCGCTTGAAAGAAGACCAGCGCAAAAGACTTCAGTAAGTTGTGTGGAAATGCAGTACATCAAACATTCCAAGGCCCTAAACTCTGTGCGTGCGTGTGTGTGTGTGTGTGTGTGTGTGTGTGTGTGTACATACCTACACGGTCCGTACATGCCCTATATGCAGTACTTACCGAACCTCTTATTCGGGAGGCCTCTATAAGGTATCGGCCAAGAGGTGATTTACCCACACTTTAAGTTTGTCTTGGTTGTCCTTAGTCCCTCCTGCAGTTACATCAACATTGTTTTAAAATAGGCCGCGATCACTACCGCTCTTGCACTGTACTTGACTGCCATTTAATTTCATAACCGTATAAAACAGACAGAGAATAAGTCAGTCGGATGCCATCTACTCTTGATATGGTGTTCCTGAAGTATCGTACGAACGAAACGAAAACATTACCTCCATTCTGTATTTTAAATGAGTGTTAAATGCGGACAGGCCAAAGTGTTAAATCCCTTCACACAGCGCATATACTAAGATATTTTTAGGATTTAGTGTTGTTCATGAATCATTATTCAACACGTTAACTTTGTTAGAAAGTAATTAAGTTTCTCGGCGTCACTGGTGAAATGTCTAGAGGAAAACGGCTCCTTGTTTCCGGCTGTTTCTCCCTTCTCTGATGTACACTGCTGAGACGTAGACGTGAAGCATCACGTTCGTTGTCTAAAAACCATCATTACCACGGATATTGTTCCTTCACAGAGAATAATCTTCACTACGCAGACGTTTAAATTGTGGTCTCAAAGTACGTAATCTTTTCCGAAACATACAGTCCTACAGTCAGAAAGAACTGCGTTCAAATTAAAGATCAAACCCGCAGCTCAATTATTAAAGAACAACACGTGTTTCTTTCTTTTTTGTGCTAAACGTCCCAGCTGGCATGAGTGTATACAAAGGTGGATATTTAAATTCCCCAGAATGATCAGTCACAACAAACACTTTTTACTTGAAGTAAAAAGTGTTGGTTCTCATACGTAAAATAAAATTAATTAATTTCAGTTCATTTTTAGTTTCTCGTTCCTAAACCGGAAAAATGTCTTACGAGGTAACTATTCTGTCAGTTTACGTGCCCCTCTCCCCGCCATTTCAGCTTCTCAACAATTTTACCAAATTTCGCGAAGCGTGGTATATAAGGTGTGTAACTGAAGGAAGCCCGGACGCCGTAATTTTTAGTTTCCTACAATTTTTCGCAGACTGGTATTAGTTACTAGGTAGGCTAGTAGAATGTCTCGGCACAGGCTTAATGTCTTTCAAACGGAACGCGACACACGGACAGGGAAGTGGGAATGTAGGATGGAAAAATTGCCTGTGTAGGCCTATATACGAACATCATCTTGTCTTAATTAATTACGCAGAGTAATGACTGTACCGGCCTCAAAATCCTATTTCCGATATTGCCTTTCATGTTAACGTTTTGTAAAGCTTTTTAGGTTATTTAAGCAAAAGTTAGAGTACAGAATTTGAAGAAGACGATGAAATGACACAAGAGAGGAAGAGGACACGTCGAAGACGGAATAAAGTATGTATGGAAGAAAGGGAAGGTGAGATTGAGAATTCAAGAGACCATGCAGAATAAATAAGGGGAAGGGAAAACTGTGGACCTGTGATCAATTGAAGTGTGTGTACTGGCGGTTTGATAGGTAGGGCATAAAGTCCTTGCTTGACTGCTAGTGCTTGTGGCACAGCCATACAGCGGTAGTACAGAGCAATAGAGCAACGCGCAGCACAGCCGAGCAAACGGGGGAGTTATTATGGGTTAGGGCTATTCTAATGTTATAAAAGGGGATTTCTGGTAATGCTGCTACAAACGATGTTAGTGTAGTTAATACGCAGTTAAATGAATGGAGTTAAGTGGAAATTTCTTATACCCAGCTCCGTTCCTGAACATCGTTACAAGTATCCTTTCGAATGTGAACTTCGTAAAACGTACGAGAATGTAGCACGAACGGAAACGATGAAAGATTCACGTGCAATTTAAGGTTCTTAAGCGCGTAAATATTACAATTAGCCTCCTTCGATGAGATAGTGTGTAGTCGGGCAGGTAAGATACCAAAGTTTTAAGTTAGGTGACACTTCTTTGTCGTGTTACTTTAAATAAGGTATGCGAGAATATTATGAAGTTATATACTTTTAGACTTTATTTGCTTATTTTAATTTCCACATATTATCTTCAGGACTTTTCCGTCATTATCGCCATAATATACCACGCAGTCTTTTAATATTATTTATTCCGTGAATTGCTTCCGCAATCACACATCTATACTAATACATGTACATAACAGAAATTAAAAGTCATACATATGCTCTTGTACCCTTCTACATGTTTCGCCGAAACACGTACGAGGGTCCAAGCTGATGTATGGCTTTTAATTTCTGTTATGTGCATACTTGTATGTTGTTATATATGAATGATACCTCACAGTCGCCGGCTGAAGCAACTTCCGTTTTGCCTCCAGGGCAAGCACCGGCGAGATCTTTATTTGTGTATACTTTCGGATACTTAAGCTTAATACGAATGGTGCTCCACAAACTATTCCGAAACTCCGAAGCTTGTGTGTCGTTGGTTGCGTACCCTCTTTCTACGACTTATCCCAGTCATGTTCTTTCAGTGGAATGTGCTCCTCGCCTTATATTGCCGGATGTGAAACTGAATTGCACCGTACAGGTTTAGTTGGTATAAGTTTCGGTGAGGGTTTGGTGAAGTATTGCTTTTAGGTTAAATTGTGTTAGATTAGATTACGTAACGTCAGGTTAGGTTAGCTTAGATGAGGCTAGAGGGACATTGTGTGTCCCTAATTGGATTCGACATTTGAGTGACCACGTGAGATAGACTCACTCTGTTGTGTCCAGTTTGTGGCCTACTTTGATGTAATACTTTTAATAATGTGGCCGCACGGTCTGAGGCATAGGTCCGCGGCCGAGCACTTGCTGGGATCGTGAGTTCGAATCCCACCGGGGGCGTGGGTGTTTGTCTTGTATAGTGTTCGTGTTGTCAGGTAGAGGTATCTGCGATGGGCCGATCCCTCGTCCAGAGGAGTCCTACCGAATGTGGTGTGTGCTTGAGTGTGATCAAGTGAAAAATATAAAAACCCTCTACACCTACTGTGAACAAGTAGGTTGAAGAGGTAAGGACTACGAAGACTTTTAATAATTAGAACTTAAGCGTTGAGGTTGGAGTTGAAAAGGTATCTCATTGGCACTCATTAATGATTTTCTTTTGTAAATAGTGCATTTGTTATTTGCTTCATCGTCGTAAAGTAATTCAGGAGGCCAGGATAGCGCATTGGGTATAGCGACTTGCTACGGGTTTGACGGTTTGGGATTCGAACTCCGGTGGCTGAAAGAGATCTAATCTACTCTACATCCATCCAGACCGGCTCTGTGACGCACCCAACCTCGTCTACAAGGGGTAACTGGTTTCTTCCCCGGGGGTAAAGCTGCCGGGGCATGGTGTTGATCACCCATTGGTACAGCTGTACATCTGCCTCCCTTCTGTGCCTCTATCGTCATGTTACGGCGTGACCTTTACCCCTTAAAATAATTTAACAGTCAGCTGGTGTACGTCTGGCATTGTCTCGTTTTATTTACACTGTATCTACGGTAGACTCAAGCCTCATACTTGCGCTTTCTTTCTAAATGTTTGTCCAGTCAAACTTTTTGTAGAAATATTCTCACGTGCAGGCAATGAACAAGGTCCTAGGAAAAAGATTTCATCATTTGCACTGTTATCTGCTGTCTCATAACGTAATGCAGTGTAGCTCGTGTAAGTCCTCCATGTTTCCAAATGCTAGTTAAAACTGGATGGACAGGTGGTCAATTTTTCATGTTCGTCAGTTGTGGAATGACATTAACAATTTTGCCTCAGAGGTTTCAGTAATCATCATATAAAGTTCCTGGAAATTAAGCAGACGGACCCGTTTAACGTGTTTATGCCTTTAAAGAATATCTTCCAGTGTGTGACGACATGTAATCTCGTAGAAATTAACCAAGGTATTAACTGCATCCAGCTCCTAGCACCCCAAGGCGCCGCATTTCAGACGGCAGTGTTCATCATGCGCATGTCACAGTCTGGCTCTTCTTGTATTATCAGGTCCTTCAGTGTGGTCAGTTTGGCGCGCGTCGGATTTTATATACCAACAAGGAAAATTTAATTAACTCTCTCAAGAAATAACTTTGTCTGCATTATTACGCAATCGTTATTAAGTTAAAAGAAGACAATCTTATGTGGGACCATGTACGTTCTTCCGTTTGTCTGTCTGTGACCTAGTGTCAACACGTGTCTCGTGTGTCGGAACTTTCGTGCGTTCTGCGTGGGAGTTCTTTACAAAAATTGTCGAGCAGTCAGGTTCGCGCGTAACTTATTATGTAGGATACTATGGCTACGTGCCGTGTGGGATTTGCTGTAGTCATACTGACACTGAGACATGGTTTTTTCTGCGCGGAATTCGGTTTTTCCGTGTCAGCATTATTCCAGTAACGCTCCATATGCCTTCAGCCATCTATAAGAGACTATATAAACTTAGCAATTTACAACGTCCTTCAATAACAGACGTAAATAAGTCTGCCGACAGGTAATGTCCGGCCTATAGCGACAGTTTATATATTTAATCTGTGAAAAATTTCACTTACGTAAGTAACAGGAAGCTGTAATAAAATCAGTTATATGCGCTGGTTACATTACAACTCTAGAAAATGTGACGTGTTGATAATAATTAAGCATCATGGCATGAATACTTATTGGAGAGTAGCGCTGCGCATTCACGCTTTCGTAACTTCCTGTTGTTCATATGTAGAAGTAAAGCGTTGGTTTCGTACCATAACTGCTTTATTTTCCAGTCAAGGGTTTGCAGAAATTACTGGATTGAAATGTGGATTAGCCACAGGCAGCTGGGCTAAATAAAGTAGATTAAATAAATTCAACTCAGTACAGACTGGAAACTTGTAACATATAAAACGGAACATTTTGTTTCGATTTCACTGCTCTGTAATTACAATTTGGGTTAATTTAAGGGCTACAAACAACAGGACATAAAATAGCCTTAAACGTGCATGTTGTTAAATAAATTCAGTTTTTGTTATGAATGAAGTCTGTTTTGCTGGTTTCATTATGTTTCGAATAAGGATGTAAATTTCCTGTTCTGTAAGTAGCGAATTAAAGGGATGCGAATGCATTTCGCTGTATTCCTCTACTGTGCAGTAAAATGAACCCCTCAAAGCAAGTAGGACCACACTTGTGTGGGATCGGCTGTGTTGAAGTTGATATACAAGTACTTTGCTGTGTTTCTTAATCAAGTGGTCCTGTTGGAGCCTGGAGTAGTGAAGCCCTGTTCCATGATTTTGGAGCTACGCATTTTGTATGACACATATTAAGTTTTAGTTTGAAAACTGAAGAGAGGAGAACGATTAAAAGACAAGTGCGTAGACGGGAGAATAACACTAATCTTAAAACATAGAATGTGTTGATTTGAAATGTAATCATCTGGCTTAGAACAAGGACCGGTGGAAGGATTTGGGTGAAGTGAGTATACCAAATTTCCACATAATTCCATTGGGTACTATTGAATTAGTGAAAAAACACGCTGATAACCATTATTTTGTTAGTGGCGTAAATGAAATTTTTTCCGTACCTTTTGAACTTTTCATCTGATGTAGATAAAATTCGGCACAGGAGATGGCCTAAAAAATTTTTTGGTCATTTTGACTTTCGTGAGAGTCGGTGGAGTGAAAGTCATACTTTACTTTTTGAAAGTAAATGGGTTTATATCGTTGCCCGTATTTATTATCCGATTGGACGCAGTTCGGTAGAAGATAACTGCAAATGAGGCTGTTGAGTATTTGTGAGTTTGTGAAGGTCTGAAAAATCGGTGCGTGGAAAGCCGTATTTGTCTTGTGTGTCTGAATGGAATTACGTTTACGCCTCGACCATGATGCCTTGCGAAATTTCAAAGTCAAGAATGTCGTGGTAAAATCTGTGTACTGCGTCACGGAGTACAGCATTTTTAGTCTTCTTAAGCAGAGGACTCTGTTTTTGCTCCATCATTTACAAAATGTGTAAATATAATAATAATAATAATAATAATAATAACAAATTTAACGACGAATAGATTAGTCATTTTACTCGACGCATATGCTCTTTCTGTTACATTGAAGCAGGCAAGAGTATGAGTCATAATCTAATTCGTCCATTTAATCGAATTTTGCTTTACTCGTTACGTCAGTTAAGGCTGCTTTCACACGGTAACTAATGTGACGTGAGACATTTCAAGAGGATCACAGGAAAATCTATACTGCAGGCTATAGCTGACTGACATCCAAAGTTCAGACTTGACTGCCTTCATGGACGTCTCAGCATTGTGTGACATTTCCTTTGTGATATCACAAAGCAACGTACTGAGCTCGACATAATTATCAAGTGCTGTGGTCAGCAGTGACCTTGCAGCGAGAATGTCGTACCTACAGACGAACGCGTGTCGTGATACTCCTCGTTCTGAGAGGAAAACGTACGATATTACATGTCTGAAAACTGAACTACCAAGAGACATTGTATGTATAAAATACATGCATGTAAAATGTCTTCAGTTCATGTATATATTAGAACTCGAACCAGCAGACAATCGGTATAGCCCAGGAATAGCTTCTGTCGTAATGCCACTTAATGCGGTTCATATGAGCAGTAGTTAACGCATTAGTCTGGCATGTTAAAGATCTCTCGTTCGAATCCAACTACCGACCTAGAGATCTTAAAGATAAAAAGTATATATCAGTATAAGGATGGAGCCGGAGCAGCGGGTGGTGTAGGCTATGAACTGTGTGGTCCAGACCGTCTCTGGGACCCACCCAGCCTCCAATTCGGTGGGTACCGAGGGCTCGTTCCTCGAAGGTAAAATGGCGGGGGCGTGAAGTTGACCGCTCACCTCAATCTAGTGCCGAGGTTAAGAACGAGATATATCCACATTACCCGTTTATGCCTTCGTAGCGTGTACAGGAACAACTTTACCCTTACCAGTATGATGACAACCAATCACGTGAAGGTGGGAGTAGAAACAACATAATGTCGTGGACTGCAAGTGTATTTCACAGGTACATACCTCACAACACAATACTGTCATAGTATATCGAGTCATGTACTGCAACAAACCTTTACAGAGACATCCCGCTGTGATACACGGGTAGACAAACAGATGGATTTTAAATGTCAGCTTGTGATTTACTGTCAAACTGCTTAATTGTCCAAACCTTTAGCGAACCGTCATTAATTAGACTGAAACTGCTTTGTTGTTAAAAGCTATCTTGATATGTGTGTGTGTGTGTGTGTGTGTGTGTACGCGCATTCTCGCGCGCCCGCCAACCCGCCCGCCGGCCCGCACATTTTTTAATGACGTGTCAGTGGTCTAGATTACGTAGCGTCGGTGATGAATTAATGAATATGCATCGGATATTGGTGCAGTGTTACCGAAGAGGCAAACCGAAGTACCTGGTGAAAGACCTGCCCCAGTGTCACCTTGTGCATCATAAAGATTGGGTGAACTGGCCTGATACAGAACCCATGCTTGCGCTGTGAAAAGACGGCGACTAGCCGCCTGAGCCACGGCATTGCAGTATGTTTTAGAAAGTATCGTGACAAATTCTGTTCGTGCGTGCGTGCGTGCGTGCGTGCTCGCGTACAGGGCGCGATCGTATATTGTACGTCTACGTTTATGCTATTAGTGCTAGTTTTCGTATGTCCTGAGCGCCGAAGGTGGATGCCAGTTTCCCCAGCGTTTATTTGCGAGAGTATCCTAAGTGGGCGCGAAGTCCCGTTTTACACTCTTTGCCAACAGCAGTCAAATTCGTAAGTGCCACTGACTCATTTTTAAAGCCAAAATATGTTGCGTTAGTTCTTGGACGGTAATACCCGAAAAGATATCTTGGAACTGTGACAGGCTGTGAACCGGATGAACCGGCAACCTCATGGCAGACAGCAGTCTAGGAACAGCAATCAGCGGTAACTTAATACTGTACCTAGACCACAGTACCGACTGCTATAAAATGAAAGCTCTGGCAAATATCCACTGATGCCGTCCACGCATCAGGGAAGCCGTCCAAAGTAGCCAATCACCCCGAAACGTCAACCGTGAAGACGGATACAAATCCAGTAAAGTCCGACTGCCCCTTTAATTCTCCAACCCTCCGTCTTAACCACATGGCCTCTTCCTTTTGGAGAGCACCGTCCTTTACGCCCACACACTCACATTAAGGGACCTGTAGTACATCGGTCCACTTCCTTTCTCACTGGCCCTGAACATGGCGCGCAAATATACCCGTACACCGAAACGTTACAACAGCATCTAAACTTGATAGCCAAAGATATTCGTATTGTTAGGAGACTTAGCATGTTTTAATAACAGTTCATTCCTCGTTACTACAAGGTATGTAAATATACTGGACTCTATATAAGGCTGCAAGGCGAAACTGTATTGCATAGTTTCTGAGCAGAATACATAAGCCTTTGATCTGAAATTCTGATTGTGTTGGTACACAGGACTGGGATTCACGATATTTGAAGTTGAAATAGTCTGTGCATTCCAAATTTTTTCGGTTCTTGTCGTGTATAGCCTATATATGCCCATCTGTACCGAATTCTGATGGATTATTTGTACAGGCAGACGCAAGGAAGTGCTTGAATTCGTTGATAAAGATAGTTACATAAACTTGTGGTTATCAGACCACGATCGCTGAAGGCAGACACGTAGAACTGATGATTCAGAGCTGTGTTCAAGACATGTTTAGTGTAATGAAACTAAAGCAGTGCAACAGAGCTGTTCTTGAGAAGATACTGGAGAGCTGATCAAGACATTTTCTGACTTTGGATGCTGAAATGTGTTACTGTGCTTACACGAACACGCCACTGAATCATTTCTGAACCACAGAAGTTCAGTCCACATCTGTCATTATATTTCTTTAAATCATCTTTAATACTAATCTCCCACCTACAATTTGCTGTACCTAGTGGTGTCATCAATCTGATTTGCTGACTAAACTCTGGTATAATTTTTCGTCGTACTTTTACACGAGGTATTCCCTAGCCATCTCATCCTCCTAGATTTGACGAAACGAACAGTGCTCATGATAAAAATATTATAAAGCTGCTCGTGTTACAGTGTATCCAACCTGTTGTTACTTCCAAATATTCTTCTTATTACTGTGTCCTCACACGGCCTTAGTCTTTATTCTTCCTTGAATGCGAGAGATGTTTTACATTCTTACAAAACTACGTGTAATTTTATAGCATTGCCTTTAGTCTTGGTTTTTTGTAGACTGGAGACCGAAATGCAGTAGATACTGAACTGAAGGGCAGTAGGTTTCAGTCTTGTTAACCTCTCGAAATGCGGTAGTGACTAGGGCTTACATGTGACAGTGTGTGTAGGCTATTAGTCAGAATCTCCGCTTGTTGTGCATATGGTGTATTTAAGTGTTTCGTATAGTTCTCAGAACAGGATTGTTTACATATACAGCACTAACTGGTTGGTCGTTACAATGGGGAATCGAAATTTTCTCCCAAAGGTATTAGCTAAATTTTAACTAACTTCGATTTATTTTATTCCGAAAATTGTTAATTTTTACAGCACATGATGGATAGAGGAAACGTATTTTCAAAATAGTCAATCCTGTTTTATAGGGCAAGGGCGTCAGAAAAGTAATTCGGACGACTTAAAAAAGCAAGCCACCTACCATACTGTCAGGACAGCCACGAATGATCTCACAGTCTCCTTGAAATATTCAGATTTAATTTTCTTTTATCTGGAAGTCCAACGAACCCCCTTGGGCTGGAAGTGAAAATGGACCGGACCGATTTGTATGGCAGCAGGGGTGTGTAGGTGCCTTGTGTAGCGAGCAGGCGTCATGAGAGAAACCAACTCAGAGAACAGTCGAGTTCAGAAGGATCAATAGGGGGTGTTTGCGCCGGGGGGTAGCGCGCAGGTTACCCCTGCCAAGCACGTTGCCCGCCCGCCATCGTTCAGTCCAAGCTTGGCCGGGCGTCCAAGCCTCAACAAGATGTTCATGTCCATCACACACAAGTACTACTATTGCTACTATTACAGATACTGTATATGGGACGAAGCAAACAAGTCTTATTACTTCTCAACTCTTAAATTCTACGTGTTTTTACCGTGTGTTAAGTGTGATTTCCCTACATCTGTGTGTGCGTGTGATTTAAAAGAAGACTCAAATAAGTCATATTTTCGTCGTCAAATTAATGTCTGAATTGATGTCGTACGCAATACGAGAATAAAACACCTTCCTTAAAATAAATATATTCGTATTAATTCCTGGGCCTAAATATAAATCGATTTAGTGTTGTTGTGAACATACGTTGATATCATTGTAAAAATCTTCGATTAAATAGTAAAGAGAGAGATTTATTTAAATATTTACAATTAATCCCCATCTAACCACTTCTTTGTGTGAAATATCTTATTTCGTGTTAATTCGCCGGAATATTTAAGTGTTTTGCAAGTTATCGATGTTCATTCATTTAAGTGTCCGTGAACCAAGTGAAAGGTGAACCGCTTGCTTTTATCTTTCCAACACGAATATTCGCTGCTTAAATAACAGGAATAATGTATGTGAAGTTGGCACTTTTTGTATAACTAATACGGGAAGCTGTGAAATTTTGTTTAAAATTTTGGTGAATGCGCAAGAATGAATAGAAGATTCTGACATAAAACATCAACCATTCATTCGAGGGAATATTATTGAAGAAGCCGACAGAAAGAAGTTGTCGAATCGATAATAAAGGAATGTTGACCGAATGTTAATCGTAATTCATATCATAAATTTATATTTCAAGTTTTTCACATAGAATGTTACATAAAGATGAATTCAGTCATTTATTTTTGTATGTACGAAGACGAAGAGAGGAAGGGTACCCTCGAAGATTTATTTCACCTTAATCTGTGCTTCAAAAAATATGTTTATTATTAATATTGGTGTTAAAGAAGTACACAGAAGACGAGGTCAGTCGTTCAGCATGCTTTTATGTTTCTTTCGCTGTAACTGGTGCTTGGAATTGTCGATGCGTCACATGCAGTTTAATCACATTAAGGTTCTGTAATTTGATAATACTGATTACAAGAATTAAACTGGACAAAAGTGTTGTAAAAGTGGTCGTTTGTTACGTTTATAATTTGGGCTTGATATTCGATAACACGGCACCTTTAAGACCTAAATTTAATTTGTTTTGTGTGTGTGGAAATTCCGTTCCTTTTGCTGAAGGTGTACAATATCCTTAGCGTGTTGCATATAAAATTCTTATACTTTATCTAATGCCTGTAAAAGTACCTTAATCTTAATTGTCGGAAACCGCATAACATTCCAAATTTTGTGTAATCGATTCTGTTGTTTAAGTAACAGTCACTTCTATATAATTTTATAGCCTACGTGTTTGCACTATATATTGTGTTAACAGTAAAGATATGTGTAAAGTTGACAAGAGAAAACTACTCTTCTTTTTCCAAGGATTTTTAGAGTTTCATAATTTTTCCATTTCGTTAAGGAATAATTACGGACTCCATATTTTGTCGGTGTAATTAGGTATGTTTCTTATATTTTATAGTTCAGAGGTTTTAAGACATTCTCTTCTGAAGCAATGTGACTACAATACGCCTCACATACAGCTTTGTCGTTGTGTTGCTACAGGAGAGTTTGTGTGAAGAAACCTAGACAGCCAAGGCAGTATGTCGTCTGAATGAAAATCATTGTTAAAAATATTAACAATACCGTGTACATTTATTTTATGGGCTCATTAAATTTTTAGACCATTTTCTCACTAAGAAAAATGATGTATCATACAAAGAAAAGTGTAATTGGTCTTGATTCTTAACTACAGTGATTCGGGGAAATTTGTTTTCAATTGAGGAGTAGCTATATTAATTCTAGAAACGTAGACGTGCAAATATGTTCTTATTTTAATTTTGGTAGTTAAATCAGAATCCAGTAATCCCGATATTTGTTTATCAGATAGCAGATTTTCCATGCATATATTTTCCGACGATATTCAGTGCTATACTACAACACATTACGCGACGTTTTAGAGGATACTATTAAATGGATTCTGGACACGTTTGATTTAACATGAGATACACATAATAAGATGTATAAAAAGTGTGAAATCTATTCAGGTTTCATAGAATATCACACAATTTCAAGCACGGTTTGCATGGTGTTTTTTTTTAATTTACAAAATAAAGATAGCGAGTTTTACTGTGAATTGTGTTTTGTAATATTTGTTACAGGATATAAGAATTAAAAATCCTCCAAATGTTAATATTGTCTTGTTAAAGAGTGTGTCGTAGCTAAAGCATAATAATGTGCAGTGACGTAGATTTTCTGGAAATCGCAGATAATATAAGAGTACCATAATAGCTTTGATTCTGTATTTTGCGCAGTTATACACAATTAACGCAGTCATCTCTGTAAGATAAAGTGAGTATTATATACTATTCAGTATCGAATTGCGTTAGCAGTTATTTGCATATACACGGCATGTTTATTGCATTTATTTGTGTTTCTGCAGTAGGCTTATGTGTCATTTCCTAATACCATAATTCAAATTTTTCTTACACTTATAAATTTAATCACGGGGCGTTTAGATAAAGATTAAAATTAACACTTAATATTAAGCATACCGACTTGAATTGTTGAATATTCGAGAGCCACGTTTGGACACTTTTGACGATTCATTATGAATTTGTGCACATTATTTGTAACTTAACGAAAATTAGAATTGTTGCTTAACAAGTTTGGTAGCATGAAACTTACATTACTTTATATAATGACCGTTATTAATACCTTATTGTTTATATTAATGTTTATCCTATAAATTGAATTATTTACAATATATAAACAATCAGACAGGCGAAAATTGTTATAATAATTATTATCGAATAACCTTTGATAGTAAATTAAATTTAAATGGTACGAATTCTCTTATAAGAATAACATAGCTACATATAGTATTATATATAAAAGTATTATATCTTTTGGTTCAATAAATTGACAATTCGTTATTTTGCATGTACGTTTCTATGCTTAAGCGGTACCTATGTCTGTTATTTGCTGTTACTTGTAGGTCTCATGCCGAAGTAGTAACATAGGTCATTTACAGTTCAAACAGATACTGTATAAAGTAGTTCATACCGAAATTTCAGTTATGTCAAGATCACGCAAAATAACATAGGCCTCTACTTAAAATTTTCTCTCCAATAAGGTGATGATCCCAAATCAGATGCCGCATTGTCTTCTGAGGTATAATGCGAGGAATCAGCTTCCAAGATCCCATTACAGGCCTGGACAGGCCCTTATGGCTCCCATTGCAATAGTGCGGCCGGAAGGATTAAGTCAATAAAAAATCTCAGTGACCCCATCACGAATCGAACCCGCGATCTTCCGACTTGGAGCGCAGTGCCTTAACCAACTGCGCCACTGCGTACCCCTTAAACTGTCAACACGTATATTGCCGAAGATGTCAGGCATGTCAATGTCCAAGACTGAAACTTCATAAATACTAGCCTTGCTAAAGTGGTTGCTTGGATATTACGGTATGTGGGTGCGACAGTTATGATTACTGTAATTACGAATAGACATTACGCTGTTGATCTTCACTAAAGCGTCAGATCATTAAGTTCATCTGGTTGTAGAACACGCTGCAGATATGTGGATACTCGTGAGATAAATGTGATTTGAAACCAGTGTTAATATTCATCAGCGTATAGCCTGCCCGAATCATTTGCTTATATACGTATTCTGCATTTCACAATATCAGTTCAGATTTAGGTATTTTAACTTTATTCATCTGGCCCTGACCTTTTATCTCAGACTAAGCTATGCCTGACTGAGTAGGTGCTATTAGGAAAACAGTGTTTGGAAAATGTAATTTGTAACGACTATCAGCCCTCAGCTTATGTGAAATTCATAGAAAAATTTGGTGTCTTCCGGTTGTAAATTTTGTATTTGCTCTTCAAGTTTATAGTTTTCTTAATTGAATTAGTAATTTCGTATGACAAAAATGAAACTGAAAATGGTGTACGTGGCACACAGACTTTGCTAAGGCGTTCATTACTTTCAAAATGTTATACGGTTTCATGCTACATGCGTATGTGTAGTTAGATTACTCGCGTAAGAAAGGTACGGCTTTCTCTCAGTCGCTTTTCACGAAACTCACAAACTCAAAAATGGTCATCAGCGTCATGTTTATATTTGTAGAAATAACGTTAATATGTTCGAGTACATAAAAACTATCTTACACTTATGAAAGGGATCTCTCCTAAATAATTACTTGCCGTAGCCACCCTGCATCACCTAAGAATTCGGTGTGGAATTGTTTGCCTACAGCTGCTTGGCAGACACGCTGGATATAGCGGTGATGTCGGTGAACGTAGGACATTTGTTGTTTCGTGCTCAGTATACTGAACACGAAACAACAACCAAAAACTATCAGGGGTAAGCAAGGTGATGTTGTGTCAGTCACGGATTACTGTTGCAGCTGTAACTCTCCCACCTGATATGTCTGTGAATGTTACAATTAACAGTCCGTGATACCGAGTAGATCCTAACTTCCCTCTCTGTATATGTATATATCATTCAGGTACCCACTGACCTGTTTTCTTTCTCTTTTATGCTCTGCAGGAGACACAATAAAAGAATAGGTTTGTGCATCGAACTAAATTGAATATTTGAAAAGAAAAGTTATGTATTACTGAAGTTGAGTGATTGTTGCGAAGACTAATTACATGTCGGGCTTGAAATGGAATTGTTATGACAGTTACTTGACTTAACTATCTGTCACATTTCCTTTCCAGGGTGATAAATAACCTCTGTCCTGTTCTAATTACGACGCCTAAAAGACCTTCGGACGAAAAGCTTGTAGATTATGCTGAACATTTAATATTGTAGTTACAGAACGAAGGATTTAATCGAAGGATTTAAGACATAAAATTTAATGTAAAATGTAACTCAGTACCGAACTTAAATTCTCTTACAATTGATAAAATACACAGGACTCGTTCCACAAAATATGTAAGTACACGTCTGTACTTTCCACACGGCCCGATTGTAGGGTATGACAGGATAGAAAGCTGGTAGTTTACTGCATAAAAGAACTGTACTACACCGTCCATCATGGTATCCTCCGTCATGTACTACACAGATTTTACAAAGGCGTTCTTTACTTCCAGAACGTCGTGCGGTTTTACAGCGCACGCGTTAGTGTAATTTCATCAACTCCGATTTTCACGAAACTGACCATAACTCAGTAAACGGTCATGGACATTTGTTGTGACAAACTATATCGAAGTAGTGTGAAAAATGTATAAAGTACGACAAAGTTTTATGTACGCCCTCAAATAACTTACGGCGTATACTACACGAATTTGCACGAAGTTGACTGTTTCTCGTTAGCATTGCGTGGAGATCTTCCATACTGAGTATCAGCCACATCGGTCAAGGAACGTGGAAGGTGCTGGTGCAAATACGTTTACGCTCTTAAGTAAAGTATGACTGTCACTGCACCGGTTTCTACATAATTAAGGCTTATTCAGTAATTTTGTCAAGAACCCTTGTCCGGAATTTCATAAAAACCCGGTAACGCAGTTTCATCGCACATACTAGGTAACAGACGGAAAGACAGGTGGGGATAATCTCAACGCACGGCGTTATTTACTGACTTCTTAAAGAAGGCCAAATGAGTTGTTAATCTTATCGTTGCTGTACTAGACATCACAAGCTTGCAGTAGTACAATATTTTACTAAAGAACTAACCCTGATGATGAATTCTTGTTGGTTGAAACATGTTAGTGCATTAAAATTTGTAGCACATACGTCAGAGTTGAGTTGGGTGATCCTGTGTATTTTATCAGGAAACGAAAATATCAAATAATGAAACTAGAGTGAACACAGTTTTCAGGCTTTCGTTACGGCATGAAAACAATTTTCATGCGTTTTTTACCGAGTAAAAAAAGAATCCCTATCTATAGAATATATCCGTCCGTCTGTAACATGGTAACAGTGACTAAGCTTTTGTCTGGCTTTGTGAACTTCCTTACAAAATGTCGAATATTTTGACTTTCATGAAAATCGGTTGTGACAGTCATACGTTACTGAAGAGAGTATATTAAATTTCTGCGTATAGTTTTCATATTTATTGAACAATTTTGATGAAATTTGATAAAGACCTCTCCCTTTACGTTAACGTCATAGAGCGGTTGTGGGTTTTATTGGAGTCGGTGCTGTGTAAGCCGTACGTTTCTTGTCGGCGTAAATGAAATTGCATTCATCCGTGTACCGTGAAAACTGTATAACGTTTTGAAAGTAATGAACTCCTCGTTAAGTCTGTGTACTGCGTCGCAGAGTACACCATTTGCAATGATGCTTTTACATTTTAATCGAGTTGTACACAGTTTTATTTGCTGTACTCAGTTAAATGGCGAAGGGAAAGTATGGGTCATGCGAGTAGTAGCAGGTGTTACTATTTCATTTGCTCTGTTCACGCAGGAACTCACTGGCAGTCTTCCATGAGCGGTTTTCTGCTATTAATGTGTTTAACAAATTCCTTGAACTGTAAAACATAGGATCTTTACCGGCTTCAAGAACGAAAGGAAACGTGAAACTTGAATCTTGTTGTCGGTCATTCCGATTTGTTGTACACGAGTAGAACCTTATTCTTCAAACACATTTTAAAATTTTCTGTCATTTTAGATCCTGGTTTTGCAGTATTTTACGGCAGGAGAAGAAGTGAATGACGAACGTTTTTCACGTGCTTCCATTTGTACACCTAGTCAGAATTTACCTTGAATGAACTAACTACGTGGAGCACACAGAAGCTAACACGGGCTCGGTTAGTTAAGAAATTCCCCGAATGTTATGAAATCTTTAGGCTGACAAGTGCCTGGCACATATTGCTATCAGTGCAGTCCTGTCACTCCCATCATACATCTTTAAGATTCATTTTAATATTATTTTTCACCTACACCTGTGTCTGTCTGCCAAGTGGTCTCTTCAGGTTTTCCCACCCAAATGCTTTTCTGTTCTCCGCCATATATGCCACAGGCCCCACCCATCTCCGTCCGCCATGTGTTAGCGTGTACTACAGATTAATACTGAAACAAAGTGACCCATTTCCGTGAATCGCTTCCAGTGATATATATTCAAACTACTTTGAAGCTGGTCAGTGTGACCTAAGATGTGGCACTGTTTGTGTTACCTAACGAACGAACGAACGAAAGAATGAACGAACGAACCAACGAACCAACCAACCAACCAACCAACCAACCAACCAACCAACCAACCAACCAACCAACTTCATGGAGCACAGACCTCCTTGAGAAGCTACTAGTTCGCGAGCTGTTGAAGACGTTTCCCTCGTTTTATGGATCTTGACTGTTCATTACTGTGTTCATAAGAACCAGACGTAAGTCCCTCTACTGTGCCAGCTAATATAGTCCACGCCCTCCCATTCGCTTTCTTTAAGATTCGTTTTAATATCATCTCCCCATCTACGCGTAGGTCTTCCAAGTGGTCCCTTCCCTCGGCTTTCCCATCAAAATTCTCTATGCACCTCTGCCCGATACGTGCCACATGCTCAGCCCATCTCATATGCTGCATGTAGTTCTTTGTGAGCTGTGTAACTGACGTTTCAGTGTTTGCTCTGCTTCCTTTACGAAGTGAATAGATGTCGTTACACTCACTGATTTTTTTATTACCTTCTTATTTTTCCTGTACATAGTAATGGTATTGGCGAGATAATATTAAAATTAAAAAATAATATTTCGTTTTAATGATAACGAAATTCCTGAAGAGAGAAGGCAGCAAAGTTCCAAAAGTCGTTCGTAAAAAAAAATACCTCCGAGAGAGGGCTGTGTTCAACATTATGTCCATATGAAGAGTAAATAATTTCACGGTTTTAGAGAGTCAGTACCTTGTATCAAGGGTGTGCGAATTAAAACTAAAAACCCAGTACCATTACTGAGTTTTTTAAGTAGACGAAGTATATGTTATTTATGTATAGGTGTAATTGAATTACAGAAACATTTTGGATCCCGGGGAAAAATCTGTAAAACAAATTTGTTTCCTCTTTATATTTTATGTCATTAAAGCTAACAAATTTATTGAGCATTGATGCTCATGTTTGCGGAATGGTCTTAAGTTTTCCGCTTTATATTATGCTTTTAATAAAGAAAATAACTAATTTTAAATGTAATGTACAACGTTTTCGGTCTAGCACCATTAATTACAGATGACACTGATTTATGTTGCACTAACCTGACATTGAAGCAAGTAAGAAGCGTCACAAAAATATATCACACATGATAATTAATTATCTTGCTATGTAAAGAAAGGAAGCAAGTGAACGTCCATCGTAGCCTCACCCAGTCAGCCCCTTCTCTGAGAGGCTTCATAGTGTAAGTCTAAACGCAGAACTGAAATTAGCCAAAACTTCTGTCTACGTATGGCGCATGTTCAATTATAAATTTTCGAATTCTTTTAGGTTTGTGTGAATATTCTGTTTTAGATTCATTTGCATTCCTACGGATCATGTGTTAAAATAACTCCCTCCATATTAAGTAAGGCTTTCGGTCCTTACCAATGTAACAGATCAACATTTCTTGCAATTATTCTTGTGGAGCTTAATTTTGGAAAATTTTCGAAAATCTGTCGATCCATTTCAGCTTTTATTTAGGTCTGACACTTGTAACATATATTTTGTATAAAGACCTACATGACGTCTTTGCGTGAAAGTTGAACGTAATTCACATCAATATTTATCACAGCAAACAATGTTTCGAACAAACATTGTAGAGACCAATGAAACATAGGTTTCATGCCCGAAGCGTTTTTTCTTAAGTCTTAGGATGTCCGAGACACTTAGGCTAAAGTGGCCCTGTGTTTTCCATCCCTAATTTATACAACAAACGTTTTAGATTTAACGGGTTTCTTTACTTTGAGATGATCAGTGGAAGTCAAGCTGTTTCCTTAATTTAACCGAAGAACTCTTCCTCTGAAGTGAAAATAATTTGACTGTAATCAGACTCCGCTCTTTCTATATAGGCCTACTGCTCTGTTCCAATACGAATTTGAAGCACATATTAACTAAGTGATACAAATACATAATTACCTAACAGTGGACATGGAGACCATAGGATTTATTTTATGACTTCTCCCTAGTCTGATTAAGTATCGGCTAACAATAAGACTTCTTGTGTGTTTACTTAATAACCATCTCTAGTCTATACCGGTAAGTTCAACACGTCTTATTTCCCAGCTTTTATTAGTAATATTACTTGTTCCGGGCGCACTAAGCGTCCATCATCAGGTAAAATACAACTTGTTAGGAAAATGAGTAAAGAGGAGGCCTCCGCGTTTACATCTTTTTCTAAAAAGTTGTATTTTACCTGATGATGGACGCTTAGTGCGCCCGAAACATGTAATAATACTAATAAAGCTGGGAAATAAGACGTTGTGTTGAACTTGCCGGTACAGATTAGAGATGGTTATACGTACGGACAATCGGATGGGACACCCAGAGTTTTTATACTTAATGTTTCTTTATTGTAAGGTAACAATCCGCCCGCAGTCCTAAGTGTTCAGGGCAACGAAGAGCGTTGCTTCCTCAGATCATTTCAACGTGAACGCGCCTGTTAGATGTACTCTGTCACAGTCTCGACTTCTTAAGGACGATGAATTTCACGTTGATGAATAAATAAGAATAATGGTTTATAGATTTTTTGGAACTTCATAAAATCGCTGTATCATAAAGTTGTTGTTTTGATTTAAAATTATTTGTATACACAACACAGGCCTACTTTGACCATCTTGATTTTATGCAGTTGGAACGAAGGAAGAAACTGTAAATTTTAAAACAAAAGGCGTAAGAATATATTTTTCCGTGTGCGAGATGGACTAAATGAGAAACTGAGAAACAGTTTTAGTGAGGAAGTAATTACGGTTGGGGGGGACAAGTAGTTTGGGTAAGGCGAAAAGAAAAGCATGTGGAATATTGGTGGAACCATCTCTCTGATACGGCAGACTTGAATATGAAGGCGTAGATATGAAGATAGTGTTAAAACGGAAATGTTGTGTGTTACTCTGTCTTAAAGTATTCTATGAAATGCTTATATTATGTAGCAACAGATACGTTATATAGTAGAATAACTGCGAGTGATTATCCTGTATCAGTGCAATAGGAATTCTCCGTCATGGCCTATTGTACCGTACTACTGTACTATTCGAGAATTTTCCAGCAAGGGACTAACGAGAGTGGCAGAAACCTAAGTTGTGGTATCTGGTGTCGGTGGGGAATTGGAACTTCTGTCACCCGAAGTCAGGACGTTACCAACTTTGCACCTCGATCCGTAAAGTTTATCGTGAGGGGGCACTTTTCGGTAAAGTCATTTGAATTGAACTGTCTCAAGTTCTTATGTAGCGACTGGCCCTGATGTTGATCTTCAAGTTCTGATATCCCAGAATTAGATAATTCTATTTAGGTATAAGCAATGAAGAAGGTACCCTAATTTGCATATAAGCCGAATGTCCCAGATATTTTTTCCTGTCAGACTGAACAAAAAATAACAAATGTACGTCCTGCAAATAAAAGCGAGCGGAAAGCTGTAGAAAGAATAACATAGAAGATACACAAAAACTATTTATTTACAGTGACCTTAGCCAATTAGATGAGCCATGTGTCTCTGTCACTGTGTATGCACCAAAACATCCCGAGCTCGCCCGGTTTTTATTCCTGCTCATACTCGTCTAAGTTTTTATGTTGTTTGGAGGGAACCACAAGCCACCGAGTTGATGGATGACTCATTGTGCAGCCCTCCAACCGCGCGTATTACTCCATAATCGAATGTTCCGTATTCACGAAGCGATGGAACTAATTTCAGCCCAGCTGGTCCGCTATGGTAAATTGCTTTTTAACCTCCACCTTCACTGAACGTCTTTGTAATGTTGGCTGTACATATTTTTATAGGTCTGACGGTATAGAAGTCGCTGGCTGTCTTTATTACATAATTCAAAACTGTATTTGCTATTGCATAAGCGTTGGGCTGCTCGAAATCATTAGAAAAAGTGTTTGTGTTTCAGTGTATAATATTTATACTGTAACGCGTGGATAAAATCATAAATAATAGGTATTTTGTTCGAGCAACCTGAAGAAAAGACGCAGCTCCGAAAATTTAGAATATTTAAGAGAGTATTAAAATGCCTCCTATAGAAATAGGGCGGTAACGCTGTACTTGCGTCACTTGAATGAGGGGTTTTACACACGTTACAGCTTAGTCAAGAAAACTGTAAGCTTCTCTATATCGTGTTCATTTAGACCACTACTTGAAATATTGTACATTGTGCATACTCGCATTTTCTTATACGTGGTTATTTCATTTATTTATTACTTATTTGTGGTTTATTTAAAGACACCGATGGGTGGCTCAGTCCATACATTGTCTGATAGTGAATAATGAGTTACAAAGACTGTGAAAAGAAGAGGTCGTAGGCTAATTGGGTGTACTAACCTTCGGCATTTGCGTGGAGGGACTGAGGAAGGACTCCGAAAGGTCAGACAGGACTGCTGTTCTTCATGCATAGGTTTGAACTGCGCTTTCCGAATACGAAGTCCTGTGGCTTTTGGTCGTACAGTTGTTAGGTTCAGTTCATTCAATATAAGAAGAAAGATATTATGTAGTGTCTGCGACGGGCCGATCCCTCGTCCAGAGGAGTCCTACCGACTGTGGTGTTTTGAGTGTGATCAAGTGAAAGTAAACAACCTCGACACCTACTGTGAGTAGGTAGAAGGTGTCAGGAGTACGACGACACGTATGTATGTACGTGTATCTTTCCCGAAACTAACTTAGTAGTTTTCCTCTCCTCTGTGGTCTTGGTTCGTGGCTACATTGGAGCCAGAACCCACACAACGCAACAGTCTGGGCAAGGCTCCAGATAAGGAAGCAGAAATGTGCTCCTGTATTGCGTACGGCGGCGGTTACACCGAACCCGATGCGCCTGGCGTGTTATCTCCCAACAAATTCCGAGTAAAGATGGGCTACTGCCTGGCTTATCGCAGTGGCTACACTGAACCAGATCCGACTGGCGTGTTATCTACCAGCAACTCATGTTTCGAGCTCACAGTCTTGCCAGACACCTGCTGCAGTAAGCGGAAGACTCCGAGTGCAATGCACAAAACTTATCTGATAGAAATTGTGAGAAATATGCCGCCTCTTTGGGACCAAAGAGACAAAAATTATCACAACAGAGATCTCAAACCGAAGTCGGTATGTTCATTCTGTCGTACTCTCTGAACTTATCAGGAAATTCTCTCAATATCTTGCACAGTTTAAAATATTCTCCCTCAGTTCTTGATTACCAAAGCTGATGAATCCACCGTCCTCCGCTTTTCGTGAACTTCCAGCAAAGATTACTATCCATCAGCAAAAGTTCTTCCCAATCATCATCAGATGTGTACATCGTGCAACGTTCACATCACCTACTGCAAGCAGTCAGGAGTTGGGAGCAGGGTTCACTAGTTGCGACCCACAGTCAGATTTCAGGTTTACAGATAACACGCCAGGCGGATCGGGTTCAGTGTAGAGACTGCTATAAGCAATACAGTAGCCCACTTACGCTTCTTATCTGGAGTCTGTCCAAACTATTAGCGTTGTGTCGTTTGTGGCTCCAATGTAGCCACGGCCTGAAGACTACACTGACTTCCTGAGATACAGCGGCAATTAAATTCTTCTCTAGATGTAATTATATCGAAAGAGAGAGCTTCCTGAAAATCGCCGCGAATCCACGAAGGCACATAATACTCACAAAGAGTCTCCATTTAAAATTCTGTAGACTTTAGACTTGGGCCGCTCCTTTGACTAACATTTCCTTAAATATGTGAATGGAAGCTTGTAGTAGAGTTACTATTGTTCTTGAGATACGCAAAATAGCCGTCATCAGGTTTCAGTAAACAGCCGGCTTTCATGGAACTCGTAATTCAGGCAGTGTCAGCGCTATGATTTTAATGTGCGTTTGCAAAATATCGTGAAAAGCGGCCTTTAGTTTCGTCACATTCGTTATTCCTTTAATGTATATTTGCATGTAACAAATTTATTCCGTCTGAACTGGTTTTCGTAATACTTTATATAGTGGATTTGTATGTGTGTGTGCGCGCGCCTGTGCCTTTCACGGCAGAAATGACATTAATTCACTTTATTCTTCTTCTGTGTCCTCTTCAAATACGCTGACTTTCCGAGATACAATGGAAATGAGTTTTTTTTTTCTGTGGAAGTAATTATATTGAAACATTGAGTTGTTACAGCGGTGTCACGAGTGATTTTGAATTTAATGTTGGGGAAGAATTAAGCTCCTTGGAGGGGAGATTTACATTGTTGCATGAGTAAGTGCTGATCTTTGAACAAAATTGTATCTCATTCAAGCGCACGGCACGCATAAATGCTCTTCCTGAATTAATTTAAACGTTTAAAGAATAGACCGTGATTTCAGCCTTCCGCCGCGACGTTGATCAGATCTGCGCTCTTCTGCGATATTACGCAGCGTTGAGTGATAATCCTTTACCGACGTTTCGGGACAACGTATCGGTCCCCTTTCTTCTTTGAATTCTAGACCCTTGAAGATGGGACCGATACGTCACCCGAAACGTCAGTAAGGGATTACCACTCGACGCTGCGTAATTCCCAGATGAGCGCAAATCTCATTTAAAGCGCAGCATTGTACGCAGTGTCAGTTGGTGCTTACGGTCGTAGAGTTGCAAATTAAATCGTAACAGTCCTGTGACCATAAGTTAAATATGTTATTTCAAGGTACAGAAAATGTGTAAATGAAAATTGGTTTAATATTTCATGTAATTTTTCTTCGAAATTTGGAAGACCTTATATACTTCTTTCAACAGAATTTTAAGTTAGAACTATTCGAAATTCTCTGCCATGTCGCGTGATACACAATTGTAAAGACAAAACGTACACAATTTCCGTTTTCAGCAAGGAGTAGGCATATATAAAACGTTTGTGATGTGAAAATTTTATTTAAGGCTTCATTAAATTTTTAATCGATAAGAATTTCCCTGTACAGCACTTTGCTGCTCAAAAGCAGCAAAGTAGAATTGGGGTCAAACTGTCGCCATGATGCTTCAGACTAGGAGATACGGCTGCAAGTTTCTCTGAATTTCTAAACTTTATTCCAATGCAGTATGCAATTACAGTCAGAATTACTTCACTTGAATTATCTTTCAATAAGTAATTTTCAAGCAGTGAGTACTTCCCTATGCTGCATTAAATGACTAGTTGTTGTAACCGAGACGGAATGCGTCCATTGCACTTTAGGAGCTGCATCTTTAAATACATTTCAGGCTAATTTTCCATATTTCTAAGACTATATAACAACATTAGCCAGGCATCAGGCAGAAGTCATACAAAATCATGGGAATGAAAACTTTTGCAGTATTGGACCAGGTGAAGCCAGACGCAGAAAATATAAGAGGCTTAAACCTGGCGGCAGTCAAGCTTGCTACCATTCAAGTGATTGAACTGCTGTTCTAGCAAGAGCTAAGTAAGATAAGGCATAATCTGCTGTACAAGGCCTCGACTGACAGTGGCCATGTACGTAGTGTACATATATATGCGCAAGTCTATATTTATTTATTGCTTCATTCTTATTATTATTACTATTATTATTATTAGTATTAGTAGTACTATAGGATATGTACATGTATATATGCAACACAAAGACTGTCACTCGACAGTTGACAGACCCACCTTTTCGTCAGATGGGGTGCATGACGACGGATAGTTAGTAAATTCGCTAAAAGACCAGAATGTGGCAATGAGCCCTCAGGGAGGCTAGACACCAGGACAGACTGGCTGCTCAAACAGGCCAGCCGTAACGTGACTCTGACTCTGCTTGTGATTCGTCTTTAGAGTGTTATAAATAACGTAACACGGAACTTGTACGTTGACCGTTTAATCGTTTTTACAATTTTATTTGCTTCTTCAAATTTGACGTCACTGACTTGTTCTGTATAGTGCTATGACATTATCCGACCAAAGAAGGTTTGTGAAAAATCGAGTCTGTCGTGCAGCTAGAGGATGAAGTTAACACGTGTGTGATGAACTGCCTGCGCTGTGGTTTGGAGCATTTCTACACACAGCTCGGAAATGCGGAAAGCATCGACAATATATTGTCAGTAGTGAATGGCACTTGTTGACCAGCATGTCATTACAGCATTCTCTGCCCTCTGTTAGTTTCCATACGTTTTCTGCCGTCACGCGCAATTTCGGTTATCGTGTTGAAGACTTACAGTTTTCTGGTAGTTTAGCTGTTCAGTTAGATTTGTACCGAGTTGTGGCGACGGTACAAGTAAGAGGAGAGTTTTGATTTCATGTCATGAGATAGAAGAATCATGGTACTTTACAAGCCGAATCCCATCTCAGTAATACGATAAAAGTCGATTTGTACTCTTCAAAAATACTTCGCTGGTCGGTGACCGCACGGTCTGTGGCCTGTAATATTGTGAGGTGCCTGAATGCTGGAGTGACGGGTTGCCATTCCACTCGGCGCATGTATGCGCAGTTGCAATTCTTACTTTTTGTGCTGTACCCACTGGGTAGGTAGAGACCTTGCTGTGAGCTGACCACACTCCTCCTTCGAGAAAGTTCTGCCAAAGTCTAAAAACAAGATTCCTAAACCCCGGAAACGAAAGGTCCTGGGTAGCATTGGCTCGTAGCCTAATACAGACACGTGGATATATGGGTAGAAGAATAGATGGATGGATAGATAGAAAGATAGCTGGATAGTTATTAGGTAGTCAGACAGACAAAGACAGAGATAAAACAGACGAATTGATGGATGGAGAGGTGGATGGATGGACAGACAGGTAGACAGACAGACAAAGACAGATATAAAACAGACGAATTGATGGATGGAGAGGTGGATGGATGGACAGACAGGTAGACAGACAGACGCGACAACTCTACGACTGTTGCGCGAGCGAAATGTCGTGTTATTTGATGTTAAAGCAAACGAAATACGTAGTTGTCACTTATTTGTACAAAATGACATTTATGAGCGCTACTAAATGTGGTTTCTAAAAAGCAAACACTCGTAACATTTGATGTTGCCATGTACGCTGTACACGTCGACAAAACTTGTACCTCCATGAAAATGGCCGGAGTATCTGGCCGAAACATGTAAGAGCTTTGTATATTAAATATAACACATTGTGCAACTAATTGGTGGTAAATTTGTGTTTACTTGTAACGTTATTAGTATACAAACGTGTTTCTTTGATTATTATGAACATAGTGCAAAGCGCCTGTGCCTCGAGTGTTTAGCATGCGTTCTGTCTATACGTGCTTGGTACCTTTTAACTTCTTAAATTTCTTTTTACGACAGTGGTGAAACTCTCTGTAAGTATCTCCATTTTGTAAATGGCAAGTACTTTTCCGAAAATCGTCCGTAAGATAATCATATTTCGTTGCTTCCTTTCTTTCTACTACTTGCTGATGAAAAGTTGTCCTTCTGAGTAACATTCACAGTAAAATTATTTTAATATTAATATTGCCAAACCTTGTCCATTTCTTACTTAGTTGTTAGTTTTAATTTATTTTGTCATTTCCCTTGATTGATATTGTCTGCGGCACGTTCTTCTGTGTTTTTACTTATTCCTGTCTCTTCCTTTCTTCTCATAAACCTTTCAGACAATTTTCGAAGTTTGTTTTGAACACTAGTTGGAAGTTGTATTTGACATATGCTTAACTGGTCCCTATTATTTGCGACTGCAGAATATGCATTGTTTACCGCATGAATGGGATGTATTTGTGTGAACAGTTCATATAGTGGTACAAGAATCTGATGAGTGAAATTAATAAATATTACGGCTTTATAGTGACGCGTGTCTTTTGACATGAAGTTTCATTTCATTGCTTGCATTTCTCCGTACAGTTGTACCCATTACACATCAGTTTATTGGAGTGCACTGTGAATGTTTTACTGATATTGGACATTTTAATTCACAGTGGGTTACAATGAATTGTATGAGGCTATAACAACTTTTTGTTTGTAACGAAAGTCAATTAAGGAAGTTTCTAACTCGTATTTCAAAGGATTCTTTTAAAGACTTTTCTTCTTCCATTGTAATGGAATTCAATATGAATCCAGCCAAATGGAGTTCGGAATGACTGAGCGGCCATTTGTCGAAGCTGTGTATACAGTTCATTTCAAGTATGAGCAATTAGAGTTTTGTCGTTATATTTGTTTAAATGAAACCCCTTCTCTCTTGAACCTGAGAGGCGGTACAAATCAGTCGATGTAGTGACAAGGCTACTGGCTGAACAACCAAGGAATCGTGGTTGATTTCCGGCGGAAGCAGGACAGTTTTTTCCGATACGTGTAGTAAGGCTGTAAGTCCCAGACAGGTTCATATTCAGTGTTTACAGAGGGCTTTTTCTCCGGGTGTACAGTGGTCGCATCGTGAATCTGACCGTTCTGCTCCACCTACATCCGAGTAAAGAAATGAGTGGAACTACACCTTCACTCCCCTGTATGCCTTTCTGGCTTGCATATGAACTACTCCACCTTATGCTTTATCCTCTCATTCTTAAATCGAAATCTTCTCCTTGCTGTTTTGCATTAACACCATTTATTTTATTTCTGTATCCTTACTAATAAGGACGAGAAAATAATCATTACGCTTGCAGGAAGGGGAGTTGATTGACAGTTTTGGGAAGAGGTTTCTAAAAACATTTTCATTTTGTTCAGAGAGACAGAGAGATTGAACCGACGGTGGGGGGAGACAAATTTCATACTGATGAGCTTCGTGTATTGTACTCTACATCCAGTATTGTTGGCGCACCAACTGCTGCAGAAAGAATATTTACAACAGAAATGTGTATACGTAAGCCTAGATTGTGTGTATAATACGTCGAAATGTTGTGCTGTACACACATATCTTCAGTGTAAAGTGAAAAAAGTGGAGGCCAAGTATGTAGATATAATTGCTTATGTGGCTACTTTGTATTCGTTTCTGATAGGGGAATATACTTAATAATATTTTATTAGGATAATAATTTCGTTAATGAATTACTTAAAGGTTTAAAAATGTTTTCGCATTATCAGATAGGTTGGTAATTTTATGTAATGCTTAAAATCGGGTGTAAACTTTCGAATCGCACGGTTTACACGTAAGTGCAGGAAATCCAAGTTACGAATGTTTATTATTTTAGGGTAACAAAACACAGAGCAGAGTATTTCTTGAGAGCCAATGCCTCGTATTTCCTCAGCTAGTCAAGAAGTACCATCACATTTTATGGAATCGGAGTGTTCAATGCAACGTTCGCAAGATGCCCATCGCCTGTCCCTCTCCTGAGACAGACGAACCATGTCCACGCCTCTACCATATTTATTTAAGATCCATTTCAATATTTCACTCCCATCTGTGTCTAGGTCTTTTAATTGGTGTTTAAGCGTGTTGGAGGCTGTATGGTAGTTAAGTTCCAGAAAATCACAAATAATCTGTCCCCAAAATAGGAACTAGTTCTAAAACTTGTTGCCGCAGTGCGGGTTGCTGTATTTACGGCGCTAGGGCGCTTCTACGACTCCGCGCGCACGCCCCTGTGTGTTTGTGCACACGTATTCTTGAATCTGCTGCATCTATTGGCAGGTGTATCAGTAATTTCCATAAACATCACTGTCTAGTTTCCGTAGGAAGTTTCTGTGGGTTGGGTGCGTAAAGCACAAACGCATTTGTAGGCGAGAAACGTTTTTCCTTCTCGACGATTTGGAACCCGTTGGGCAACTTTTGAATCTGAACACTGTATTGATTATCTTCTCCTGCAGTGCTACTCCTGCATTGAAACTGTAGCTTTTGCTTCAGTATTCGTACAACACAGTAGAGCATGGGAGTGAGCTATATCGGTCAATAGTATGTGCCTTTGTTTCGATGTACAAAATATATGCAACAAAATATCCACACCACAAGCCTCACATCACAATTATACACTACATTATTTGACTTGCTAAGTTACTAGTTCTTAAGTGATTCTACCATTAGGCTAGATAGTAGACTCCTTGCCGTGGCTAAAAGTTAAGAAGAAAATCATGTTACTGGAAGTGTTGTGCGTGGGAATGCTTTCAAAAATGTTATTAATTTACATTTAACGAGCTGTGCCTGCGAAATTTTATGCCACATAGGCCAAATAATACAACTTCCAACTTCAGTATTACTGGTTTCCAGTCGCCTGCACATTTTGTGTCAAATTCTAACGTCAGTGTGGAAAATAACAGTTCCGCGATATAGTTAATAACAGTGCCCTCACAATCGCGAACAAACGCATTTCATTTCTGAGCTTCGATGAATACGGCCGTAATGTGCTAAAGTAGGCAAGGAGACGCTCAAATTGCTAGTTTTTATTGTGCATATCAATATCGTGCGTAATGCGACGTCATATGTTCTTTGAAGACGATATTCATTAAATGCCTTTAAGGTGGAGTGGCGTAACTGTGAATAGTTTGAAACAAAAGCAGTCAGTCTTCATAGGACAAAAATATAAAAGTATTCTTTAACCCCTTTGTTGTGTCAGCAGCTTTGTATATAACACACGACCTACTTTACTAGTCATCTACATGCTTTGCGACCTTTCCTTCCGTGAAATGTACCGCTCCACTCTACTCCTGTATTTTCTTCCGACGGTATCGTGAAGTTCTTAGTATGTGCTTTGTCCCTGAGGTTTGGTGAGGAGAGGTTTTGAAAGCTGTAACGAGGTCTTAAAGAATCATCATTAGAAATTACCCTTGCACTTGTTAGTTGCTGGAAGCCAACATGAGATGGACACAGCGATCCATCATCCAAACACACCTAGTTCGATTACTTGTTGCTTAGGCTATGAGAGAGCGAAGTTCTGTAAGTGTTTAATTTTCGTTCCACAAAATGCGTATAAACGCTGCAAAAATGTTCCTGCACGTGAATACATTGTTTTGCATGTTTAAAGTCAGCATCAAACTATGTCTTATCTGAAGCGGTTAGTTGCCGCGTTATTAACATGGAGGCCGGGGTTCGATCTCAGAGGATTTCGTGTGCGTTTTGTGGCGAAAACCCTGAAAACATAGGTTTCTCCCTCAGTTACCTGTCTACGTGTTCATCCACCTGTCATCAGAGGATGTTTTGTGGGTCCACTAAAGGCCACAGTTCCACACACACTCATATTCTCACTCTTTGATAAATAAAAGTCTGAAAGTTCAGTTTCTGGTATAAAACAGCTTAAGCGTATAATTTCAGAGTCATTCAATGTAAATTCTTCGAAGATAATGAAATTCCGGAAATTAAGTATTGCCCTTGATACTAAAGCAACATATATAATTCCCAGGCGTCGCCCCTGTCCACTTCTCCAACCAGCTGTTTCACTGATCTCTGCTGTGTACTCCCCCATACGCGTAACCCGTTTATCCTGGCTGTTTACCCGAATGTAAGAGACAACTGCGTGATGTCCTTCGCTGGCTGAAAGTCGTTCAGAGGGCCGATGGTTGAAAGGGAATAAACGTTACATACATTTTAGAAGCCTGGACCACATTGACTCCATCACCGTTGGGCCTAATTACTGTGGCCTCAGTATTTGGTATTAAAGAACATTTTTCACCTATGGGCCGGAGAAGGCAGGCAAGGTATTTTTAGGCGCCTTCGCAAAATTGCGAAATGCGACTATCAGCTTCGTCATGCGTGCCTTTCACTGCCCGTTCATCCGTCCGCGTAGAACAACTCGGCTCCCAGTGGACGGATTTTCATGAAATTTGATATTTTAATATTTTCGAAAATCTGTCGAGAAAATTCAAGCTTCATTTAAATCTGACAAGATCAACGGGTACTTTACATGCAGACCTATGTACATTTATGATAGTATCTCGCTGAATTCTTCTTCGAATGAGAAATATTTCAGTGAAAAGTTGCAGAGAAAATGAAAATACACGTTTTAGGTCCAGTAACGTTTTCCGAAAATTGTGGCGTTTATGAGATAATGTGAAAACATATGGTAGAGCCGGACAGGCCACCGATGACATGCGCTGCTTTGCATGCTGGATAACTAAGGCTACAGACGCACACTCAGAATGTGTAATACGTGTTGCTTTTGTAGGCAACAGTGGCTACACGAACGCACCTCATTTCTACACTGTACGTACATTACATGTCCTGTTAATGTTCTATAGGATTCGTACAGCTGCACTGTGATGACACCTCAAATAGTGTGCTTGCTTGTATCTTCTCTCCTTTTCTCCTTCTTTGAGGATTGCACATGTGTTAGAAGAAAGCGGGTTATAAATATTTTGTTTCACCTGTTGAAGCATGAAATTCGTCTAAATGTCTTTCAAAATTCATTTTACTTTTTACGCTATCCATTCAGTATAGAGACTAAACGGTTATTCTATTACAGAAGTAATCACTGTTTATTTTGAGAAGCATGCGGAACATGTGAATACATTCTGTGGGCAGAAAGGAAAGTCTTTTCATGTTACAACAGGTGCTACATGTAGTAGCGACTGTACTGTAAGTAAATTAAATGTAACACTGACAGTATGGAACTGTTCAATATTGTTGTATTCTTGCTTTTATATATGGAGAATTAGGGAAGATTACGTCAACCATTTGTGCTGTTGTATAAATAGTGTTGTGTTTATGTATACACTAAGTAACACTGGAAACTTACTCATAGTTTTCCCAACAAGTTTCTTGAATGTTTGTGGATTGAGACAGCACCTTAATTGTATGTTCTTGGCTATCAATCTATAGCCGCCTCTACATGAAGCAAACACTTCAGTTCTCGCCAAGGTGACAAGAAGTTGCTCATATAGTCACTATCTTGTTCAATTTGTGCATGAATTGTAACACCACTCTCTTTCGGATGCACTCCTACCCTCGTGACTAACTACAATGACGACGCGGAAATCAGTTCCTTGGATAGCAGACAACATGACGTTGGAAGCTCCCCGCTGTATCTACTGTTACACACCAGAAGGATCGCCACGAAATACATCAACAAGCCTGAAGCTTTTATTGCTAATTATGTCATGTCATTATCATTAACTATAGGCCCATTCGTGCGGATACCACAGCAGGAAGGGAAAATGTGGTGGAGGTGAAGCGTAACAGCTTGGCGTAGATTTGACTTCAGTGCAGATTTACGGAGCACAGCCTGAATTGAGAATTTAATGGTTGTTTATCTGGTCAAATTCTCCGGCTTTATGAAAAAACAAAGATTCATTTTATTTTACACAAGCAGTTGCAGCTAGTCCCTATTCTGAACCAGCTTTCATCGACAAAGTCATTTTAATATTATCCTCCCTTCTAGGTGTAGTTATCCCAAGTGGTCTTTTCTTCAGAGGTTTCCCGAATAAATTTTGTACTTATTTATCATCTTCACATGTGTGTTATTTTCCCAGCTCCTGTTATTCGCCTTCAGCTAGCTGCCTTAATTAATACAAGTGCAACAGTGTAAGAGTACAACTTATGAAGCGCCTCATTGTGCAGCTTCCTGTAGCCTCCCAGTGTGTCTATCCTAGAGTCAACTGTTCGATATTTTGTTACATGCACTTACAGCAGCTTGGAATATGGAACCCCATTTCACTTATGCTAGGTGGCGTTTATTTATCGAGAATAGGCTTATATATATATCTATATTTATGCGTATGTGTGTGTGTATGTATGTATGTGTGTGTGTGTGTGTGTGTATATATATATGTATATATATGGAGGGGTGTAACGTTATATTAATCTAAAATGAACTGATGTTTTTTCGAGACATGGCTTGACAAGAGTATGACAAGACGTGCACATGTCTGCCAGTTTCCTGCTATTCTAGACAAATGCGATTAGTATCAGTTGGTACTGTATAATCCCTCTGAAATGTCTGTGCCTCTGCACTCGCTCGGCGTGCCGCATTTTAAAAGAGTTAAAATTTCGCAAACAAAGCGTCCAAGGATATCCCATTTATACAGGCTTATTTTGTTGCTTTTGTGCATTGTAAGTGCCCCATACAATGGTTACGCGTAATTCAGAAACTCTATGTACATATGTATGTAACGCTAATATCTTTTTTTATGTTACTTTAGAAACGTTTCATCCTTTACACTACATCCATCTTCGTTAAATTTGTTTTAATCCGTATTCTTACACACAGCTGCATTCTTTCGCATGCTAAAAGTTTGCAATGAAACAGAATGTCATGCTGTAGTTGATTAATGAAACGCTTTGATGAGTCTGTTCGCCTCTGTGTTACAGGTTCTGCTTGCACGGAAACAGGAATTTAGGAGTAAACTGAAGTCGCAAGCCGTAGGCGTGCTCTTAGTTTTATGTTATCTGGAACAAAATATAGCCGATTTATTATTGGTAATATAATTTCGGTTTTCAGTTATGTTTATGCCGTTTTAACCACATGTTTCGATGCTAATGAAAATACTTTATGTAGTGTTCGTGAAAGACCATTGAGAAAACTTCGGCCTAAACCACGATAAAGTAACAGTTGTATAAGAAAGGCAACATATTTCATGTAGTCCATATCTGCATCTAATGTAACGACACAGAACAGTAAAGAGGATATGCATTATTATGTCTTCCAATGACGTCAAAATATAGCACTTCGTTTAAAAAATAACTGTCCTTGTTCTGTGAACACGATTAGGTTTTACAAATAACGTAAAAGTTTCACGGATTTTGTATTGTTAAGGTACAGCTCGTATTTCCTTCCACATACTTTTCTACTGTGAAATCGTAACTGTGATTCACCAGTCCTACTTATTGCCTTCCTGCTATTGGTGTTTTGCTATGCATTTGTTCAGACTGTTTGTACAAGAAGCTCTTGCACAAAGCGCGGAACACGCCAACTTACTTGTGTCTTCAGTTTCTTTGATTTCAGCTTTTCTTTATAGCATAATGACCCTGGTTACTTGGCATTGCTAGCGATGTATAGGACAGATGTGACCCTTGAGAAATGCTTATAAAATTTTTGCCTTATGCTTGAGAGGGAAAACATTTTGCAAACTTATGTGTAGGCGGGGTGGCAATATTAAAACTGTTATTAAGGAAATTTGGTATGTTCATGCTGTAGATTGCGTTTATCTGCCTGTGGGCTGAACGTCGTGTAAGTACCCATAAAGCCACTGAAATAGTGGTATTTTAATACAGAAAATTATAAAAAAACAGGTAACCTAACATTGAGGCGCATTCGCAAAACCATTTGATGAAAATCCGTCCAGTGGGAGCCGAGTTCTTCTCTGCGGACGGACAGACATGACGAAGCTAATAGTCGCTTTCGCAGTTTTGCGAAGACGCCTAAAAAGGATCAGCCGTTAATTCTTGGAACGTGAAAAAGTATTATTAGTCTACAGGACTGAATCAGTCATCAAACTGAAATATACTATTCTAGAGCCAACTGATAATGCCATGGAACAGATTTTACATTAAACCTAGAAATTCCCGTCCGCTGGTAAGTCGTCCATTAAAGTCTCACAAATACTTAACGAATTTAATGTCTCGTGTTTTTGTCAGCCCGCTTAACTGTCATAGTTAAATGAAGGTTACGATTTCCCTTTTTACGCGGTACTTTCATGTGACTACTATCTGTGAAGTAAAGACTGCAGCCTGGTAACTTATATAAAGTGAATTGCAGATCGCCTGACCACGTGAACGTTATGTTTGCTTTTATGGAAAAGACAGAAAGGGGCAGCTTTTTGTTGAACTATTTACCTCCCTATAACGTGACATAATACCACATTTTATACGCATTTACTGTGCTTGTTAACCTCCGTTTTCGTGACTGAATTCGTTTATTAACAATGCAGAAATTTTATAATACTGTCTGTTGGGGCTTAGGCGATAAAAGTGAGGCTTCTGCTGATATTAAACCGCCTTTTAAGTTTCAAAAATTTTTAATGAAAAATCGCCTTTTTGCGTGATAAAACAAGACTGTGTTGCAAAATTTCCTTTTCTTTACGGCTTGACACAAATTTTATCCTTAATCGGGTTTTAAACCAAATACCTTGAACACATACGAAGAAATTAATTCCATGCAGCAGAGCCGTTCTTGAGAAGACAACGGTTTCTCAGCTATTTAATAAATTCTCCGAATTTTATATAACCCAAAGGGTCGCTACTCCTCTTTCCAAACTCCCGCCCCTCGTTCCTGTCCTGAAGCATCTTAATCATTTTATGCCATCGCATGCTATTTACTGTACGTAAGATCCAGTTAATATTATTGTCATATCTACGCGTGTATTTTTCGAGTGGTCTCGTTTCTTCAAGTTTCCACAGCGTAACCCTGCATGCATTTATTTTCCCCTCCACATGTACCTCATGCTCCCGAATATTTGGTAAGGAAAACAAACTGAAGCTCACCAATATGCATTCTTCTGTTATTCCCTTACGGCCAAATATCTTTTTCAGCACCCTGTTTTCGAAAGCACTCATCCTTTCTTGTTTCCTTAATGCGAAGCCAGGATTCAAGCCCGTACACAACAGCAGGCAAAATTATGGTTCTGTATATCCAGCAAAAGTAAAAACAAGCAATTATGGGAGGAATGTTAGCAGGCAATCCCCGAATTTAATCTGCTCTTAATTTACTTATGCGTGCAGTTTCAATATGGTAGTGAAGTTCACCCATTATCTAAGTTTTCATGATTTTCAAAGGATTTATTTTCTATCATTGTGAGCTTACTTTAACCTGCATTCAGCGTGAATCATTACTTCTACAGATTAAGGTCCATTGGCAAATAATTTGCGAGGGTTCCAGTAAACAAAACCTTCGTCGGCCTTGACACACGCACTTTAGTGCCAACAAGCTGTATGCCCCCGAGAGAGCATAACGTTATCTTAATGTGCAGTAACACGCAAGGCACCCATACACCCATAGACCAAAACGGATTTGATAAAAACTGCAATGTATAAGGGCGTACGTGAAGGTTACTGAAGTCACGCTTTAGAAAAACCTCATAATTGAAGCTTTAAAGATAAAAAATGTGTGACGTCACTGCTTGTCGGTATTTACGAACAGTGTTTTGCTTATGGCCCTCTTAGAGACCCAGTCCACAAGTCAGCTACCGCATCGCAACTGTAGGGGATTGTGGGCGTGTGACAGTCTAATTAGGAAAACTATGTAAAGAGGTGTCGTGCAAATATATAGGCCACGAGTACACAGGGCTTGAAGTCCAAAATTACCCACCAGGCTCGCGTAAGGCTTTTCACTGAGAGGTTTGTGGATCGGATCTCAGATGGGACATCGACTCTGCGGGCTGTGCTTTTCATAGTTCCTTCTGCGCCTTTGTGCGAATGCGGTAATCGTGCATGGAGTTATGCCGCAACCCATTCGTGCATCATCCCTTCCACTTCAGCATTAGTTATCATTCATCCAACCTTCCGAACCCTTGTAGCTGGGATACTAAACCGTCATAAAATAAACAGCAGATAAATAAAAATAAAAACTCAGTCAACTGCTGCCCCGTGATTAACGAAAAATTGAGGTCAAGGAGCTGAAAAATCTTTGAATTTAATCTTTAACCCTTTAAAGCGTAGTGGTTACTCTATGTAACACTAGAGGTAGCACTAAAATGTTACACGTCCTGCTGACAAGTGCGCTTTATGTGTGTCGCATGGATGTAATGACAAATATTATTTCCCTGCATGGCTTTAACTGATTGATCTTTGTAACCAAAACGGAGTTGTTTACTGCTCAGTATGATCTGGATCGTTGAATATAATGCGGGCCACGTAGTTTTTGAAGGGCTGTGCAATGGCTCAGGCAGTTAGTCGCCGGCCTGTCATCGCGGAGACGCGGGCTCGACCCCAGGACAGTCCGTGTGAGATTTGTGGTGGACAAAGTGGCACTGGGACAGGCGTTGCTTCGAGAACTTCCATTTTCCCCGGTCAGCATCATTCCACCAATGCTCCATAGTCATCTTCATCTACGTATTGCCCTTAGCAGCGGGACAAATGGGCGAATCCTGGGAACCTTCCAAAGAACAGTGCTTTTTCGGAAATCGGAGAGCATGAAGAGAAAATTACTTCCACCTAGTCTTTAAACGATTAATGTTCGCTCCTTCTTCGTATTATTCACAGATGATATACGGGCCTTTGTTAAAGCGTCACTGAATTGTTTGAACGTCCAGGAGCATGGAAAAGTATGGAACGAAATATAATTGCATGGTTAGACGCATTTTCTGTTGGTAGAAATTCCTGACGAGTAGAGTTTCTGTCTAACCAGTGAACAGAGATAACAGTTGTTTATACGTGGCCATTTGAAGCAACCTTGCATACGTGTGCTCATTACTGTTAGAAGTATCAGCGACAGTGCAGGGAGTTTTATCAATTCAAGTAGTAGGATTTGCAACAGAAAAACTCTTTTTTTGGTATTCTTTAACTCGGGACGTATCGCTCAATAACAGAGGCCTGTTGCTACGTTGTACTGAAAGCCAGTTGAATCGAGTACGAATCGAAAAAAAATGAATTTCTTGTGATAACGCTATTATTATTAGTATTATTATTTTTATCATCGTAATCATCATCATCATCATCATCATCATCATCTATATCTTGATCTTCCATGCGATCTCTTTCCATTTCATTTCCGCCCGAAACTTTTATCGCAACTAGGTATTGAAGTTCCGTGGGCATTGTAAGTATGTCTACTATTTCGGCCTTCTGCAGTGATTTGCATGATGGACACGGTGCCGAAGTGATTTCCATAGAAATGGAACAGTACTAGGATAGTTCTGCTCATCAAAATTATCACATTATTCATCCTGATAGGCTTGTTTGGAGACTTGCGGCCTGAATACAAGATAAATTGCGTTAGTTTTCTTGCAGTCGATTTCATGTCTGCATCACAAATGTTGCACGTCATTGACTCGATCTTGATTGCCAGTTCAACCGTACGTGATTTATGTGATTAGATGTTGTGAGGATAATCTACAACAGCAGTAGCAGCAGTATTCCAAAGCTGTATTTTTCTTTAATCTCCAATTCTTTAATTTTTTCCGTTTTTCCCCTGATCCCTCGATCGATTCCCCCCCTTAAAGACACAACGCCACCTCCGTATCGGTTATGTTAATTGATGTTTTATACCCATATTAACATTATTATAGGTTTTATGAGACTGATTGTGAACATTTCAGGTGAGTGAAACTGCTTCCATTCATTTTAAGTGGTTACTGGCAATGTTAAACCTTCGACCTGTGCTACTACAGTACTTGCTTATTACTTCTGGTTTCTGGTACGTGTGAATGAATACACAGTTCATTGCTTTGAGCTGTGCATATTGAACGTTCTTAAATGTGTTTTGAAGGGTGTATTTTGTGTAATTCCATTCTTGAATTGTTAATTTATGATCGGAAATTTTCTTTATTTTCGGTACAAGTTATCTTTAGGGATATTCGCACTATAATATAACATTTGTAAGTTTAATCAAAGTCTGTTAAAGAAATATAACTGCAATTATATTATATTTAATTTTTACTTTGTTATTTTTATTTCTATGTAATAAATAACTGCGTTGCAAAAAGACGCTCCGAGTAGCCCTACTGCCAGGCCTGATGACTATAAAGATAAGAAATAAATCCTTTTAAAACTTGGCAAATTGCAAATCTTTAGAAACGACGCTAACAAGTAAAAACTGCACGCCTGAAGAAATTAAGAGCAGAATAAAATTCTGGGGAGTACCCGCTACCACTCCGTCCAGAATTATTTTGTCTTTCGATTTGGTACTTACGAATATCAAGATGAAAAATATTCAAACGTCAGAGTTTTCTAATTGTTTCACCTGTATGTGGCAGTGAAACTTGTTGTCTCACATCAAGGGAAGAAGAAAATTGGCTGAAGGGTGTTCGAGAGGGCGTCGTTGAAGAAGATATTTAGGCCTAGGAGGGAGGAAGTCAGAGTAGAGTGAAGCAATTTGTATAACGAGGAGTATCATGATTTTGATTCTCCACCGAACATTAGCAAAGCAGTCCCTGTACAGGTCTTTAGGGCTCCAGGAGTTTGAGGCTCCCAGGATTTCTAGACACTCGGTACATAAAGGTTGCAAGGTTGTCAGCCCTATGCACCGGCCGCCTTTATCCCCAGGAGAAATCCCTGGTGCTACTTTCTGTTAAGTGTCTGAGTCGACCCCAGTGCCATAATGCGGCAGGAAAGATTAAGTCAATGAGAAATCCCAACTACCCCATCGGGAATGGAACCCGCTACCTTCCGGCTTGTAACGCAGTGACCATATATTAGTAGGGTGATCAAATTAAGTATGATGAGATAAGAATGACGTGTCGTACGTGTAGGGAAGAAGAGAAATGCGTAAGCCTACAGTGTTTTGGAGGGGAAACATCTAGTAAAGGACTATTTGGAAGACCTAGGCGGGAATGGAAGAATAATATTAAACTGCTTCGTAAAGATAATTGGAGGGCATGGACTTGGCTCGGTTTGACTGAGGACAGGAACATGTGGCTGGCTGTTGTGAACACGGTGAAGAACCTTCTGGGTCCATAAAGTGCGAGGAATATCTTGACTGGCTGAGGAATTATTAGTTTCTCTACTAGGACTCCTGTTCAATGGACTTCCTTACTTACTTACTAACTTACTAACTGACTTACTTACTTACGTATTTACTTACTTACGTAGTGTGTTAGTTATTTAGTTATTTAGGTAGTTATTTAGACCTAGGGATGGTAACGTGATGCTGAAACTCCATGCAACAGTGTCCTTGAAAAGCTAATATTTGCTCTACTTGTCAAGGAATACACCGTCTTATATGGGACCTGAATGTTCCTTACCTTATTCACAAGAGCCCAACACTTCTTCCTATCACACCTCTTTAATATTCATGTTTACATTGTAGCGCATCGATGGCTGGGTCTTCCAAGCAGGCTTTTTTCGTTTAGGCCTTTCACCCAGTACCCTATATACATATACATATTTTTCTTCTCCCCATGCGTGCCATATACTCTGCCTGTCTTATCCTCCTTCATTGAATCACTCTAATGTCACAGGTATTTAGAGATGAGTACCAATAATTATTCAAACATTTTTGGCTCGTTTTACTGCCTCCAGCTCAGGTCAAAGTATGCTCCTCAGTACCGTGTTGTCAAACACTCCCATACTTTCAACTGATAGTGGATTTAATATGTTGCAAAAGAACCTCAGAATTTTTTATTTTACTAATGTAGGTGACCAAGCTTCACAGCCACAAAAAATGGACAAGGTCTTTGTTGTCTGTGAGGTAGGAATTGAGAATTTATATGTATATATAAGTGCAATGTAAATGAAATTCAGTCTTCTGAAGGTTAAATCACATCTAATGTCGTTTGGTTGACCCATATGTCTACTTGTATATGATAGCCACTAACAGCAGTCATTTTATCGCTGTTTTCAAACCGCTGCTCTAATGATGATGTGTGCACGAGTGCAGACCTATAGGGAGTCGACATACTTCCTTTAGTACTGGGAGGACTGCGTATTTGCGGTCGTATTTATTCACTGTAATGGCACGAACTTGCAAACTTCCGTTTCTTAATTAAATAAGGGACAGGATCGAGATATGGCTTCTAAAATACAGAATAACCAGAAATAGCGGGCATGAAGTGGCTCGCTAGCAGCTTTCTTAATTTCGAAAGAACACCGTGATTCAATTTTGAACTCACAAAGTGGGGCTTAAGAAGCAGGTAGAGCGCGCTAGGAAATACACAAACAACTCTTTTATAAGGACTTATCTCGCATTCAGGCGGAGAGGTACATGAAAGTCGCGGCAACTCTACGAAGGCAGATAATATTCACGAAGTGTCTCTAATTAAGATGCTGTTGACGTTAGACTTGGGCTGCTTCTTTGACCAGAATTTCCTTATATATGTAAATGGAAGCATGTAGTAAAATCCTTATTGTTTTCATGGAACTCTCATTCAGGCAGTGTCACCGCTGTGGTTTTAAGGCGCGTTCGCAAAGCAGCGCGAAAATCGACAGGTAGCTTCGTCGTAGCCGTTTGTTCTTTCTACGTCTGTTCACTAGAACAACTTGATTCCGTGTGGACTGGTTTTCCTAGTGTTTTGTATAGAAGATATTCAATAATACTTGTTGACCAAATCCAGGTATGTTTAAAGTCGGACAAAAACAACACACACTTTGCATAAAAACTTGCATATATTCGTGTTAGTGTCTCCTTGTCTACGATGTCAGTACTAGAGATACAGCACAGCCAGAGAGGCCGAGGGAACAGTTAAGTACCTAAACATAATATGGCGCCATATAAATGCTATTTTCATACCGAGTAGTCAGGGCAAGAATCCGGAGGCCCTCCATTGTTACAATACACATTCGTGTTCTATTCTATTAACAATTTAAAGCTTAGTGGTTCCTTCGTGTACCACCACCAGGTTTAACGTTAAAAAATTCTACGTTCTGACTACGAAGTGCATTTAATTGTGTGTTGCGTATGGTTCGCAAAACAAACTGCGACTGCTGCTGTACACATAATTGACTGACTGTTCCTTAACCCATGTTTACTGTGCGGTATGAAATGGATATTGAAATTTAATTCTGGTCAGCTTTCCTGCTTCAAGAATTAAATTCTTAGAACATTTACTAATACGGCATCAACGTAAAATCTGAATAAATCAACATTTACCCAGTGGAGTGTAAGTCTATGAAGTGTGATACAATAAATGTCTTGAAGCGCAATGTAGGATGAGATCACTGTTGTGCAATGTGAAAATTAAACCGGAGAAATGTACGCATGGCATATGAATTCTGACGCATTAGTTCGATCTTCTTTATGTCCAGAACTATATGATATATGGAGAAAATTAGAGTGTTCGGCGATGTTCCACTTTCATTTACAAATTTATTTTATTTATTTTTTACTTCAATAAATACTTGGAGAGTTACACCCGAAATGCCTGCAGGTCTACATGTAAATTTACTGTATTTTTTATCCGATTCGAACCAAAATCCTTACTTTGTCTTCATACATAAGTAAAACGGCCGAATATCAAATTTAATGAAAATCCATCAAGCTATTCTCGTGCTGTTTCTTGCGGAAAGCGATAACAAATCTAGCAGGCATGCAATAAATGTACGCAAAAGTATTTTACTGCCAAAAAATTGCACTGGTTAACATATGTTAGATTATCAGTCTGACGTGTTTCGGCTATTTATAATGGCCGTCTTGGGGGAGTATCATCTTTGTGTAATTATCCTGCCTGAAGATGGCTATTATCAATAGCCGAAACATGTTGGCCTAATAATCTCACATATGTTAATCATTGTGATTAGTTGGTAATGAACATACTTCTGCTAATAGGCGAATTTTAATACTATTCTGTGCGAACTCTCAAGAAAGCATGGAGGCAGTGAAAAGTACATTTTCTTTCTTCTGAATCTGGTCTGTTTTAGCAGAAATATAAAAGAATATAGGAACACCCTCTTAGTATAGATTTTAATGTTACTTTGTAATAAAAACCAGAAAACTCTTCTAAAGTATGTTAATCATTTGTGTACCATAGAGTGAATACTGTTATAAAACACTGGATCTCACGGTTTAGTAAAGTAATGATGTTGCACTTAGCAGATATATATACTTTTCAAATGCAATTTATATTAGGGTGAAGAAGACTGAATAAAGAGCCGAAACATGCAGCTAAATATAAATATCTTGATCAATTAATAAATATCGTGCCGATTGAGGTATTTTAGCTTTATTCATGGAATCCGATTAAGCAGCTGCGCATGCCAATCTTTGTGTTTCCCCAGATTTAATCACCGATGTATCAGTAGGCCTCTGACCACCAACCGACCAATTTCATTAAGCACACTGAAATGTCAGTAACAGTTCCAAGTGAAATTGAAGAGTGTGCTGCAAATTGATTAATTATTTGCTGTCAATCGATAAATCTGCCAATTAATCTGTAAGGTAATGAATAATGTATTTATAGTGACACTGAAAAATAACCACCTTAACTTCATACTCATATAAAAACAATAAAAGAACGAATGAATAGACGAATGTTTTGTTGTGTCTGTTACAGTTTACGCTTTTAAGTGCCAGAGATTGACTGTCTGGTCCTTTGCTTCTCTGTCGCACTTAAAATATTGTGTCGTTCATTAAATCATTTACGCACTATATATCAACATTTGTATTATGCCCTGCGTGTTCTGTTGCAGTCCCTACGAATTGATAATTATTTAGATTTATTCCTAGTACACTATCAAACTTTTATTACTATCTCTCCCATATTAATAATTTGCATTCGTCTTTTCTGGCAGTGCTCTTCATGCATCTTACTTTCCCTCTGATAACCACTTCTGCATGAATATTCCTCGATCTCTTATCCACAGAGTCTTTCCTCCATGCTATTGCTCCTTCACACCGTATCACGTGTCATAATTCTACCTTAAATGCATATGGGCAAATCCCCTGCTCATTGTTCCTCCTAATCCGCCACGATCTCAAAATTCCAATTTTCCACTCTACTATTTCTCCTCTGTCGTCTCCAGTACATAGTTTTCTACACCCTTCCTTTTACCAATTTGTCTTTAAACTCTTGTGCAGTGTCAGCAGACATCTGCCTCTCACACTGTCTCTTATATTATATTTCGTGCCTCGAATTATGATATTATTTACATATATTTTTTTCTTCTTATTGAAGTTTTCCCATTTTTCCAAATGTTCCTGTTTCCATCACAAGTCCAAAACTCAGTGATGTCATTGGTACTTCCATCATTGTATCACGAAATGCCTCTTGTTCTTTCCCAACCTATTTTAATACATCTACTAACAAAATGTATAATTATTCTAGCGGTACTGCAATTTCCTTGTTTGATTAACAATGTTTAGTGCTGTTTGCCTTAATCGTTACCTGTTTCAGTGTCTTCATTTTTCTTCCCTGTTCAAAATTACCTCCATATTGTTCGCTTCTTTGCTAGCACTATTAATGCGAACAATATTCATGTGCCACTTGAAATGTGAATGTTCTGAATATACGAAATATATATACATTTCCTACATACCCACACAAAGAGTAATGCGGATGGGAAATTATTACCAGCCGAAAGTAAAATTCAGCATTCGAATTCGACTTCTAAATATGGAGTGACTGCCACGCGTTTAGATTCTGTTACCGTCAGGAATAGAACTGCAATGACTGACAGACACATCTCTAGAGATTTTAAGACAGTTTCACATTTTTAAGTTGAGACAATAATACAAGTATAGGGTGAATATGAAAAATAAAATCACTGACCAAAAATCAAATAATATATAACTCACACGTGTTAGTATGTTAGTCGTGGTAGGCTGGATGCCAAAATGTAACTAGAGTGTGATTTCGCTCTTTATGTAGCCAAAATATATATGCATAACCATCCGTACCCTCTAATGACGTATGATTGCCTATCAGTTCCCTAAACAGATAAACTAATTGCAAAAACGTCACTCAAAACAATACTCGTGGATAATTATGTTTAACGTAATGAGATCATTGTTCATGTAAACGCAATATTAGATTATAATGCCCCTTTGTATTCTGGCATTTGAGCACCCTGGATCTATAGCATTTGCGGTTCACGATTATAGGTATCAATATCAAACATGACAAAAGTCAATATCAAAGTAACGTAATGGACTGATAATACAACATGTAACACAAAATTTAAAGTAAACGAGACGTAGATGAAAACGTGGTGAAATGTATATATTTCCACTTATTATTACACAATCACAACCAGCACTTTGCTTTGGTTGTGACTGTGTAATAATAAGTGGAAATATATGCTTTTGTGTCTGCACACGAACTGGGATGTTCAGTATTAAAATTATTGTGAAATTTGTCGGAAGGAAGATAAATTGCCTTGTATTATTATTTTTATGCCCTTGCTTAAATGCTTCTCAGCAACAGTTTTCCTGGAACAGAATCTAATTCTTTTCTGAGTCTTGTTACACGAAATGAAAGCCAAAGTTTTATTACAACAAGGGAATCTGGAAACTTACATGTAGGAAATGCGGTCGGATAGCCTGTTATTACTTATCAGTGCATGTAAATATCATTAAATTATGACATACATAAAAATTATTCATTTCTTATAAAATCTCTAAAATGTGTTGACATAATCAAGCCATCACTGGGAGGCTCTATTCGAATCACACTTTGCTACATATATTGAATTTGTGTGTATGTAAACTTTCAGAAAGACATAACTGCACGTTTGACGTAAAACCATTTAATTATTATTATTTGGTAACTAGTTAAAATTTGGTCATAAATTCGTAAAATTTGGTCATAAATTCGTCATATACCAAAGAGTACACTTATTCCAAAACCAACGACGATAATCAAAATCTTTGTACAGTTTTACAGTCATTCGTTTTCCCAGTGCTCACATTTTGATTTCCCCAACTTATTGTATTATCAGAGCAAACATCAGATGTTAGCGCAATTCTCCAATGTATGAGATAAAATATGACCATATGTTGAGATTTAATGTATAATTCCAGGAATTCCGTCGGGTGTTTTAGAAAAAATGGCGGTTTCTTTTTCATTGGTTACACGAAATGAGTCAGAAACCATAAAACGTAAAAATAAGCAAATAAAACTTGAGGCAATAATTAGTATAGCTGTAAGTAGCTTGCATGAAAAGGAGGTAATTCCGAATCTATACAGACGTATGGTGTCCAGTGTTCACGAGAAAAATTTTTAATAACTGTATTGAGACAGTACTTAAAATTGGTACCCTTTACTTACAACAGCTTCCGTGTGAGAACGATAATAAATGTGCTCAAAACACAAATGTCATAACTGCACGTAGAGCAGATACTGCAATCAAACATACAGAGAACTCCTAAAATAATAGACTTCAACCGTGCTGATACGTACCTATAAGACAACATTGTAAGTGTACCTACTGGGCAAAGGTTATACATACAGAATAATGAATAAAAGGAACGAGTCAGGAAATTCCGTGCACATACATATGGACGGACTGAAAACACGATTATAAAAGCAGGTAGTACAATAGCGTATAGAAACTGAGCACAAAGGGACGTTTCCATGTTGGGCGAGGTTACGGGTTAGGCGACCGAGGAATTGTGGTTAGGTTCCCGGCAGTGGTAACAGATTTTTCTTTCCTCCAAAGCGTCCACATGGGATCTGAGGCTCATCCAGCCTCTTGCTTAATGGGTACTGGGGGCTCTTTCCGTGGGCAAAAAGCTGCCGAGGCCTGTAGTAGCTGACCACTGACCTCCTAGTGCGGAGGTTAATAATAGGTGGAGATCTACTTCTACTGTCCCCTACACCTTCATTGCGTGTACATGACATCTTTACCCTTACCTTTATTTCTCATAATAAAGGGGCGCTAAGATATGACGTAATCTTGACTGGCCATGCACTAGAACCTGAGTGGAAATAAATCTAAATGGGCTTGTTAGAGGCAAGCAACATTATTTGTGAAATATTTTATGTTGCATGTGGTAAGATGTGTTGTGTAGATTCCAGCTGCCTTTAGTATTTTAGTACCTTCCGTTGCGACGTACACTTCTCGGCGTTTTTTCACGCCATCGTCAGTGTCTTGCAGACACTGTGGTTTCAGAGTTTCACGTTCCTGTGTGGTGTGGATTCGGTGCCATTGCCTGTATCATGTATCACAAGTCCTGCCATACTCTTCAATTATCGTGAACTCCAGGGCTGAGTTGAAAAAGAACAGACTATGTCAAATGTAATTTTTAAAATCGTGTAGAATTTTCGTGCCTGCACTCTGTATATATTTATGGTTTGTCACACGAACGCAAATAAAGCGCAATAAAATTCCGTCATTGTGTTCTGTATTTCGTTGCCATACAATTTAACCGCGTCGAACTTCGTAACATGTTTATATTCAATGCTGCCACGTTATTCCTAGTGGGATTTCAACCAACAGCGACGGGGTCTCACAGCGAAACCACAAAGCGTGACCCAGAAACATTCATCCGGTAGCCGATTTACATCCATATAAATTTTGATGAACTTTATTTACCATAGCTATCCCAGGTGTTATTTAAAGAGGACGGTAACACTTCAATATATTTGGTTTAACCAGCTCACCTGCTGTTTTGTTTATTCGAAATACCTAAAAGAAACATCAGTGTATTTACTTAAATCCACGGACTTCTTTTATGGCGCAACAGCCGCTAGTGGGCCAGGGTCTCCTCATTGTCGAGGCTTCACGATCACACTCAAACACACCACACTCGGTAGGTCTCCTCTGGACGAATGATCAGCCCGTCGCTGAGACCTCTACCTGACAACACACAAAAGTCACAAGAGACAAACTTCCATGCCCCCGGCGGGATTCGAACCCGCAATCGCGGCAAGAAAGCGGCTGCAGACCCACGCATTAGACCACGCGGCCACTGGGCTCGTCTAATCCACAACCTTACTCTTTGCTTTTATTCTCACAGTACCTAGGCGAGAGTGACTGAAGCTTTCTCAATAAATGTCTGAAACTCATCACAGATTTTCCATAAATTTAAGCAAACTACAACTTTGGACGGTTTCGTGCTACTCCACACGCTGCAGTCTCTGCTCAGTCAAGAGGGCCAGTAGCTAACGTGTACTGTAATACAACGTAAACAACTGTTGTTCATTTACCCCGACATGTGTCATGTTCCAAATGTGCAGAGTTTATTGAGTCAATGCAAACTCTAAACGACTGTACCTATTCTATTTTTCTGATGCAAAGTCAGAAAACTATGTGCTTGTTCTCCGCGTCCCGTCACTAACGTTAGACTTCTCTTAGGGATTATTCGGGGGCGAAACCGAGATCGACTGTTGCAACTCTTGGCCCTTGGTGGTATTAGAATAAGTACTGAGGCAGTCACACTGTGCTGTGTAATTACCTGTCTGTTCGGAGTTGCTGCACAGTTGAAGACGCTCAGCAGGACTATCGCTGTTATCTCGCGTCGCCTACAAATACGTAGTTGACAGCAGACACACGCCGTGATACTTTTAAAGTCGCAGGTTATCCTTAAACCTCGAATAGTTCAGTCTCCTTTAATTTAAGTGCTTACTCGAACGACAATAATGAATTGCACTTGTTGATCGTGATACGTTATTGAATGCTAAGCAATGTTGTGTCGACGTTACACTAGATTATACTAGATTGCTCTGTTAATCCAAAGAGCCGAAACTTAGAATAGATAATCCTTCGTCGAATGGCATTTATGTTTTCCTTCTCTGGAAACACACAGAATGACTTGTCGTATCCGAACAGGGGGGTATAAAACGTGGCTGTCGGCATTAGTTGGGTTGCAAGGTTTCAATTGGGCTTGCTGATTGCCTCTTTGCGTTTCTGGTTAATAATCCAAAATACGAGCGAGGAAGTGGAAATACTCTAGCATAGCTTGTGCGAGTGTGATGTAACACAGATCCTTTGCAGAATGCTAACACGTGCACAATGTAATTATTTCCCAGGCAAAAGAAAATTGCATTCGTTCCGTGCATTGTCGAAGAGCAATTCACCACACTCAACAAAAAATGCACAATGGGCTTCCTTAGATATTTATATTATAACATCGCACTGGGTATTGCTACATGTTTCACTTCACAGGGGATCATCATCAGGGAACTAATTTAGTTTTATGTAACATTATTTTATATTAGTTGCAAGATGATGAATCCTTGCGGAGTGAAACATGTAGGAATAGTCAATGTGATATAATATAGATATCTACAGAGTAACATTGTGCATTTTGTTGGTCGATTTTTATGAAAAGAAAACTTTATCTTTTGTTTACGTAGTTTAAATTGCGTATGCCGTCGGCAGGAGGCCATCAGACTTGAGAAAGCGCTGCTCATTGTTTAAGTACGAAATAACTTCGTATAGTCCTGTTTATTTTGCTGAACTAGATGCGTTGTGTTCAAATGACAAATATAATTATACCTCCTTTGTCACTTACGTGAACTGAATTCATTGTCTGTTTCTCTGGTCTGTCGTCACATCCTACGAAACCCGTCGGAAAATCGAACTGCGGTCCATGACCAGTTACAGCTAAACAGTACGTGGTAATATTATTCCGCGCACTAGTTTATAAATTCAGAAGGATTTTAGATGAAGTTTTAACTGTTTTGTGCACTTTGAATTTAAATTGAGTTGTATCAAATATACCGTTAATTGTAACTATGCGACAGAATGTGTTCTCAGAGGTCTATATAGGATATATTTACTCCAGTTGATGTTCCAACCAATTATCTAGGGTCACTTTTAGTGACATGCGACTCAGTAAAATATTCAAGCTCTAACATACCGTGCACGCTGTTTCTAATTGCCTTGGAAATATGTATACATTTAGAAGGTATGTCCATATGTGAGTACATGTATGTACATAGTGTGTATGGAACCGTGTGGCCTGTCGTATTCATGTGTCTATTTTTAACGGGTTTTTAATTTAAGACTTTCTTCTGCTTTGTATACTGTATATTTTTTGGGGGGTTTTGTATTATATTTTATTGGTTATTTTACCGTGTATTCCTTACCGTATATTACCCTGTTCTGCTTAGCTCCGCGTATTCATTCACTCACTAAAATCTTCAGCACATATTCCTCCGGTGTACGTATCGTACTAAGGTAGGCCTATCTGTCTATTCTTACCGCTGGTGTGATTCAGTTTTCAGTCGGGATTTATATTCTGATCTGCAATAAGCAGTACTCAGTCTGTATTTAATTGTTTGTGTATTAATGTAACATACTGTGTTATCTACATATATAATACCGTGGGTATATCTCAGTGAGTTACTGTGATTCAGTGGAGCAGCGCGTGAATACCATGGCGACCCTTCTTACGAGAGGCGCGTTGTTAGCGAAATGCCTGATGTCCTTTGTAAGCCTGTTTCTGCGCCTTGTCGCGCTTATCTGGGTCTGCGTATATCGCCATCTACCCTGTGGCTCTGTGCGTTACGTCAGATATGGGGATTTTATAATCGATTTTTTATTCTGTGATAAACTTGTTTTTCTCTGCGTAAATATGCATTTAGTGTTTTTTTTTTTCTTTTTCGTTTGTAAGCTTTCCGCTTCCCCTCATATATTTTATTTCTTATATCTTCTGGTTTGCTTTATGTATGTCCGTTTTTAAGTATGTTTTGCAGAGGTTGGCTCGTGTTTGTTACATTATGTGGCTCTAAAATATTCTTTATGCATGTAGCGTTTTGACTGTTCAGCCACACAGAATTTTTGCACCTCCAGCTTGTTAATTTTTATATGTCAAGTGTGTTATAATTTTCATTATGTTTAAATTATTGGATAACTAGTTGTTGAAATATTAAATATTATTTAGATTAATTCCCGGCTGGACGGCTAAAACTATTATGCAAGTATTTTATTTTGAGTGCTGCGGGAAACTGTCATGTTATATTAACAATTTGAAGACCAGTTAATCTACATCACGTATGAAAACTCAGTTCGCATCTAGGAAGTACAGTGTGTGTCCATTAGAAAAACTAATCGCTGAACGCTGTTTGGGGACATAATCACTCTTTATCATCAGATTCGTATGGAACGTATAAATGCACGTTTGGATTAAATGCAGAGCTTGTAGTGTTAAACGTGACAGTACATTAGTAACCACTATGCTTGCGACATTCAGCTACAAACGTCTCCGAAATTAAGCGTAGATACGAGACAGTAGGTTCTGTGTGAAACATTTCCGCTCCCATGCTTTTCTGAATACGTCATTATTTCCCAGTAGGCGAAGCCCCTCGTGCGGAGAGATCAATAAAAATTGGGTTCAATGGACGAGCACAATTTGTTTATACTTTTGTAGATTATCCACTATCTTTGCGCGTGGTATGTATTTGTGTGTGTGTTCATATTGTAGCTATATGATGGTGCAGTGCGCTGTGAGAATGTCCTGGTTGAACGTTTTTGACGCAGCACATTCTATATACGCCTAGGCTACATAGCCAGGAGAGCATCGTATTATTAAAGCACCCTGTGGACATATACCAGCTGGCTGGTTGAAAGAATATGTACATATACTGGTGTAGGGAGACACATGCATTGGAAGAGGTGATTTTATAATTCCTTATTTTAAAAGTTACGCCACAAGTTAGCGATAATATTCTAAATATAATGCAATGTCTCACTTATCGAGTAGAAGCGTTTAACCCGCCGGCATAAGCACAGACATTTATCCGATCGTGGAACTTAAATTCTTATAACCTTTGGATTGTATAATTTAGGGGTGTTTGTCCTTGAGCCTGAAATATGGTAGGGCACATCCATAATTAGATACGCTCTGAAATCGCATAGAAGGACTGGTAGCAGTTGCATACTCTCCACACCTCGATACAAGGTGGACTACTCGGTTAGGTTCCTACCTTTGGCGTAGTGCTAGAGGCCGGTAGGACATACGACTCAAACAGTTATTCTAACGACTTCGAAGAATAAGTACATAATTCCGGGTACAAATCATAAAACCTACCAGACTTTGACAGTTTATTTAGTTGTGGTTTATTTTACAATGCTATCAGTGGCCAGTATTATATAGCGTCGAACCTCTGGAACATTCATAAATAATTAATTAGAAATAATGTGGAACGAAGCGGTCTTGGTCTAACTTCATGATCCATCCGGGAATTTAGGTAGAGGTGGAGAGAAACCACGAAAAATCTGAGAGGATAGCCGGATTCTGGCAGATATTTGAAGCGGTAACTCCCAAATTCGAAGCATAATTTTATGTTCAGTGCCTTTTTTCCGAAAGTCGCTCCATTTATGAGATAATGTGGAAAATTATAATAGAGGTAGACAGGCTACAGATGACAATATAATAAGGCGCATGCGCTTTACGTTCTGGATAACTACGACTACACGCACTGGAAGTATGTAATACTTACTGCTTTTCCGCAGCAACAATGGTTACACGAATGCGCCTCAATGTTACATTATACGTACCTTGCTTCTCTTGTTAATAACTGTTGTCGTGGTTGGCAATTGTTATGTCTTCTGAGCATCTGTGTGCTAAATTTATTACTTTAGATGATAGTTGAAAGACGGTAGCTATTCGCTACGGGCTGGACAGTCCAGGGATCGCATCCGGGTGGGGAAGAGATTTTCCATGCCCATCCAGACAGTTCCTGAGGACCACCTAACCTCCTGTAAAATGAGTACCTGGTATTTCCCGGCAGTAAAGCGGCAGAAGCGTCATGCTGACCACCCACCCTCTTCTAGTGCCGAGGTCGCTTGCAAGTGCTTTGGAGCTATACGCACGCCTCCCCATTGTGCCAGCACAGGCGTGTCATGGGGTAACCTTACCTTAGTCGACTCAAGGTAGAATTCTTGTAAAAGCATATAGAAAGAGATGTCTTGCTATGAGAAGTGTCTATTCCTTTTTCCGCATAGCCCGAAGAAAATTACCAAGAACCCAGGTGGGGATAGCAGTCTGTCACGACTACAACTCAGAACAAAATAATAATGACATCAGCATTCTACGTCACGATAATGCAGCTCGCTTTTGTACAGTATGGAAACCTTCTAATATGTCAGTATACAAAATTCGTAGCACTGGCAGCAATTAATCTGGTCTCTGTTTGGTTAGGCCAACCTGTGTTTGTACTGTCATGAGCACAGGTAAATGCAGGAGCCACTGGATAACCGCGACGATTGTGTTCGTAAAAACACCTCAGTTGGTCAACGGGTGCTTAACTCGATGAAGGACGTATGGGAGAGTGGAACGTAGGAGAAACGCGGCAAATGTTTGTATTGGTAAACATAGAAGCTACCTGTTGCTTTTCACAATTAAAAACCCGATATAATGTCGATATAATTTAAAAGGTGTTACAGGAAGACGGTGTCATGGTAGTCTGGAAGGTGGGATCAGTTTTTGGTGACACTATAGCCATGGCACCTGCAAATTTGGATGTCTTGACGCGGAAGCTACCCACGTCTTATGTGCTTTTATGACTCAGGAACGGCAGAAGCATATAAAAAATACCACGAACGACAAACCTTGATTATAAGAACGTAAATCTCTGCTCAGGAAAACGTAGCTGTCTTTTACTTGCCTGGCCACTTTGCGGTGTCGCTGTGTTGGCCTTCTATTATGGACGTGAAACACGGCTCATTTCGTGTTATGAGCGTATTAATATTAATTAACGTAATCATGGATTGGTGGAATTGAGCTGTTATGACGGACTAGCAGTGCAAGTGATCTAAACTATGCATAATCGTCTCTTTTCCCCCGGGAATTAAAGCGGATAGATAGTTGGCCCTCCCTGCAGCGCGTATTGACGGAGATATACTTACACTTTAAGGCGCCATTGGTCTTATGCAGCGAGAAGATTGCTCGGTCTAGCGGTGGGGATCTGAGCTTGTGTTAGGGAGGAATGCTGATATGCTGACTGAGGTACTGTCCTTTCACTTACCCTGACCAAGCGATTTCAGGCCACGTCCTGAAATTGCAGACCAACTCACAATTAACTATATAAGCCCAGTACTAAATACGAGTATATGTACCACCTGCTACAGCATTAAGAAAGTCTGCCTTTTGCCACACAGTCTTTATGTGTTTTTGTATATTTCTCACAGTATATAATAATTATTTAATCCTTAACAGCAGTAATCGATTTATTTTTATAAAGAATACGGATTGTGTTCTCTGCGAAGTACAAGCTAGATCTTTGTGTGTAATTTAAGTAAATGTCGGTCTTTAAAAGTTAATTTTCTCTTCAGGAAATTCGGCAACATATACAATTTTCGGTTTAAAACTGTCTTCATATATCCCACGAATTATCGTTTTCTTCACATTAGGAAAATGGATTAACATTGGATATTGTTAAATAATATGCAGCTCTGTATTCGCTGATACACCAAGTTGTTACTGATGATTTATGTTCGACCTAAATCTAATTGATCTTTATGTACGTTTATTTCCCTTTTGATCCATGTTAGTGTCATTGTCTGTGTAAGCCTAAAACCATAATTGGAGAATGCGATCTGCAGAGACAGACATAAGAACATTGAGCTAGTGGCCGATATCGAAAAATTATTTCTGGATTACTATTTTGACTCCCTTCAAACTTTGCGAAGCGCACTAAATGGCTTATTTCATATTGCATGCGATTAAGGGTGCACCGCCTATGAAATTAAAACAACTTAAAAATATGAACCAAGATTTTGGCAATTTACACAATACAGTTTGGATTTTACTTTTCTCAACTTGGGGTCATAACAGACTGTTAATAATGTGTGAGATATCTTCCAAATTCACAGTGGTGGTAACAAGTTTGTTTACCCTGACTACGTAAAAAATGGATTGTACGCATTTATAAGGAATACATAATAACTTATGATATGTGTATAGCAATATAAATACGGTACTTTTTATTAATGTGCTGGAAAAACAGCCGTAAGGCTAATTACAGAAAGAGCAAAGGAATGTAATTAGAAATATTCAAACAACAAAACGACAAAAAATATGTAGAAAAGAAATAATAACAACAGATCACCTCAAGCAACGAGCGACATGAATAGTATTATAATTGTTAAGGTGAAAAATGGTCAAGAAATGATTTGTTCCTTGATGCTGAACAGTGATAGTAACAACTGCAACAATATGATTAGAGTGCATTCGAGAAACAAGTAGCTAAGTAAACCTTCACTAAAAAATAACTGTTTACTTTACTAACCACTTTGAGTGTTAACGGGCTTATTCTTCTCTGGCGCAAGAGGCAAAGCCGGGACGGACTCACTGCTGAGGTTTATAGATCACACACACACACACACAAAACCACGGTAGGACTCCTCTTAACGAGTGGTCAGCTCGTCGCAGAGGTCGCTACCTACACAACAACAAACATAACAGACGAACATCAGTGGGACTGGAACCCGTAATCCTAGTAATTAAGCGGCTACTGACGTAGGCCTAAGACCGCACGGCCACCGGAATCGACGGATCGTGACGTTCTCAGCAACGCGTTTTCCTGCAGGAATTATATTCGTAGCCAAATTTAGTTTGAAAATTTAAAAGCGCTTTGTTTATAACCTTTTGACGAAACCGTCCTTTTCTCAAGTACAACACAGCAAACATTCCATCCAATTTCACAGCCACACAATAAATGCAGCTACGTAACTGGCCGTGTTAGTAGCCAATTATTTGGCCGTCAAGGTGATAAAAGGAAAAATATAACTTAATGCTGCTGCCTATATAAATACTGTGTAACATATATTTCATTTCTAAGTGGTTAAATGTATTGCATCTTTATACTTTGTTAATACGAAAAATTAAGTATTTACATAGTTTATATACAGAACTTAATAAAGAGCTGATGCTGTAAGTACAGTTACTAACGATTTATTAGTAGAAAGCGTTCCTGTACAGAATATTAACGTACCACCTTTACGTAAAGAGAGACTTCATTAAATACGATTTCAAGGTTCTAAACAAAATTATTACCAGTTTTAAAAATGTAATAATCTGTGAAAATATGTTTTGAATTCATAACGCATCGCAGACGATTCAAGAACTACTTAGCATTATTAATGTTGCTTTATGTATGACGATTTATTAAAAGCGATATGTTCTAAGTGTTAATACTTTGTAAAACAACGTAAAAAATATTAAACATAGCATGTCTGGAGAGAAGTAGCTACAGTAAAATTAATATAATGTGACGTTCTCGGGTTACAGTTTTGTAGAAAAAACGAAATTTACCCTCTGTAAGATAATTAAGTGACCACTGGAAGATACCATTCGGATTCAACGAGTGGTGCCTTCTAATATATGGGAGTTCTACACGTAGATGGCAAATAATTCTGTTACTTAATTGTAAAGTAGTATTCCATTCACCAGTTTATTTGCATTGCGTCCCGTTGGAAGTATAAGGAAGACGTGTAATTGGCTAACTTCGTTAAGGCATAGTTACAGTGAATTTAATCGTCATGGGGCTGCAAATTTGTTAAATCAAGTTTTTGGAACTTAATTACAGCGCATATTAAAACTCATAATTAGATTGTGTCGTGTTTCAAACAGAAATAGGAATATTGTCACGTCCAATTGTAATACTGTAGAATGGTACTAAAGACAGGTATTTTGTAGTGATCGCACGGATAATTTAAATTACATCAGGGGCCCACTTATCGCAGAATGTAGAAGTTAGTGGCGGAAACGAAGGTATATATTTGCGCTCGCCTGAGCCAAAACAAAACCAAGAAAATTTACCAGATATTTTTAATCTATTAAATTTACGAACTCTCACACTACAGATTGGTTCATTTATTTCAACAATTCCCCATAAATCTGTTTATACTTTTTCATAACGACCTAACCAGTAGTATAGAATTCTGACAATGGAATGTCACATTAGGAATCATTGCAATCGTTAGAATTTGGTTATCGTACCGTGTTTAAAATCAAGATTACAACACAACAGTTCGGGCAGAGAATTGGTCCCCCTTTTCAGACAGAAGAATAAGGGTGTGTATCCACCAGCTGAATTGAGTCCATCCCAGTCGAGTCAGAGGGGTGCACACCGACCAAGTCGAGTCCAATCAAGTCCGCGCGAAGCCAGTACGTTTTTAGTACTCTTTTAACAGTGCACAAGAAAAGAACTCTACAGCGACGGAAAATTTTAACTTGCTTGTTTTGCATGCAATTATGTGGAGAAGGCGGTAGCATCGGAAGGGACGAAACTTGTGGATGCACCCAGTAAACATGAAGAAACTAGAATTCGGAATATTTATCCCATCGCCTGTGCGACTCTTACGAAACGCTGGCTGTGTATTCTCTGTCTCTATTTTCACAGTGAGAGGCATCATATATTGCCTGGTAGGCCAGAACTAAAAGAATCAGCCTTTCTGAATTCGTTTTCCAACGCAAAAAGCAGTCGTCGTGCCCGATCACTGGAATTCGGCTGGCTAATTAGTCATCAGTATTCGAATTATGTGAATTTGGTTAATATCAGACGTTAGCTCTATGTGTAACTTACATTATCGAAACATCCACATAATTTCTGCAGTTTAGAGCATCCTGCAGTGAAGTAAGAGGCACTAACACAGATGTATTGATACTCTGGATGTAGGGGCCTGGGTAGCGTAGTCGCTGTAGTGACTAGGTACCGGCTGAGTGACTGAGGAGTCATGGTTCGGGTATGGGCAAAAGATTTTTGTCGTCTCCAAAACGCTCAGACTGACTCTGACGCCCACCCAGCCTCCAGCAAACTGGATGCCTGGAGATCTCCTTACGGGGATAAAACGAGCAGGGTGTGAAGCACGCACGCCTGTCTGATGCCGAATAAACCCGTACCTCTGCTCACCCATGAGCCTTTTGGCGTGTGCACGGAACGACCTTACTCTGCCTTTACTTACGGTGTAAATGTGTTGTCCAGGCCACCATTACTGTTAGTCTATCAGCTGCGCGGCAGGGGAAGCTTTTTGCATTATGATGAATTTCTGCCCCAGTTGTCTTGTCCTTCTCTTGGCGAATGCCTTTCCTTTGGTGTATCCTGTGCCTTGATGGTTGATAAACAATATGTAATTGGCATTTCTAATTATATTTGAATTTAGTTCTATACTCAGTTACTGCTTTATTTAGGTTAAGAATACTTACGTATTTCGTGGTTCCTACGTGTTGTTTGTGATCTTGTAAACTTCACAAGATATAATAATTATTTTATCTTCATTTTTGTGTCCCATAAGTCATTTCTCATTATCATCTTTTGAAATTTGTGAGAATGGCTTTGCGCAGTCTTCAGTACCGCTTTATAAAGCCGAATTATCTGTTGTTGTCTTATCTTTTTGGACTCCTCGTATTATGTTAATAAGTCACAAATGAAGTAACTACACACGAATTCCATTATCTAAATTGTTCAGTTAGTTTATTCTCTAAACTGCATTAACTTCTATGTACTGCCTTCCTTAAAATATTTTTATTTTGTCATCTGAGGTATTGTAACAGTTTAATTAATTGCTGTTGTTTCAAGAGAATCAGTCTGTCTGTAGTCAGTTTGTCCGTAGTTTCATCCTGTGCCGCATAGAAGATCTACAAGAATAAATTTTTGTTGTAGGGCATGGACATTCAAAAAACTTTCGGACGTTGCTTCGCGTTGTTTCAGATCGGAGAGTAAAGACAAAACTAAGTCTTATGTAATGCTGTAATCCTTAAGTGGTTTTTCTTAGTAGCAAATCCCGCTTTCGTATGCGAATCCCGTAATATTAAGTATATTGGCCGAAATTCATTCCACGACAGAAATAAAAGTTTACTTGTTTGGTGATTGACTTTAGCCGCTAGTTTATACTGTGTCGTTAGTAGGCCCATCATGTAGTCACGTGCGTTAAATTTACATTTTATGACGTCGTAGCAGCTTTATTAATGTGAAACCACCCTAACTCGTAACTTCACTTTTAAACTGCATTTTAGTATCCCATTCGTAAAGCAGTGATTTTTACAGTAAGTGTCAATTCCAGCAAATGGTTGATGTAAAAAAAAAAAAAGGTAAAGCAGTCCCATTACAGGCCTGGACAGGCCCACAGGGTTCCAGGAGGCTGAGGCTCCCAGATTTCTAGACAATCGGCACATGAAGGTGGTAAGGTTGTCAGCCCTACGCACCGGCCGCGTTTACCCCCCAGGAAATATTCCTGGTACTCATTTCTGTTAGAGGCTGAGTCGACCCCAGGGTCATAGTGCGACCGACAGGATTATGTCAATGAAAAAATCCACTGACACCATCGGGAATCGAACCCGCGACCTGCCGGTTTGTAGCGCAGTGCCTCAACCAACTGCGCCACCGCGGCCCCAATGGTTGATGTAGAATGTTTAAATACATGGCTTTGTAAATGCGTTTTCTATAATTGTCCCTTGTATATGATGGTTCACTTATCTACTTAGAATTCATATACGTACTCGTTTTTTGCTGAAAGTTCTTCCGTTTTCTTAAAATGAAATTTTGAAAGTAAAGTATTGTGATTTGTATATACTCGTAATCTACATCTTTCATCGCGACTGACTGCAATTAAAACTCTCTTGGACTATCAGCTGTGTCAAATGGTTAAACGGTGAGTAAACCGGCGTTTTGAGAACCGTCTTTGTTCGCGTCAGGAGTGCCCTGAGAACAGAGTCTGTTCTTGTCGTCAGGGAGCGGATCCCTGACGAAGAGAACAGAGATGGTTCTCAGGGAAATCTTGACGAGAACGAAGATCGTTATAAGAGCATTGTTTTTCTCACCTGTTAACCATCTGACGCGGCTAGTAGCCCGAGAGTATTACAGATAGCGTCATTATTTATAATGCTTGTGTCGTAGTAAATTTTCTAACTTTACCACGATTCGTATCTTGCGATTTGAAATAATGTGCTCTGTTACATGCTAGTAAGTGATTCTGTTTCAGTAACACTGTTAGTTTAAATATTGCACTTTTTAAAGTGGCTGTGACCTGATTTACATATACTGTGTTCTATTGTCTAATACTATACAGTAGCCTGTTAGCTGTTCACACTCTTTAAGTACTTTCGGATGACGAAACATACCGTACATTAAATATGATTCATCCAATAGAACAGATAAGGTGTTTGCCTGTTTATTTTCTTCTTTAAATATCACCTCGCTTTCTAGGCATTGTCAGGGTACGTTATCGACCAGAAGTGTGTTCGGTGTTCCTGACACATGGTCGTAGACGACGCGAACGTTAAAGCTTGCAGTCGTTTCAAATTTCGTTTTAAAATTCTCGGACCAACTGATTACAGCACGTAACACGTGCAAGCAGCGATGCGACTCTATAACGCTTATGTAGTTTAAATGTCCCACAGTGGGTTCTCTTTGATAATTAAATTATTTAACTACTATTACCTCTATATATTCTGAGCTTGTTTGAAGTTGATTTATATATCTTAATGCTAATAGTTACCATTTATACTAATTTTAACGACAGTACGATACTGTGTCATGTTTAAATGAAGTAATGAAATGCTATTTTGAATCTACACACACATTTTGAGTTAATGTTCATTGTTGATGCCTGTTGTGTTAAATTATGGTAATATTCGGATCGTTTACTTAATTCTCATGAAAAAATGCCTTCAGTATTAAGTCCCCTTAAAATATGACATCATAACAGTAACAATATTCCACATCATCAACTATGAATCTTGATAATTTACGAGCCACATGTGTCGGTTTCGTGCCTTGCATACCGCACGGCTGTGGTAAAACAACTTTAATGGAATGTCCGATAGCATCTGTACAGTCAGTGTTGTTCACTGCCAAACACATACGTTTCGACGCTCAAATTCGCTTCATCCTCAGTGCCCGTCTCTGCAGATCTAAGGTACATTTGCTTGGCAAAATATTAATATCAATATTAGACTCTTCTACCAACAAGGTAAATTAGATTAGCATGGATTGGCGCAGAGTGTGCTGCTGATTTGAGCGTCGACGCACGAATGTCTGATAATAGGTGACACTGGTTGTATAAAGGCTGTTGGGCATTCCACTAAAGTTAGATGCCAACTTTAATTTGTTCTAGCAACAGGCTTCCCGTGTCATAAAATATTACATAACAAGGTGTCTTAGAAAACAAGCCAACTTCATAGTCAAAGCAAATGATTGATATTCTGGCCGCCTTGCTTAATGTGTCCGTTGCGACGTTTCGTAGTGTACACATCTTCTTACGTCATCTAGGCCTACCACACGTATTTAATGTTGTATATCTTCCATACAGCTGTTTATTATACACATTTATTGATCAATCAACTACTGCACTACCTCACATATTTGTGTTACAAGCCCTTAAATTTCGTATAGAAGCATTTGTTCATATCGATTGCCTTCTTCAGCAGATATAAGGCTGCGTTGAGGACTTCAGAACTTCCTGCAATCCTCTCTTAGCTGTAGATGTCCGTTCCATTTCTGAACATGCCACTCTTGGCTGTTTGCCAGAAAACATCTGTCGTCTTCGAAGACCTCTTCAACTTCTACAACCATAAATCTATGCCTATGTAAAATCTCTTGCCAACAGGTACATACGTTGTGTGTACACGCGCGCGTGCACTATGCCTGTGCATATTTAATTGCGTATAGGCATTCTTCTGAGTGTATGGCGCGTGTGTTACTTTTCGTAAGGTATATGTATTTAATTCAGATTCCTAATATGAAATGCTTTGTAAATAATTAACCTCTTAAGGAAAGACCGTAAAGTTTTCTATATGAAGCAAAAAATTTAGGAAATATGGCGTAGTGTAACACTTCTGGCTCTTTCACTCTGCTATTGCCTCTTGTGTTTCTGAAGTTTTGACACATAATGTTGTTTAATTAACTCGAAAAATATCAACCTGGCGGAAAAATTTTATCTAATGTAAAATTTTTAGTATTTTGCACAACGTTTGTTCGAAACATTTTTTACTGTGGTGAGTACCTAGCGCTGTATTATCGATATGCGCACAGAAACGTTTACAGGCTTGTTCTTTAGGCAGATATTAACCAAAATTGTAATGTCTCGAATATCTGATTTTAAAATTTCATGAGAATTCTTTCAGCGATTTTCGAGTTGCTGCACACAGGCAGGCATTCTGCCATAGGGAAGCTGATCGGCGCGTTTCTTATAACATTTCCTTTCTGTGGGGCGAGAAAGGTGTCACTTTCAACATGCTTGAATTTTCCTGTAATCCGAAAAGGAAGATTTTATCAGGGGCCGTCACATGCTTAAAGGTGATATATTCCTATAGCAGTAGTTCAGCCATATTATGCTACAAAAATATTGTCAAACTTAGGAAGAAATTCACGCATTAGGACATAAAGAATTCTTAAGTTAATACGTGACCGGAATCCCCTATTATATCGTACAGAGATCCCATGACAGAGTCTGACAGCGCTGCCGTTTACATCAAGAAGAATGTCTTCTTCTTTAATTTTAACTGTATGATACATTGATTGATTCTCAGGGGATCTGTCTTATTCCCAAGATGGCTTATGTGATAATTTTATTAGACACTGTATGCTGGCTGAGGAAATTAGATTACCGGGCGTTGGAGGAGATTGATTATTCTGTTGTTGACAGTTTTTGAATTTTGCTTCGATTGGTATGAGCATGACGTGGTGTTTTTGTGCAAAGCACTTAGCTGATCACCAGATTACCACACCAGAATTTCCGAGTTTCATCCTTACTTTGTACCGAAACTAACCAACCAAATATCCGTATGGGTCAAATTTATTCTCGATAAGCTAATAGTCGCTTAGAAAGTAAGAAATTCCCCTTTTCCTATGGACGCAAGGAATCCCCATTTTCACAGGAACCTACTACTGGTCCAATCCTGAGGTGACAGGGTAATTACAAGGAGCAGGGTCTTTCTTGGGAAACTAATAGTTTTTCACATACTTGAGTAATTCCCTTTATTTTAGGGAACCCCTAGATCCATTGCGGTGTTCACAAGTCCACGCTTTCCGTGTCCTCAGCAAACATCTGAAGTACAACTCCAGATATCTCAGCCCTGGCATATGGCAAGAGTTTTTCTGGGCCATGAAAATGTATTTCACACGGTATTACTACTAGTAGGTCCTGAATTGCTTGTTGAAAATTCTGTGTTTGCCTTAATCCCTTCATGAACAAGTAGGCTACTTTTCTGTTGACCCCACCTTTCAGTCCTAAACTTTCTGTTTTTTCCTGACGTAAAGTTAATGTCTCATTCTAAACTAATTCTGCTGCTGGCATACAGTACTTAAATAATATACAATTATTGACGTGTTTCGTCCTCTAATATTTTGAGCAAGTAGTAATAATCACACGCCGAATATAACCTGCTCTAATGAACGTGTGGACATAATCTGCGCATAATTTTCGCTTTGTAATGTGTATTTATGTAACTGTTGAAATAGTAACTTAAAAAACGGTCCGCGATAGTTTCTTCCACACCGTGTGTAAGTTATTATTCAAACAGTCGTCTGATCTTTGGACGGTAGAGACCTGTGCAGTTTAAAATCTTTCATAAATAGCCCAAAAATTAGTCAATGAAGCATAAACAGGAGGTTAATAATATTAAAATTTATCACATCGTGAACCTTGCCTTGGAAGTTTTATATTCAGTTGTTCTGTCTCTTATTGTCATATTGTCATTCACGTACTAAGGGGAGACTTCGACATACAACCGATCCATTTGTTAATTTTGCTCATATAACCGAATTCTGTTGAAAAGTGTTCCTCTCACTTGTCTACGAAAAAGGTAGAATTAAAACTAATAACTTCAATAATGTCAATAGAAGAAAGCTCATGATTATATGTTTCTTTGTGACTGGAAAATGAATCCAATTAGATCTCGTGAGAAATTTAATGAGAACCGTTTTGAATGCGTCGAGTAGCTTCCCTTATTGCAGTAGAGACAAATGACGCCTAATATTTAAAGTGCACAATCTCGCCCCTTCATCTCTCCCTTGCAGCTTTAACCGCCGTAAAATTTATTCCTGCCCAAAGTCAGGGCATCTTCCATCACTATTCAGCAGCCCAAAAGTCGTTTTAAATCCCTTTGATCTGGCTGACATAGCCTCCTTGTGCAGTGAATAATCATGTTTGCTCGAATGGGGATGCCCATCGGTTCCGAGTGAAATTCTGCCTCTCTTCGGAGCCCGGAAACTCGTCTTCGTCATGTGTGTTATTCTGAGAGAAGTCGAGCTTGCTTTGTAAATTTTCGTTAAAATAGCCGGAAGGAGTGTTAATTTCCTGATCACTCTACACGACCTGTCAAGTGGGAATTGGAGAGACTCACGGCTGTTCTGCTTTGCTGGGACAGATGCTGTTGCATTCGAAGTACTGACCGTTTATTGTTTAGTAATAAAAATTCCAGGGTATGTAATATTGTACTTCCGAAGACCATAATACTGTGAATGTAAATTCTGAGACTTCAGATTCTCACGGCGGTGACTGTGAAGACATGTTGCAGTAGATATGTAATGACGAATCAGAGGAACTTCTGCGTCCCCCATTGATCTGGGCACCAGGTTCTTTTGAAGCATCCGTACTTATCCACCAAGAACACGGTATCACATCGCAGCAGTTTATATAACTTGTTACTCTTCTGGTGCCGGAATTTATTATATAAACGTGTGCATTTATGTGACAAATATATCAAATTGGCCTCATTTCCTTTCCAAATAAGTCTCTAACGCAATGTGTGTAGGTTTTTGGTTGGGAACTCCTGTAAAGCATTCGGTTGAAAGATCATGTCGAATTTGGACGAATAACAGTCGGATGGGTTGTGACGATCTGAGCTAAATGGAACTCTGATGCTGAACATTCCTTTTCTGCTACTGCAGGGCATGCTCTTGATATCTACTGACAAATTGTAGTAGTTGTCGTTTGCAATTGTCACTATCGCAAATATTGGTGTTTTTGTAATTGTAGCCCAAACTTTCCTCCACACTTGAAGTTTCCTGTTCGGTGGATGTGCAAATTGAAGTTTCCTGTTCGGTGGATGTGCAAAAGAAGTCTTCACACGTCAAAACCAACTACAGAAATTTCAGGAAGGTTGGGAGTGCTCATGGAGAGAAATCCTACAGCTCAGATGTTTGAATATGTTCCGCGCCAACAAAATGCTCCGTATAGAAATCGTTGGGGTAAGACAAAGTAGTCTGCAAGAGTCGGTTTAATAGAATTGCCTTAAGCCTGTATGTGGTTTTGAAGTGCCGTACAACGAGTAACGACTCTTAATTTTCGTTTCCCTGCCAATTTTAATGACTGAAGCATCTTTTAATTCGTTCGCTGTATATTAAACAACACTGAATGCCAGATATTTCTTTTAGGAACTAACGGTTCGAAAGTCGCTTTGTCTGCTGTCAGTATCTTTCATCCTCACAAGGAACAGAAATTAAGTTTTATGTTAACCATCAAGTTGTGTTATATAGGATTATAGATGATTAAATGCCGTCAGCTCAAGTAATTTGTGTTATTATTAATTTATTGGCGGCAACATGTTTCGAGTAGCGTTGATAATCTGCAGGCCACCAAAATTATAAAAGGTACAGTATACAGGGCCATTACTGAATGTTAATAAATGAGATATAAACTTTACAGTCGGTAAAAATTGTAGATCAATTGTTGACACTAAGTAATGCAATTGTGTACTGTACCTTTTATGATTTTTGTGGCCTGAAAATGACCAAAGGTGGTTAAAACATGTTGTCTTAAATAAATTAACAATAATACATATTAGTTTTGTTGGTGGTACTTAATCCTTTATCATGAACAACAAGTAATCTAACTCTCCAACCGCTAGTCTTCGAGGAGTAAATCGGGAACAAAACTCCTGGCTGAACCCCAGCATATAAATTCACTGCAATCAATTCTCTCCATAATTGGTGAAATTTACGAAGAAATACGCAAATCCGGATGATTCTGGGTATTAAATCATGTTGTCTACACCTCTTTATTTTCTGGTTTGATTTGTTTAATATTGTGTCTTTTAACTTTTCCATATATTTTGAAAAATATTTAATTGTGTTGATGGTCCTCAGTGTACTGCCGTCTTAAACAGACATGGTAGAATCGGTTCATATTATTTACTGGTGGTAAAACTTTATGTACTATATGTTTCTGTAAGAAGATTCCCTACATTCTACTTTGTTCTGAAATTAATGTGAAAGATTTTACTGCTTAGCTCGAATTATGTGAAGCGCATGTATTGCGGACCATGTTGGTTTGTTTGTGAAGGTGTTTATGATTCTAGTGTATAATAAGGGACATTTAAAACACGGTAGAAAGTGGCATTAAAACTACATTACAAAACTCCATTAGCCAACTTCTGCAGAGGATGTTCACATATATGGGTCCAAATAAGAAAGTACTTTTCTAGCAAATCCTAATGATAAGATAACAAGACATCAGACCTCCCGCAAGATAACACTACTTACCGGCTGATGTGTGCGAATGCGGAAGATGCGACTGGCATGTACTGTGATGTGGCGTGCCGCTTCGAATCAATATATCAAAGTACAAGTCGTAATTTACGGACCTTTTTTCATAGACAGGTGTATAAAACGGTGTTTCCCAACTAGGGTTTTGCGGGACCCGAGAGTTCCACACTACATGCTTAGCGGTTCCAAGAGCAATCGTGGTATAAATGCATAAACAGTGTGAAATTTTGACATGCCGCGAAAACTTCCAGGTGTTCCTTTAAAGGCAGGATAAATGTATATATATATGTATATATATATATATAATAACGTTTTACAGATAACTTCAATTGACATTTCTTTAGCTGTAACTTAATTGCGTTCCCTTTTGTGAAATTTTTACGGCCTGTAAACATTTTCATTGGTAGGGGTTCCTCTGGATATAAAAAATTATTTTGGGGGTTTATTTATGTAAGAAAGGTTGGGAAACACCGGTATAGACGTTTGCACACACAACAACGATTAGACAGGCTGGAGGGGAATTAGGCTGAAATGTAATAACGTAACCTACACTAAATAGAATAGATTTGCACTCCGGTCTCTGTAATTTAGTTACCCGACATGGCAGAATTTCTGAATTAGATGGCCCTTATTCAAAAATTCTATATAACCCTCTTTCGATTATGTTATACCCTAGTCTTTGACAAATTACCTTTCGTATATATAATAAATATACTTGTACATATGTGTACAGAATAGTCCGACAAATGTACAATATTCTGTAATTTCACGCATTCGACCAATATTTAGTTAACTGCGATTCTGTTCGTTTAACCCATTAAAGCACAGCGATAACTGCATAGAAAGGAGTTTTAACATTTAAAACAATGTACCCTCTACCCATAGGATGTATTTCTGTGACTTTATGAGTCTCAAAATACAAAGGGATTGCTGCTCTGTACAGTATTAACTGACTGGGTTTGTAGGCGAGACTACGCAGTACAAACTGAATCTTTTAAGTGCATTTAAGTGTTATTTTGGTCCATAATAGCTTTAAACAGCATTTCGAAGCTTCTTTATGCTTTGACGCCTTAAGTTACGTTGACTTCGAAAATGTTTGCAGGACATTTGCTTATTATTTAGAGACATTTCGCTACAATTACGTTATTGTTTGGGCAACAATTGCGAAGTTTTAAGATGGTAATATTAAATGCAGCCGCTCCCAGTGGCCGCACGGTCTATGGCGTAGGTCTGCGGCCGAACGCTTGCTGGGATCGTCAGTTCGAATCTCACCGGGAGCATGATGTTTGTCTCTTGTACAGTGTTTGTGTTGTTAGGTAGAGGTCTCTGCGACGGGCCGATCCCTTGTCCAGAGGAGTCCGACCGACTGTGGTGTGTGTTTGAGTGTGATCATGTGAAAACAAAAACCCTCTACACCTACTGCGAACAAGTAGGTAGAAGAGAGAAGGGCTACGAAACGAATATTAAATGCAGTGGCGCAGCACAAGTTGTGAGGACGCAGTTATCTGTCCCTTTCTGTTGATCCTACGCCAGAAATGACACGATTATTTGGCGTATGTCTTGCAAATGGACGCCACGAAGACTACATAAACTGCAGATACATAAAATTAATTTATCCTGTTCACTGGCAGCTGTTTTGATACACCGCACACCGGCACACACGTTGTTACGTGTAAAACAATGAAACACGCATGTTCTCATCAAGCAGGTTGTCCTAATACGAGTATGCTTATACACCCTCATATTCAGTAACACATAATGATACTATTTGTAAAATACTATAGCAGACGCTATTCTGTAATGCAACTTCTATTTTGTGTTTCTGGACAAGCGTGTCATATTTCATGGCAGAATGGATCGCGACCTTTTACATTCACTGTAACATCATTTGAATTTAAGACCACGTATAATATCTGTCTGTCCTGGTACCACAAAGGCCTGCCATTTGTAGGATAAACTGAATGCCTCAGTCCGCAAAATCATTGTAAAATTAAGGGTAGACGTCTACACGACCATTAATGTTGTTCTTTAACAGGTTGTGAAGTTTTTGCAATTGACTTAACCTTTGCCGTAATTTTGTAAAGCGCAGACAATAAATGCAACATTCACAAAATGCTGTATCAAATGATGGGAAGTTTCGTAAGTTGTGTGTAAATTCTCTCGTAACACCATCTTCAAAAGACAGAGGCGTTGTTGCTACTTGTTGCAACGCCACGTACTCCGATTCAAAATTCATATGTCCAGTTTGTGCAAGTTTTGCGCGAGAATTGCTACACAACGCGAAATCTTGTCACAGTCTTCCCGCCTTGTTAAATTGTATGTAAATTTTCTGAATTTCCCTGGGTCTGTACACACAGCTTCCTCATCTTGTATAAATATCCCCATGTCCCTCACATAGTTGTGTTTAGTAGTTCTGTGAACTAATGATAGAATGAAGAACACTGACCTGTCTTGTCTCGCTCTTCTTCACTCACTTCCATGTAGACAGAATATGTCGAACTGTGGGTTAAAAACGATTAAATAAGCCGACGAAACTTTCTAAACATTCTCCAAATGATAAATGCGATTGAACTACCGACGATGTTGTACTCTTATATTGCATTATAAGACAAATTTTTATACAAGGGAAAGCACTGAATGCGCCATGCGATTATGTGGGCTAATGAAGCCTGTAAAGGGCGTATGTTAAATTTATTTGCTAATATATTACAGCTGCTTGTTTTTACCTGTTGATGTTTGGGAACGGTGAGTGCATTTCTCACTTGGTCAATTATTTATGCAGTTTCTTAGAAAGGATTTTGAAAAATAAAATATCATTTTATCGCAAGTGGAAGGAAACGAAAGTAAAATACGTGTATAAGTATGAATACTCCTAGGTCGATGCATTATTGAAGCTGGAAATATATTATGCCTTTTAGTTTCCGTTGTATTCTAACTCGTGCTTCTACGTTTTGCTTCCATCACGATGTGTAGATGCTCACCAGTCATTTGCAGAGTCTGCTAGAATCAATACCTGTTCCGTGAAACCGGCTCAGCCTGGCCCGGCGCGGCGGATTTTCTCGTAAATAATTCAGAAGGAGAAAGGGACAGAGGAACAGGATCCATAATGGTTGGCAAGTAGCAGTAAGTGTTGCTTCGCTCGCAGATAACTGTATTATCAAAAAGAAAGTCTGTAATGTTCAGTTGGCCTGTTCTTATGACTCTGAAGGAGAGCTGTAGAGGAAAGGGGTTTATCACTAGTTTACAGCTAATGAATATTTCTTGCGTACCAAATCAGGTAATTAGTTTTGCGTGATTTTATTAATTAGTGTATTATTTATTTTGTGACGCTGTCCGTATCCCGACCTGCATAGTGATGAACGTTAGGATGACTGGTGAGTGATTAATTTAAAAGAGATGGGAAGCGGTCTATGCATTTTCGTGGAGGGATTACAGTATCACAGCCTGGACTCCACTTGCCATATCCCGCAAGCCATTAGGAATTAGTACTTAGAATAAATTACTTTGTGGTGTTCGTCCATCGTTCTGTATTAAAACTAAAAGCAAATCGTAACACTGTTTGTCGAGGACAGGATCAGTCCCCGTCCCCAGGCTAAAATAAAGCTAAAACTTACTACTTAGTTGGCCCCAATATGTAAAAGTATTCTGAACGTCTATGCAACCGTGTTCACTTCAGTTGTACTTATCCTGAAAATGGGTCGGCAGAAAAATTCCATAAAGTAAATGATTTTAGCGTGTTGCGTATCATAATCAGAATTCTATGGAACGAATTACGAATTTCGTCATCGTGAGGTAATGAAGTTGTTGGCCCAACTGGATGATTGAGTGACTGCTTGGTGTCACTGAGTCACTGCAGTCCATTGGTCCTAACCTTCACACATGCTAGTTTGCGACACCGTATCAACAAACTTCACTATGATTTGTGTCGGTGACGGAAGGGATGAGGGTGAGTATCGTATTAGTTGATACAGCCAGCAATATGTCAGTGTTCTGATGTAACAGCAGGATGAAGCTTGACCGAAAACTTATAATTCGCTAGACTTGTGGATACAAACATGTTTGTGCTGTGAAGATCAGTGTCTCCTGATGTGTGATGCGTGTAGTTGGTTGGTAGGTTCCTGCATTTCGGATGTGTGTGTTGCCTCCACATTTGCCATAGAAGAGGACAGAGTGGAATAGAGAAGCAGTCAAAATATCTCACTGTTGTAGACCTAGATGTGTCAGTGTTGTGATTATGCAGTAAAATGAAGTTTTGAAAACAGCTCTTTAATTTGAAACTGAAACATCTTCTAAGTTGTAAAGGGTCTTGTGTTTCATGTATTATAAATTTCATGTCTTCATTTTAATTTTAATGTCTGCAATACCAAGAAAGTCTGTAATTGTCCAAACCATACATTGTCCTGCATCTTTTCCCCATATTCATTGTCACCTAATTCTTAATATGAGAAAAGTGACATTCTACCACTTACTTTATTGTTCGTTTGGATTTAACGTCTTAAACTCTGTAGATATTATGAGCTACTCAATATTTAGTAGTCAGGCAAGATTAACCCTTAAAAGACTAAGACTAAGTACTACTCATACTGAAAGTCACAGTCAACAGGTCAGTCTTTGCGCCCCCGCTTCCTTTGGTCCTTCTTTCTGTGAGCAGAGTATAATTTTATCGATGTTACGTCTCGTGGCACATATAGTAACTTTAAAGATAACTTTTAAGCAGAGCCATAGTTCCTTTCAAAATTATGGAGTCCATAAGTTTGCTTTCGGCTCCCCCCCCCCCCTGGCGTACATTGGACGACTGAATTTGTGGCAGAACCATAGAACCATACTGTCCGTATTTTCGCTGAATGAGTTTGGATGATACACGTTTGGTCATAACACAGCCTAATTACAAATACAGTTTTGAAATGTGGTAATCAGGTGTCCTATAGACTTTGAAACAGAAAGTGCGTCACAGATTATGGATATTAACAAGTTGAATCTTGGGTCTACCTACTCAGAAATGGATATTCCGTGTCTTAACTCAAGTAATGGTAGTGACGAAAATCAAAGTCCCTTTCCGTAGAACATGTTTTCAACTCCTATTACACAATTCACGAAAACGATCTTTATAAAATTAACTAAATGTGTCGGTTAATGAACTGGTGTATAGGCTTTTATGGGAAGCATTTTTTTAGTTCTCTCTTAATTCCAGGTAAATTATCAGCGCTTACCAACGTCTTTAAATCTGGGTATTAATATTTACATTTCATGCTTCCACGGCGATGAAGATGAAAATTATGATCAAGTAGGTTGTAACACTGCTCACACTGTATCTGCGTTCTCCATCGTCAGGATAGGCGTCTACCCTGAAGGTAAAGCAGCCGTCTTTCCCGAAATATTGGTACCCCCTACCATCCTGCACGGTATTATGACACATAACACTGAAGTCTAAGTACTAATATTGTCAATAAGTATTTTTATATTGAACGTGGATTATGTCTCGACATACTGCTGCGCATAAGACTGCGGAGTTAAAGCCTTGCAGCATCGTGTAAGTTTAATCACTTGTTACCCCAAAGCTGTCTTATAGCGATATATATTTGAGGTGGCCTTCATTGCAGTCGGAGATACCATATGTGGTTCAGTAGTGGATACTTCCTCGGCATAAGGAGCCTTGTCTCTTACATAGAATTACTAAATTAATAAAAATATCTTAGTAAGTCACAATCAGTCTGCTCTGAACTAGAATATGAGGTGTAGATTTCAAATAAAGGATTGATTCACTATCAGTCTCTTTCGCTAAACAGCAATGTTCGGTGTATCTGATAAGCTTTATGAAGGTAAGAGTGCACCCTCATGAAAACATGAACGGGAACACGTAGTACAGCACATTAAATATCGAAGTATCAACATTATATTATTTCCTTCTTGCAGACAAAATGTGACGTGAAACAAAATCAATTCGCAGACCCAGTCTGGCTTAGCATATCTGCATTGGATGACCAGTAGCCATTGCTCGTAGCTTCGCCGTAATTAGACAGCCGTTGAACCCTGAGAATAGCCTGTACATGAGTGGATTGTCGTACTGGAGAGAAACGTTATCGTTGTACGTACAGATGGACACAACGGATAGCGAACTGACGAAAAGTAAAGAAAGTTATACGAACGACAAAAATAAACACTGGTTTAAGTAATTAATTGTTTAACTGTACGTATTTTGAAAACAGATGTAAAACAGTCTGGCGTAGTTAGCGAGCGTTATTTGATTTTGGAAGGGTATGTAATTAGTGACATAGCAGTTGTCTAAATTTGTCTTCTTCTTTCTTAGTCCTTCCCTCTTCTATCTACTTGTTCACAGTAGGTGTCGATGGTTGTTGTGTTTTCAATTTGATCACACTCAAGCACACACCAGAGTCCATAGAACTCCTCTGGACGAGGGATCGGTCCATCGCAGGGACCTCTACCTGACAACACAAACACTGTACAAGACAAACATCTGTGCCCCTGGTTGGATTCGAACCTACGATCCCAGCAAGCCCTCGGCCGCGGACCTACGCGTTAGACTGCGCGGCTACTGTGGTCTAAATTTATTCCGGCGGTTTTAGACGCGTTCGAAAAATTGCGAAAAGCGACTATTAGCTTCGTCATGTCACGCCTGTCTGTCTGTCTGTCTGTCTGTCTGTCTGTCTGTCTGTCTGTCTGTCTCCGTCCGTCCATTTGCACGGAAAAACTCGGCTGCCACTGAAGGACGTTTATGAAATTTGATATTTGAGAATTTTTCGGAACTCTGTGATAAAAATTCAACTTTCATTAAATTCTGACAAAAATAACGGGCATTCTACATGAAGACCTATGAACATTTATGACATTTCGCTGACTTATTCTTAGAATGAGAAATGTTTCAGACGAACGTTGCAGAGAGATTAACAACACATTTTATACTTAATAATTTTTTTCCGAAAATCGTGCCGTTTATGAAATCATGCGGAAAAATATGGTAGAGGCAAACAGGCAACAGATGACAAATAAAACAGTGTATCCGCGTTGCACGCTGATTATGTAAGGCTACAGACACACACATGTAGTATATAGTACGTATTGCTTTTCCAAAGCAACAATGGTTACGCGAACGCGCCTCCGTATTACGTTGTACGTATATTACCTGTATTGTTTCAATTAAGCATGACCACGCAGTGGACTTGTGCCTAGGGCAGTTAACCCTTTAAAGATGAAGCGTATCTGTTTTATATAAGGACTCAGTGCGTACCGCGCTGTAAACACTCTCCACTTCGGTTATAAAAACCAATCTCTTAATGCTTTGTAAGGCAAAAGTTGCTGTTTGTTCTGAGATCCGTACAAAACACATAAACGCAATGTGGGCACCACGTAGAATTTTTTAATGTTAAACCTGGTGGTATGTGAAGTTACCGCTAGGCTTTAAAAGGTTAACAAAATCTACATGTACTCCCTAGATTCGAACAGTTTGTGGAGTGAGCTGTGTTTGGTTAGTTGTGTTTCAACTATTCTCTAACCGACGAATATCACTCTGTGGCGGTAGGCAGTCCTGTTTTTTTCCACGATAGGTAGCAGACTCGAATCGTCGCCCAAGGAACAGTTATATTCAAGAACGGTTTAATTTTGTTCATTACCTCCAGAAAAATTCGAAAACATATCATTAATACAAGTCATGACAGCATCCTTATTATCCGTGATTTGGTATCGGTTGTTAATTTCGATTTGATGCTATATGACGTATGAAATTTAAAAAGACCTTATGTAATCCAAGAACTAATCGGTCAACTAATGAATTATGAATTCTGTAAATATTTGAACGAAATTACTATGTGGACCATTTCTAGATAAATTAATATTTCAGTAAAATGCCAAAATCAAATCATTCAGTACCCCAAATATATTCTTGTAGCTTTTGTACAGACTCAACAAATTACTTACACCGTTTCTCTCTAAGTAAAGAGAAGCCAGTGAACCAGAGGGAGTTGTCTCATGCTCCCGTCTGTTCCTTGAAAGTTTTCAGAACGTCTTTCCTTTAAATATTTTGGTCTAAGTAGAAAGTTCCTCGTCTCTAGTAGTACGTGGGAAGAGAGTATGTGCAAGCTTATCATTTTGCTTACAGCGTTCGTACAGTAACACATGTAATCAGGTTTAAAAGCAATTTTCAGATCCTGTGACAACAGCTGATCTTGTTATGTCCGGCTGTTGTAATAAAAACGCGATCAAATTTATTTCCACCCTAGAGGATTTTAGGACGGCTATCTGGGGTAGGCCTACTGCTCAACCTCTTTTCTTGACTCGTGTAAAAGTTTCTAAAAAGTTTATTTGAAATGTGTGATTAGCTTTCGTTATTTTTTATTTGTTCATCAGCTACAGCGTTTTCTCTCTCTCTCGCTCTTTACAAGAATTAATTTTGTTTCTTGGTGACTTGTACTCTGTGGATAAATTACTTTAACAGACGTTGTACAAGAAGCGTAATTTAGCTTACAGAAGACTGCTCTATTATCTTGAAGAGAATTTCAGTGTTCTTCAGTCCTTCCAAAAAAAAAAAAAAATTAGGTTACATCTGTGACGACCAGCCCCTTCAACATCCGTAATTTATAATTTATTATTGAATCCCCAAAATAAAATTTCATGAAATTTTTTCTTGCACTGTTTATGTGGATTCCTGTTTCTGTTATTCAAATACGAACTGAGTTAGGCTTGGTGTAAAACTTACACATTTCTCTTCTGAAATTCTTTACAACTAGAGCCTTTCTCAAAACGTTGGATTTTACCGACAGTGTTTTAATTTTCTTAATACTCTTCGAAGAACTGATGTAGTAGATTTGATAATAATGTTTATGGGGCACATATAGAAGTGAATTATTCCTTTGGGGTCGGTAGGGAGGACAGGAAGTGGGTCGCGATCCCAGTATAATAATTGTATCAAGCTGGAGCCTGATTGCACACTGCGAATACTCTTTTGGACATTATAAACATAACCTGCATGTATGCTTACTCGATTTATATACTTTCTTTATAGTCTTCTATCAAAAAAAGAATGCAAGTTGTTGCAAACTGTATCTGTCCCCATCCTTACGTGAAGAGGGGGGGGGGGGTGGTATCTACTGAGTTACGCACAACAGAGCTATTCTCATTTTCTGGACCAAAGCGAGACTTCAGGACAGTTTGACAATATCTATGTTCACCATCAAAATGCGGTGACGTTACGATCGAGTGGATCATTGTAACATGTAAGAGCAAAATGCAATGTAAGTAAAATCGTCATACAACAATAAATTTGTGTAATGGATTGATGTTTTTAGATCTTATCAAACTGAACACTGGTGCACGGTAAGAAGATGAACTCTTTCAAAATAATTTCCCGACAGTTGTTCCGTTACGAATACGAGAGCGGACACGTCAGGAGACCGAGATATAGGTGTCATATAGCTTCGATATAACCGTGAAGAATTAATAGTGTCCGTGGCCAAGTAATTTGTAACCTTTACACTGGTTGACTTAGTGTAAGGTAGTCTTCACCATTGTATTCCCCTGGGATTCATCCCTGGTATTATTTTTGGGTTTTCGTAAGGATCATGTTTATAGCAATTTTCCTCAAAAGACCGCAGGTATGAAAGGTAAAATAGGCGTATGCAGTCACAGAAATGACGGTACCGATATTCTGAGGAGGGCAGTGCAAATTTCCATGTAAATTTAGGCTATGTTTTTAAACTGGGTGGTTGGCATTTTGAGCACGTTTTAAAACTGTGCCAAGAGTCAGGGGTGGATATGTTAACACCTGCACCATGACAACTAGCCTTCGTGGAAATGACTGTAATTGTACTTCTGTAATGTGATTGTTTAAATCAAAGTTATGCCAAACATACAGGAATCGTCTGGTGAAGGTCCTATGCACAACGCACACAAGAGGATGAAAGATGGTAGGGGAAAATTTTCAATTTAGTAAATAAACGAGGGAAATAACAAGGCAAATCATGATGGATTTCTCAAATATTCTATTCCCATGTTCTGATGGAGTGCAGTAGAGAACGATCCGTCCGCATGTCAGTTTTACTTAATCAGTGTGACATCTTATACTACCATGGTGGCCGTATTTCCCGCTGCTGAGCGCTGTGCGTGCATCACCACCGTTCCACATTCTTTTTTATCCGGATTATCTAACTGAGATGGTCAGGCGGTTGGGTCTGCTGGTACATCTAATGAAGCTGCTGAAATGTTAACATTTTAAATATAAATACTATTTCCTTTCATTATTTTGATATTTCTTTAACAATGAGGAGCTGCAGACAATAAAATCACAAGTCACAACTAAATGAGAAAGGCGTGACAATAAAATATTAGAGTGCATAAGTGTTTAGAACCTTAATATAGGAGCAACTGCTCCGCAACGTCAGTAACTGCATACGTACTGATTCGACTTAATATCCTAGGATACTTAAATTCTCGTCAACACCGCTTTGAGAACCTAAAATCTCGTATTATCAGGAAGTTAACAGATTAACAGCACAGTGAACTTTTCATTCAGATGACTTCAGTTCTGCCGAAATCTTACAAGAGCAATTTCAGTTATTTTCACATTTAAATTTTCCTTTCTTCCGCAATAATACTACGGTAACTTCACTCGTTTTCTTGTTGCCTTCCTGGCAAAACCGTACAAGAGAACCTTCAGTGATTTTTTTTTATTTTTTCACGCCCTTTCAAAATCAGAGAATCGTAGTTTCAGTGATTTCCCTTATTTTCTTGTTCGCATCCTTTTTGTATTTTACAACGGAGCTTCAATGATCTTGCACATTTATTTTTTCGCTTCCTTCCAAAATCAAGCAAGAGAACGTTCAGTGACCTTTCGCATTTACTTGTTTCATGAGAGGCAATTATTGGGGCCGTCTGTGGCTTCTTGTCAACGTGATAAATACTGAGTTACAAAGTATTATTTGACGTCACATTGTGACCGTTGACTGATACCCTTGGATCTTCCTCTGCTTAGCGCCATGATACAGTGACCACTGCTTTTCTGTTCTGCTAGTCTTAAATAATACAATCAGGCTTCTCTGTTTACTGATGCAAATGATCGGGTTACACTGAAAGAGTCGATTTGGGATTATTTTCACATGGCAATAACAATGGCAGTTTGCAAAAGATGGCATAATACTTGTCTCCGTACATTTGAGTTTAAGATCACGTTCGTATGAGCCGGTATTAACAGCGGGATTTTATGAAGGTCAGAAGAATATCGTATTCATGGTCTGCTCATAAAAAGTAACGAAAATTAACAATCACAATGCCATGCGCATTTTGATATTCTCATAGGATTAAGGATCTGCGATACGATGCCATGTAGATTCATACGTAGGCATCACCATTTTTGTAACAATGGTAATAATAATTTGTTGGAGGTCTGCTTCCTGTGGTTACAGTAGGGTACGTTATCTACTACAGCAAAAAATCCCAATTTGTCCTTTACTGTTTGTTACGGTGGCACGTTCTAACTTGTGGAAAAGCTAACGAACTCTGTTCAGTGACATCTACGTTCCATTGTTTGCTCTGGTTCTTTTCACAGAGACCAGCCGTCTGGCAGGGCGTGGCGGGCTGTGAGTAATGTGTGGAGAGATGTAGAGTCACGAGGCTTTAGCGGGGAGTCTGAAATATATTTTTTTAAATGTGAATTTAAGTTTACATGTTACGGGAAAAGCTTTGATTGTGGAAGGAGAGAGTTGTAAAGGAAGTCGAGAGAGAATGAAAGGAACAGCTGTAAAACGAGCCCTGTTGGCTCGTTTGACTTTAGATTGTGACGTTAAATTGCACCCTAGGCAGAAAAGGTCCAGCCTGAATGCGTAGGGGCTCCCGTTTTTCGTGCTTCATTTAGGCCAAAAGTCTATTCCTTTTGTTTAAATTGTCTGTCCACACAGTCGGATGTCAGTACTTGAAATATCGCTTAAATAAACTTCAGCTCGATAACTGAAATCCCAGAGAAGATGGAAGAAGTATTTAAGATTAGACCTCATTTTCTTGTATCACAAATACGTAGTATTTCCTGCTGCACGTATTCCCTCGGTCACCTGGACCGTATGGGGGGTGAGGTGGGCCGGGTTACCCGGGAATCCACACCTCCGAAGGAAAAGTCCGTGGTATAGGTAACATACAAAAAATCATCACTCAATTCTAAAGTTTTATTTATTCGAACGGTGGGTATGTTGACAGCGTCATTCACCCACTGGACTTGTTGCCTCCTAGTATCTTTGGCTTTCAGGTGTTGCAGGTAAAACACCGCAACAAATCATGCTAAAGAAAAACTCCTTAAAGCAGAAACAACACATAATAATAATAATAATAATAATAATAATAATAATAACGTATTGTAATAATAATTTCAGTGGGAAATGCTGGGCTATAGTTGGCCCAAAATTATCCAGACTACCCGGGGATCCGAATTACCGACGGACCGCCATAGTTGCATTAAATGTTATGTCTTTCACAAACGTTATAAAATATAGAAACTCTACCTCTGATTTACACCAATATATATTATGGCAGCGTAATGGACAGTAATAATCCCATATTTCTCCGGAGGTACACTGATTAGGGCGTGAATCTGACCTCTCACGTCAATGTAGTGCCGGGGTTCAGAATGAGTGGAGCCCATTTGCCGTCAAGGCAAGGAACAAATATTTTCCTGTAATACGCTGCGTCTCTGTCTCTCCGAGACAGATGTGAATGTCGAGGATAATAACAAACAAGCCTCTTGAAATGAAATAACGCTGTAGTGGATTGAACGTCGCACATTTGCATACACAAGTGCAGGGGAACATGTAGGGCCACAGCCTTAAAGTGTAGCTGCTTGCACACGTCACGCAAGCGGCTGTGAACCCACGACCGGTAAATGTTTTTTTAAATACGAGTTCTTGTAATAATGTTTCTAGTAACAGTTCCGAACAACACAAAATTATTAATGTATATAGAACTATGAATTTTATTCTGTAAATTGTTGATATTTGGGAATGACAGCAACAAATCTGACTTACGAATCTGTGCACACTTGTGATAATGATTAATTCACTACAAGAACATTGTATTTGAGGTTGTCCACTATAAGGTGTTCTTGGTACACACAAAATTCCGGAAGCTGTATCTGCGCCTCCTTCATCTGGTAAAAACTGGGCCTTAGTATGCATAAGATCTACACTGTGGGTCCCATTAAATCGATCCACTGTCTATTCCTATTTGTCAAACTTGCATTTACGAAGTCATAAATGCCGTTCAATTAGGGGATTTGCCTATATGCAGTGAAAAGTCCCTTGCTTTCCCTTTTCCACTCTAAGAAACTGACTGTTCATATACTAGGCCAGTAATTTTGCCTGTTTTGTTACATGAGTATGTAATTTGGTCTGTCGCCCGAATGGATGGACATAAATTGAGGCCCTAGGACGGACAGGAGGCTTGAAAATTTTGCACAGTGTGCAGCCTTATCCGTTTAACTAAACAAGATATGTACTATTGATGTGATCAAATCAACGACGATGGGATGAGAATGGCATGTGGCACGAAGGGAAGCGTTTACACATGCATACGTTTTAATTGGAAGCCCTGAATACATGAGAGTACTTGTGAATTCTAAGTGTAGACCGGAACATAATATTAGAAGGACAATAAGTGCCGGTTATGAGCTGTTTACTAGGTTCATCTGAGCCCAGTGCAGGGTGCTTTTGAACAAAGCAATGGTTCCATACGAGGCGAGGAATCTCGTGACCAGCTAAGTGGTTTTTAGCTTCTCAATAGTGACCTACTCCATGGAAAAGAGGGCTCGGAAGCAGAAGCAGACAAATACCATTGTTGATTTTATCAACATTGCCTAGTCTTGTTCGTCGCCATTATCCTCTTAGGAAGGTCTATATATTTTCTAGGCCTGTTATGAAATTTATTTAGGAAAAACTTGCAGTAACATGAAGTAGAATCTCATGTTTTATACATATCTAATTGATGTGAGTTCACCTTTTGATGATTCATAAAGAGCGAAACACGTTGAAGATGTTATGTTTTAAATTTTAAACGTAAACTTACTTTGATATATTGTGTATTTTGTTGGTTATTGTAAGATAGTTTATGCTAGTCATAATTAGGTTTGAAGAAACGCAGGTGATCCTGGAGATCTGAACCGTGGTCTGTTCTAAGATGTTATCCGGAAATTTACACATATGGATTAAACATTTGAAACGTGCAGTAGTCTCGACAGAGGTGTATGCCTGATAGAGTATCAATAAATATAAACCATCTGCTGTATCGTAATGTGTAGTTTGGGCACCGAATTTATGCCGTTTTAACATTAGAAATAGGCCAAACGTAGTTGCCGATGCCGTAGGGCCTACACTATCTGCTGTTTAATACAGTAAAGTCGACGTATGTTCCCTTTTGGGGATTAGGCACAATTGATTGTATTCAGAGCAAAAGAGCAGAAGTTGTTGCTCACCAGTTCTGTTACACATATAAGCTGTAATAATCCGAGAAACTACGCATTCTGGATAAGATTTAAGAAATGGCGGATTGTGTTATCTATATTTCTGTAACTAACTACTCGTAGCTACCTTGAGGCCATTGGACTTTACCCTAACCGCGTCTTATTTAATTTCGTCATAATTTTCGTAATGCCAGTTTTAAATAATACTCCGTTATTGTTTTTTTTCAGTGCATGCAACGTTTTTACCTTATCACAAAATTCCCATTGTAATAATTCTAACAGTAGCGGGTGGTAAGTAAGCCTATACAGAGTGCAGAGCATAATTATGTAACATTTTCCATTCTCTTAGTCGTTGAAATATTTACGTTTTTAAACAGGAATGACACAACTTTTCGTTCCTTGATTTGAGGCTTCCGCCGCGATGCTGATGAGATCTGCATTCTTCTGGGACATTACGCACCGTCGAGTGGTAATTGTTTACCATTCGACGCTGCCTAATATCCCAGAAGAAGGCAGATCTCATTTCATTCCTTGCCAGCACGCACTTTACTGTACTTTGAACGCGCCCGCCCGCCCCCGACACACGCACGGACGCGCGCGCACACACAGACACACACACACACACACATATATATATATATATGCGCGGATATTTATGTAGTCAACTGAACGTAGAGCTGAAGTTGTCCCTGTGCACGCCGTTAAGGTACAAGCAAGATGCTGGTACTGCTCCACTCATTCTTAATCTCGGCACTGGATGATGGTGAGTGATTAATGTCACATCCACACCGCTTTACTCCCGGGGAAGGAACCCGCGACCCCCATTTGATAGGAGGGTGTATAGGCCCCAGAGCAGGTTCGGGCTTTGGAAGAGAGAAAAAATCTTGTCCGCGATGGGAATTGAACGATTTCTTGGTCGTCCAGCCCATAGCCTATTCAGTGTACCGACTGCACTGTGCCGGCTCCCAGACAGTTCAAGAAATCGAGCAAATGTGACATCTGAAACGGCCCAACAACCTTCTCGATCACAGGCAGAGGCCATCGAAATCTCAACAAAGAAATTGGTCTACGTTTAAGCTGAATATTCGATAATAATTTCACCAACAACATACTCGGTAGTAAAATATCATAAATATAGTGTCGAACACCGAAGAATCCATTGACGTTGTCCCCAGGACAGCACTTGCCGCACGCTTTGATGATCAAATGCTGGTATTTTAATTGCTGTTAAATTTTGCAGTGCTCGGTGATCGTTTCCGAGCTCATAATGAGAAGGGTAAGAGTACCGTCGCGTGAAAATGGATATAGATCCCTGTTATTGATTCATGAGAGCCTGTGTATAGAAGTGGGGGGGGGGGGAATTGCGTGCTGACTACAATCACAATTGCTATCACATTGACGTACTTGCACGAGAATGGAATCGATTGGTTTATTGCATGAAGAAGGAACTAAACATTGGTTCCCGGAGCAGTGCTACAGGTATGCCGACTTGAGTGTTACCAGTGCATATGCGTGTAGCTTGGTGTATTAATGCAACAGTGAATTATTGGTATGCCCCTGTTCCAAATTAATTACCACCTGATCGTTCTTCATAGCAGAGTAATTTGGCGCAAGCGGTAATATTTCTGGCTTGTATTCGGGGGGTTCGTGGCTCGAATCTCGGCAGGGATACTGGATCTCCAGTTGATGTTATCCGTGTGTTTTCTCTGTCCCTTCAGGCATGTCCCGGATGGTACCCTCCGCATTTTTTCGAATTTATTGTTCACGAATCACACATTCGACACTAATTTCTGAAAAACTGACAGGGTCCTTAAATAAAGTGATAAATGCATAAGCACAAGAAGCTCTAAACAAGCCAATTTAATTGAATGTACATAAATTGCCATACTCGCAGTAATCCAAGCCGACATTATTCCTCTCACATACAAGTTTTGAGAAACTGTATTCTGTATAAAGTATTAGATATAAATATTTGAGAAACTGCTTTGTGTCAAGCACACGACAGCAGAGTACATCCGTTATCGAACGTAAGAGAACATCAGACTTGTAAATTATTTACACATTCAGATATCAATAATTTTATACGACATTCTGAAATAGACAGGAAATAACACGTTTAAGATATTTGAACTGGACTTGGATAGCAATAATAAGCTTGATATTATTCATTTTACAGTCAATAGGTGTATGTAAGAATGTATCTATTTCCAACTAATTGCACATCTGTTGGTTAACATGTGTACTATTACTTCTCCGACATGCTTCGACTAATAGTAATAGCCATCCTCAGAGGGATTTTTTACAAAAAGGTGTATTTGATACTAAACGTATCGCCCTCAGTTGTACTTGGCAACGGGTACATTATAAAATTAAATGGTTAAAATATCAGTATGTGATATTGAACAGCTTCTAAAATTACGTTAAAATTGTACAATATTTGTATTAGTTTCTGTATATAGTTCTTTGCATCCAAACATTTAAAAGCAAATAGTTGTCTTCGATCCCAGTTGGATCATAAATCTAGTACAGCACTGCATTTATGATCCAACTAGGATCGAAGATAACTATTTGCCGTTAGATGTTTAAACGCAAAGAACTACAAGTCGAAACTAATGCAAATACTGTGCAGTTTAAACCTGGTTTTGGTAAGCGTCTAGTATCAAATATTGGTGTTTTATTAAACATTTATTTTTTTGATGTACCACTTACCAAGTACGATTGAGGACGATGTATGTTAGCATCAAATGCTCCTTTGTGTCAACAGTCTTCCTGAGGAAGGCTATTATTGTTAGCCGAAACATGTCGGAGAAGTAATAATGTACATGATAACCAACACATGTGCAGTTAGTTGGATATAATTATATTCTAACAATAAAAATTTTATGTCGGACATTTTCTATGTTCTGAACTATGTTTAATACCCTCGATGGCCCGGAAGCTGATTCTAATCCTCGTCAAGTAGTTTGTTACCACTAAACCGACAGATTTGTCGCTAATGTTAACCGTTGATATCTCTGGTTGTATCCCAGTTGTCGCCGCTAACTTAAAATACATTCTAAAGGGACAGTCTGTACATTGATCATCATGTAATAACAGGAATAAAATCGACCTCCGCTTCGTCATGTTAGTATTGAGTGCATCCTGTTTCTTGCAATGCGCAATAACCAAGTAAATAATTATTTCCATGGAGCAGAGTCTCTCTCTAGAAGCTAGTCGTTTCTCAGTTAGTCAGAGAATACTCTACTGGTCCTTGTCCTAAACCAGATGAATCCTGTCCGCACCCGTCCTGATACTACAAGATCTGCTTTATTGTTAAGTCTCGTACCTACGCTTTGGTCTTCCAAGCGTTTGTTTCCTTGAGGTTTTCCCATTAAAATCCCATATGCATTTCTCTCCTCTCCCGTGCTTGCCACACACCCTGTCTCTCTAAGAAATGACAATATTCCTCTGTTCAGTAACGTAGGTCGCAGACGGAACAGAACAATACATGGCTTTTCTACTTGTCTTCCATTATCATTGTACTTAAATCTACATAACATCTGCTGCTGTAACGGGTTTCTTGATGACCTTAGAGCCGGTCGTTTTCTCGTAAACAGTATCAGACATGCTGATAACTCTTATTATAAGATCGGTGGGTTTAAAATATTCATAACGTCTGCGTAACAACCACACTCATCTGTTACATAATGGAGTATTAGTGAATGGCAGAACCTACACAGCTGGCCCATGAGCATTTTGATATAACATTAGTCACCATAGGCAGCTTTATACGCAATTGATTTTACAAAACATAACGAGTCTTTCAGGTGCAGCAAATATTTCTGATTCTGATACTTGAAAACAGCAGCTCGTTATCATTTTGTTTACAGTGTCAGATGTCCTGTTGATCCAGTAGAGGTAGAACCTCATTCACCCGATCACTGTAACGCTTTTAAACATTGTGGTAACTCTATGTACCACCAGGTTTTTAACACTGAATATTTTATTTACCCCCTCACTGTATTTATACGTTACATATGATTCTCATAACCAACAAATATTTTTCCGCCCTATAGCATTTAATTGAATGACCTTTCTAATGTCATCGTGTGCTCTCTGGGATTAGATATTAAATCTGTGTATATAATGCACATTAATTGTAATGTTCATACGGTTATGTTAGAGGCGTTATTTTGAATCAATACCCCAGACGTTTTTCCCTCTGTATAACCATTTTCCAACACATTTCGAAATGTTAATTGTGTACAGCGCTCCAAAATTCGAAGGTATTTGGAATATTTGCTCCCGTTGAAGCTTTGGCTAAAATATATTTTTCTTTCGTTTTCATAAGAATGTCCGGAATTCTACTTCAAAATACAAGTAGGCCTATATCATGATCATTGCTTTACGTACAAGCCTTACAGAATTTCGCTTCACCTCTATCATACTTTCAGTGTCTCTTTCTGTTATTCATAGAGTAAAATGGACCGGCGTCCACAAAAAATGCACAGTTGTAATGGTTTTCCTCCTAAATTTGTAACTGGAAAGCTGTATACAAAGTTCTTAAATATATAAAACTCTAACAGTTATCGGATGAATAATTATATATGGCCTTTTTGCACGAAGCAAATAATAAATTAATTTATATAAACAGTAGCACAATATTCCGCAGCTTTTCTAAATATGCCTATTTAGCTAGTGCTAGGGCCACTTTGTCAGTGTTAGTTGTTGTCTGTGTTTTAGATTTTAAATTTTAAAATTCAAAAGTACTGTATTTTTGAGGTTGGGTCTTTGCCCATCTTCAGGTAAAATAATGAAGAGAGATGTGATGTGATATGTATGCCCCTTAAATAAATCTGCTGTTTATGTATACTGCGTAATGCCCGTTAGGTAACGCATCTGTCTGTGCATATTGTACAGTGCCCTTCAGGTAAAGTTACTCTTTGTTTTACCGTGTAAAGTCCGTTAGATAAAGATACTGTTTGTGGCTACCTGTTAGCGAAATTCTGCGTAGCGAACGAACAAATATAGCCTATATAAAAATGTTTTCGCGTATTCTTCCATAATTCATATTTTCTGAAATGGCATATCTTGTGGTTTCTTCGAAAGGGCATTTTATGCCTTTTGTCCTGTCTGACCATAAGTCTTCTCATAAATGTTACATGGGAAATAACTTCGTTTCCAAGTTTTTCCATCTCTACGTATGAAGTATCCCCCTGATAACGCTTAAACCCTAAGAAAGGAACGTGATTCGCAGTCTTTTGCTATTCCAGTAGAGTTTCATATTCCACAATTCCTAAAGTGCACTTTACATAATGGGAATTCCTCACAATCATTTCAATATCAATATGTCTCATGACAGACTGTTTTGATACTACAAGCATACCTCACACGGATGCAATGCGAAGTGACTGGGAACGTATTTGTCGTAGTTTTACTCTTGAACATTTCATTGGTTTTCTTTTATTTGTCTACTACTCCTACTGCTACCGCCGCCGCCACCACCACCACAACCAAAACTACCACCACCACCACCACCACCACCACCTAAATTACCGCTGTATAACATTATCTTTCTTATAAATTTTTCCCTTTGCTTATTCTTCATACTCTCTTTTCTGCAATATGTAACTGAGAAATTAATTCACCTTTACTTTAAAATCTACATGCGACTTCACTGCCGTTCTTCTTTACATTTGACTGTCTCTGATTTTGTCTCCATTCATCTTAACTTTAAAATCTCTAAAATCCATTTCTGATCACGTACATGTAATTGGTTTCCACCTCACAACGTATAGTGTCAGTTCGGTTTCTTTATCGATGTCGTCCAGTGAACGTGCTTCGAGATACACGGAGTGATTCAAGAGTTATGTACTTAAAAGCAGGAGGTGATATTTTAGGTCGTTGTAATCCAAGAGCTTCGTACTAACATGGGTCCTGTTTTCAATACTTACGGTGGTGTAGGTGTTTTTCAATTTTCGTAAACGTGTTCCTGTGAACCGCGCGTACAAATCATGGAGTTTATTATACGTTACGCAACTATAAGAAGTTTTATTTCTAACAATATATGGAAGGTGAAGTAAGCAAATTTCAGACTCATCTCTTCCACTGCCACGCCTCAGAAACAGGAAAAGTCAGCTGTTGCTGCAACAGGCAAAACGCGCTACTCAAAAACGAACGACGACGTGCGTGTTCCTTTGTTATTTTAGTTCATACTTTTTCAATAATCCTTTTTTCCAGTTTAAAGGGGTTCCTAACTCCTTAACCGTTCAAAATCGGACACATGTTTATATGAACTTTTTTTTTGGCACACAAGCCTAGTAATTCATTCGCTACACTTATGTCCATACTTCGTGATTCACCCTGTACATGCACACATATCAATACTGCGTATGTACATAAATACGTACATATATACAGATATACATACATGCATGCGTACATACATAATACATACATGCGTATATACGTGTATATATATTTAATGAGGTGTAAACAACCACGATCTTTAAAATCGGATATAAAAACTGCCGTTTTTAAGGCGGATTTTTTAATGGTGCTGTAATCATTATTGTATGGACGTCTCGACGGAAGAATATTTATGCAGCGTTAGACGTGGGAAGTCTGGAAGACATGTCTTGAAGAATTTCATAGCACAGTACCACTATTTAACGTACCCACCCTCTTCACACTGTCACAAATTAGAGACCTATCTTCCATCTAAATGCAGGCTCTTGCAACAACTGTAATTATAAGATTTTAGTTTCTCACCAGCTGCAGGGTTCTGACAGATGTTCTTTTAAATTGTGACACCTTGTAGTGTTGCAGGTTGGATGTTAATGTTTTGTGAGAAACTTTAACATGTACGTTTCATGAGTTGTGCTCGAACTCTTTCTATTCACGGCGTTCTTAAGGGGAGATTTAACAATGACAAACATTCATGAAGACACTCACAAGACTGTAAGATGGGACTTTCAAAAACTGCCAGAAGCGCGACAAATAAGTCGATGACAGCCGTTTACTGCGCACCATTGCCTTAGCACCAGACTAAGTGACTGGAATGTAAAACTTATCTCGCACTCCTATGAAATTTGCAATTAATCACTTTCCTATCATATACAACGTTCGAAGTTATCTGCGGCGCATAGCAACGTTGTGTTATGAAGTACAATTAAAATTAAATATTTATTCTCCTCGCTTGTCATATGTGATGGATGTATATTTTGTAAGAAATGTTTTCAACAAGACTGCTTGTAGGTGGAAGTTTGAACAACGTTGAAGTGTTTCTAAAGCTGAATTTCGCTGTAGCACTACACTTTTTGTTGAAAGCTTGATTACGACAGTATCTGATGTAATGGCGGTAATGAATTATGGCTTGCATGTTACTTTAGAAGCATTTATGGTCTGGTGAAGTCACTATTTTAGTGGAGCTCCAGTTACTCTCTAAAGGTCGCGATGAACTTAAATATCTGCCATTATCGATTTAGTGTGTGAAACCGCATGGTATAATGAAAGGAATTCTCGCCCTGCAGTAGACGTTGGCCGAGTTATGGAGCTTGTGGTTTATTAGAAACTCTGCTTGGCACTTGTTTCTGCTGACCACGGCTTAGTCAGTATTAATTTAAAAAAGAGTATCGTTCTTTACCGGTGTTAGGTTCCATCCACTCTCCAGATACATGGTCACCGATAATTCTCTCTCAATCGGCAGTAAAGCGGCCTGAGCGTGAGTCGGATACTCAGATCCGTTTAGTGTTGAAGTTAAGAAGGTGTGAAGCCTTGCCCTTACGTCATGTACAACTTCTGTGTGAGGACCTTAAACTCACGGCAGACTTCTAGTACGTAGCATTCCGCGTGTTGTGCCAATTTACGCCCTTGTTTACGCCTGTCCCGATGTTTTAGTTAGCTCTTTTAAACTGATTTGCCTTTTTTCCATTTATTATTATTATTATCATCATCATCATCATCATCATCATCATCATTATCATAATATGGGCCATACGCTCCTTTCTGTATCGTATCAGACCATTCTTTAAAAACCGTCCTGCTGTTCTGTGTACATTTGCAGCATTTCTGGTTTAACGTGATTTTGACCTTTATAGTCAGCAAACTCCTATACTCGAACATATTTTGTATTGATAGTTGATATCATAGTAATTTGTTTTGATGTGTTACTTACGTAATTCTTATCCGTTCTGTCTGTGTCATTATTACTTTTTTTTCATGTGTGTTTTACTTTATTGATCCTTCGTCATTTTGTGTGTGTATGTATGTGCTGTTCCTGTTAGTGGCCTTTGGCTGTTGACTCGGCAGTTCAGTAAACAAGAATTGGATAGAACTGAATTGAGTTCAATTATTGTTACCATTGTCATTGTTTTCGTCGTCATGTTGCTCTTCGTCATGTTATTCTTCATCGTCAACGCCATCAGTGGTGATGCTAGTGACAGTGGTGGTAGTAGTAGAGCTGTAGTAGTAGTAGTAGAGCTGTAGTAGTAGTAGTAGAGCTGTAGTAGTAGTAGTAGAGCTGTAGTAGTAGTATTAGTAGTAGAGCTGTAGTAGTAGTAGTAGAGCTGTAGTAGTAGTATTAGTAGTAGAGCTGTAGTAGTAGTAGTAGTAGTAGTAGTAGTAGAGCTGTAGTAGTAGTTGTAGTATTAGTAGTAGTAGTAGAGCTGTGGTGGTGGTGGTAGTAGTAGAACAGTAATAGTAGTATTTTATATTCACACCGTACATTGTCTTAGATATAAATTACCACAAAGCAACTAATGCACTTTATTCACGTTAAATTGTTCAGAAAAATGTTTCTACATGTTTCGAACCATCGCAGGGTTCATCCTCAGGGAGTCACACAATCACCAACCACACGCACTTCCACAATATAACAGATGTTAGTGACAACTTAAAGTGCATCTTTTGTGTTGATAAAATATAACTAAAACTTGTCTTCTTAAGACGATGAATAAAACTTGGTTAAAAAGATGTGTTTTGCCTCGGTGTATGGAGCGGTTTTTGGAGTGCACTGAAAGATAGAATAGTATCCTGTTAACGTTGTATTACATGGTCACCATATTTAAATAAATTCTTATGAACAACTGTAGTCGATGTATACACATTCAATCTAATAGTATCTATTATAATAATATGGAGTGCAGCTAGATAGGCAGTCGTACAGACGATAGCGTACATAACCTGTGGTACTGTCAGTGGCAAGGTGTCTTACGTTCGGCGGTCAGACACGTACTAAGTTTGTACGTGTAAGGTAGCGATACAGTTCTCAGGTCACGTGGTTATGGCATAACAGGAAGTTGTTTAGGAGTTGAAACAGAGGGTTGTATTCTCCTGGATATTGTTCATTAACGAGCTTGTTGTTTAATGCGTATAACCGGATGTCTAATTCTGTAGTATCCCTTTTTAGAGTGATGATAATCTAAATAATCTAAAAAGGTCCCTGGAAGATTATTAATTATTCAGATCGTAACATGTGGGTAACTAACTTGTATAATAAATAAACCTTATGTTGTGTGCCTCGCAAGGTACTTCAGACACTTGTTGATCACGTATGTCCAGTACTTTATTCTCTGCTTTCATTCCTCTTTCCAAAGGAGCGGTGGTTTATTATCTCACAGGACAACCTTACAACTCTGAAGAAGCGTAGTAAAATATTGACACCTTAATTGACGTAAGAATGCTTCCAGTTTTGTACTCTTTGGCTTTTATTACTGACAAAAAGCAAAGGTAATTGCTAAGTCTAGATTTTGCAAATTTACCGGAAAATAAAGTTAAAACCAGCTGTCTGATTTCCCTTCAGGTTTTGTGAACATGTGCAAGTGAAAAGCTTGATCACAAAAGAGCTGCATTGGTTCCATTTCTCTGATGCTGTAAACAAGAATGTCAATTTTTCTTTTACAGGCGATGTAATAGTATTCTGTGTCGTGCAGCTTTTGTTTTACGTTGTTTTTCCCAAGAATTGGTCGTTTGATTTATTCTTTACAATGCTGTTAGCGAACTCACAGTGGCAGTCTGCCTGCTCTTTTCGGCGGCAAAGTTGACTGCACTTTTTAACTTTTTTCGTCACTTTCATTCCTGCTCGTTCTTGTTTCTTCACATTTTCTCATTTATTGGGGTTTTTCCACAAATTCTTTTCCCATCGTTTCATGCTACTCGTTTCCTTCTTCCTGTCACTACTATTTACTCCCTCTCTTCTTTTAAATTTCTTTTTTTTTCCTTTTCCCCATTGTTCTTATTTCCTGGCCTTATATTATTAGTTATCCTCTTTTACATATATTTCTAGAGAACATATATTAATTTCCTTTTTAAGTGCACTTCAGTCATTGGAAAGAAATGTAAAGCAAAACAGCTCCAGTTTAATATTACGTGTCGGTGTTTTCGGCCTCCTGCAACAAAGCAAGTGACGACAAATTGTGTCACGTGGCTCACAGACAGGTGTATAATAAATTCTAACGATAATCTAAGAGGACATAGTGTCGCTTATCGAAAAAATGTGCATAGGCCTAGTTAGTTACCGTCTTCTCCTTGCGGAGCCCCGGCTTTAGCCTACATCCCAGACCATGTGGAATTTCTGTTTGCAAATTTAGCATTGGAAGAGGTTCCTTTCTGAGTCCATCGGTGCTCGTGTGCTAACCATAGCTGCACTAGTGTTTCAGATTCATTAGTCTGTCATTAGAAAGATGGGAAATGGGCGCATAGAGACAGAAGTTCCGTGAGGCAGTCTGACCCAATCCTGAGGACTGAAAGTTAGAAAATGTTCGCAGGAAGTAACATTTCAGGAGGTTTCTCTGTTATTTTCTCGGGGTTTTACATTCCTGACTGTATTCGAAGAAAGTAATGAAGAATCTAGTGTTTGAAACGTGCTTCTCCAGGTTTTACACACGACAGTGAGTTTCTGCGTGTTCTAGCGACAGGTGTGCGAGGACAATCTCAAAACTGCGGGTTATTGTATTTCTGACACTTCCCTCGTGAACGGCGGATTTAAAATCTTCCATGCTCGAGTTTCAAGTTTCGCTGGCCAACGTTTTCTTTTCCTTCAGCTAGTACCTCACAGAGAACAGAGTATCTCGATTATAAAACAAATCGTGGCGATGTACGTGGGTCTTCATGTGTAGTGCCTCTTATTTTCGTCCGAATTTAACCAGCAACGGGATGTTCCGGCAAATTTTGTAAAAATCCAAAATTTGAAGTCTAACGAAAATAACGATGTCCCGCGCGGACCAACCGGCAGATACGACGATACTAGGAGACGCTTTCAACAATTTTTATATAGAAGAACTTAAAACCAGAAGATACTGTAAGCGAGCCGTTGAGGATATTATATAAGGCGTAACGTAATGGTTTATACTGGTTAACTAAAAGTCTGTTGTCACAATAGTGAAATGTCGAAGCTGCGATTTGTTGAACTTACTGCTGAGATGGGATTAAAAGAAATACATACAAAAATTTGGTTGAGGAAGTATTTAGAAAACGGTGGTTTGTAAGACTCAGGAGATGGGTTTGGATAGATAAGGTGTGAGGATGAACTGGGTCAGGGTCACGACGAGTGGCAGACTTTGGTATTAACAGCGTGAACCTGGTGACTTTGCTACCATACTGTGAGTTAAATGTAAGTTACTTATACTGCATGTTGTTTGTTTGTGTACCTAATCATGCGGCGGATAACTCACTTACAGTGTCACTTTTAAAGCCTACTGGTGCGTATGTGCCACCGGCTATAACATTAACAAATTCTGTATTTTGATAGACCAGTATGTACGTGTTCTCAGGATAAACACTGATTCACTGCGTAGTCTGTCTTGCGGCACGTCCGTAACATTCTTCAAAGCGACTTCTTCAGACAGTGCGATCTAGTACATCCTATTTCAAATTCCAGTGTTCTGTCTTGTCCTTATTTACTCGTATTTACCTTAAACAACCTTACCTTTACTTGTCGCATTCCGCTGCTTTATTTAAAATAATGAACTATCGCAGTAGTAGCTCCTTTATGCACACAGCAAGTTTCTATTGCTATATGGGCTGATATGAAGTCAACAAATTAACTACATTTTGCTGCTCATGTGAGACACTATCAAGTCATGTGAAGACACAGTAGTACACAGTATTACAGAACTAGCCCTCCTTCGCAAGAGACCACGACCGTGAGCACAGAATTCCAACTGCATAACCAGACATATAGCGTGTTTAACATGATTTATTTGAAGAAAAATTAATATAAGAATAGCTGTTGTGTTCTGCAGTAACATGATGATGATTCACATGAGTAGAAACGTGTTCTTGATTTTTTGATTATATCTCAGTCTTTATATCAATAAAGAAAAACATGCCGTGTTGATAAACGACCTATTATTGTCATACTTCATTACACATTAACATAAACTTTAATGCATACGGGCTGTGTCTTCTGTGGGATAAAAACTGAATGTTTGTATATAAAGCACATAAAAGTCATTCTTCCATCGTTCCTAAGAAAAAATGAAATCAGGTTTCAGAGGGTCAAAGATAGTTTCTGTCGATAACAATGTTCCACCGTCGATTTCTCACCTGAGTGTATAGAGGAATAAAATCTTAGAATCATAGTTTTCTTTTCAGTTGCAGACATTCCTTATTGCTACAATTCGTCTACACGTGAAAAGAAACTGCGCATGCCCAATTTATACAGCGAGGCTTATCGATCTCCTGAATATGTAATTTGTTTATCGTTCATGTCTAAACACGTGGTGCGGCTTATAAGAATATTCGCATCGAGGTACAGTCTTCGAGTATGGCAAATAACAATTATTTTTCCGGTTCGAGCAACGTTCCGCCTCTCGAACAGCATTATTAATGAAAGAACTGAATCTCATTAAAAGTGTTACACTTTAACTGATGAAACTAAACACGCAGTAATGTGGCTGCTTGGGACAGTATCTGAATGTCGCTAACGACAAATTACTATCCATTTATCTCACACATAAAATGAACTGTGCTCACTTGTGTAAGAGCGTATTTTGCATGGTTCTGTGCTGTTTTTAAATTCAGATGTAATTTTCGAGAACGGTTCTCGCGTCTTAATATATTGGCGTACATATATTTATTAGGTATTTCCTAATATTAAATTTTTTGAATACGAACTCGAAATAAGCCCGATTCTTCCCGTTTAATATATAGCAGTGTGGTTCCTCGTCATGGCATTTTATTTGTAAGACTACCGTCTCTGAGACACGTTTATTTTCTTCCTTTCAGTGATAAGCAGTTGTATGAATGATTAACGTAACTGGGCAGAATGTGTCTGGACAGACTGATAGTCGCTGAGCTACTTGAGGGAAGCCACCATATTTTTGGATCCGGAATGTTCATTCTCGTCTTCACGAAAACTTGCCAGTTGCCCTAATACTGTAAAGCTATGTAAATTTGTCTCTTTCTTCACCATAAAGGCGTACGTCGGAATTAGAGGTTTAGCTCCACTCATTCTTAACCCCGGCAGCAGATGGAGGTGAGTAGTCAAATTTACGCCTTCACCGTTTTACCCTCGGCGGGAGAACTCTGGTAGTCAATGAATAGGAGGCTGAGTGGGCTCCACAGCCTGTCTGCACGTTTTGTGGAAGAAGAAAATCTCTTGACTCTGCCGGGACTCGGAATATTTCTTGTACACATCGACAGATATTAAAGCGAAGTAAACGTAATCAAACGGGCGAGACACATTCGTAATGATGAAAGAGAAAGGATCACTTATCATGCTACATGAATGCTAGTCGATTTGATTTATTTTTTTCATTATTTGTTATTTATTTTTATTTACGTTTATGTGTGCGCTCTGTGCTTGTTCTCAATCCTTTAGTTTTGCATCTTGCAGCGTACTGTGGCAACAAGATTTATGCAGTACAGCAAATTAAAAAGAGTCTCTAAATATAAAGTGACAAGAATTCGGTTCCTACACAGACGTCAACGCCAATTAAAGCAATCACAGACAGTGTTTGTCATGAGTGAGTAAGTAAATATATGTTACATAACGTAGTCGTTCTTGCAACAGTGTTAGTCGAGCCCTAAATATAAACAAACAGACCCAGCACTAGCTGAAAATATTCTCTTGACCTTAGGCCTTTAACCTTTAACATTGTATCGATGCTGAGCGCTCCACAATTGCATGACAACCAGACCTGTATCACATCGTATGGATTCCCGTGTGGGATGTTCGCTCACAGTACCCGAAGCGAAATATTCTGTCAGATGTACGTTTGTTCCGCTCCACAAAATACTGGAAAATTGCCTCGTGATGCGCCACTAGCAGTTTAACCTTCGTGAAGTCAATGATAGTATAACAGGCAACTAATCACTTAGTTTCCCACAAACACAATACTGTGCATCATTACGACATTATTCACTATTCAGGGTATTACCACTGTTTTTTATTATATTGTTACATTATTTTGCTGTTATTTCTTGTCGTGGAAGATTATTCAAATTGACAAGCGGATGTAAAGAAGTCTGTTACAAAAGTGCTTAAAGACTTGAAGGAGAAAAAGACGTGTAACCAGAGAAACAAAAAAGACGCTGCATGGTTAGGCAAAGTCAGGGGTCTGTTTCCAATATCAGAAGACAGGCTGAAGAACGAACGGCAGCAGTGGGGGCTCGTGACAAAAACAGCACTCGCACACCGGACGAACTGCTGACAGAACTATACGTGCTGCGTATGAGGTTTGAGCATATAGTCTCGGCGAGATACTTTGTTGCCCCGTATTATCCAGTCCGTCATTTTGACGGGTGAACACCTTTGATATGTAAAGATTAACTTCGTACCCCACACAAAATACATGTGCTTTCATTACAGAGTATAACCGGTTAATGCTACACAGAGAAAAACGACTGTTTATCATAAGAGTCACGCGGAACACGTAATACATCACGTGGATGAAGGACAGAGTTTTTGGTGTTAGACCTGGCAGTAGCTAGAGTAACCACTAGCATTTAAAGGGGTAATGTAACGTGGTTTTAATATATAGGTCTACTTAACGTATTATTCTGTTAACTTCCACTTCACTGCACTGAATACTTCAAATTTCCTCCCATTTAGCTATATCCTAACTTTATGCGAGATTTGAGTTTGAGTATGAGTAAATGTGGGTCCAGCCCTCACAGTCCCGTAGCACGTAGGCCTTCACAGGCCGTTTATGCCCCCTCATTGGATCCAAGTTACGAGAGCCCTGTCCTCCTATAGAAGTTCCAGAGTGCCCTTAGACTCAGATCTCTCACATTCTCAGGGTCCAAGAAAAAGGATCCCAGATAAATATGTCTTGAGTGTTGCCAAGGCTTCACACTCATTATTCTAGATTTGGGGTTCTTACAGCGGTGATACTGAAGATTCAACCGAGTCTAATGTTATGCCATGTTGACGGGCAGTTAGCACAGCGTAGCATCACAAAGTAATGTATCTCCACGTAGAACAAGGTGTGAGTGAAACACTTGCATGAAACATATAGTAACATGCAGTGTACTGTACAGTGAAGTAAATTTGGGAGGCTTAATATCATTCAACATAGAATGGCGGTGGTTTCCTCACAGACTACAGTGAGCATCAGATTACGAAAGGGGCTTGAAATAATAGCATTCAACTAAGTTGTATTCTTACAAGATATGAAGTTCTCATGGCAATGAAGATTTCAGACGTGGTCTTGTTGATTTGTACACGTGTTGTCTTATAGGTAGTTATCACTGTGTCGGATAAATCTGTTGCCTCATCTTTAGGCTGGAATGGAGCAGGCATTTAGTAGGCAGGAACCAGCGTTTCTGGTGAACATCCTCCTTCATCTTCATCACAGAAACTGCCCTCATTTTCTGGGGCTAGGGTTGCCATCGAACGGTCTTGGGCCCTGTTTCCCTTCCCTCTCGCTTTGATTGGCCAAACCTATCCTCCATGACCTGACTGTCGCATTCCCTCTTGTACAGGATGTATCTAAAATACTTCGACAAACTTTAGAATTGGGTTTCCTACACCAAAACAAGGGAAAAAGGTCATCTCAAAATATGTCCGACAAAAGTTTTCCAGGTACAGTCCAACAACGTGTTGACCTCAATCCTTTCGATTTTTTGCTGTGGGGGTACTTAAAAACTCTAGTTTATTCTGCTACAGTTGAAAACGAAACACACTTCATCATCGCATTTTTTATGCCTGTCAAACGAGTCTCACCCTCCCCGAGACCTTTGAAAGTGTGCGACAGTCCATGATCAGACGTGTCCATACGTGCATTGGTTCAGGTGGGGGACATTTTGAGAATATGTTGTGAATTGTGACGTGACAAATAGTAATAACTCAGCGATTCTTCAATTAGGAACGTGTACTGTAAATGTATTATGCAAGTTTTATCTAAAATATTACATAGTTAAGGTGCTTATTGTTGACTGTATTCTTTCAATTAAACTCAAAAATCACTTATTTGCCGACTCATGTTTATAAGAACTTTTGTTTTGATGTGAACTCACTGTGTAAGTTTGTCTAAGCATTTTAGATGCAATCTGTCTTATATGTTGTTTCGGCAAAATAGATCATATGCCCTAAAGATGTAAGCAGTAATTTTCTCCGAAACTGTGGTTCTCACCTATCAGACCAAGCGATATTACATTCTTGAATTTTGTAAGGAATCCGCTTTACCGATAGGTCAGTATAAATTTATATGTTTAGGAAGAACGTGCTGTTGATGAAACGGAGGCTTGCTTTATCAAGATGGTGTTTGATGGTGGACTGGGGCGGATGTTCATTACAAAGCAATAAAGCATGCTGTAGTACTGTCGCCTTTGTTGAGAACACAACGCTGCGTGTACATCAGGTTGATCCCTGAACGGTTTGTCTGTGCACCACAGTTGACATACCGCAACTTCGTCTGCTCTGTCCTGTTGTTATTGTGCCACGTTTATGTCATACTTCTGTTGTCAGATGTAGCAACTTAAGGCAGTTTCGTATAGTCAGTAAACAAAATTTGTTCGTACACAATGCATAGAGTTACACTGCATTTTTTTAAACTTTATCCCTTGTCTGAGATACGCTTAATATCAACGACGTGTCGGGACGTGTCCATGCTGCTTGAAGAGGCTGTCATTACACTGAAGCATTTGGAAATCATGCGCAGGGAAACAGTGGTAGACTACTTTGTTTTTACAATTCCTGCAGGAGAATACAAAACAGGGCTAACAAATATATGAGCCTAATTCACAATAGTGCCGATCCCAGTGGCCGTTCGGTTTAAAGCGTGGGTCTTCGGCCGAGCGCTTCCTGGGATTGTGAGTTGGCATCCTGCCGGCGCATGGATGTCTGTCTGTTGTGAGTGTTGTGTGTAGTCAGGTAGACGTCTCTGCGACGGCCCGCTCACCCGGCCAGAGGAGTCTTACCGAGTGTGCTGGCCCTGAACGTGATCTCGAAACTTCAATAAGGAGGAGGCCTAGGCCCAGCAGGGCTGTCGAGCCATGATAAAACAAATCACAGTAGTTGTATGAAATATAAATACCAACTAATTGCACACATACTGCTGAATAACTATTTGTTATTTCATAATGCTTCTCGCACAAGTTTCGGCCCGTGACGGTTATCTTCCGCTTATTTGGAAAGGAGTACATTTTTATATAAATGTTGTCAAAGAGTTGCATAAATAAATTAATTTACCGTGCGAAGTATAATAAAAAAATTTCTAAATGTGTGAAGTATGAACTTATTATAGATGCTTTACATATCTTCACAAATTTGTGCTAGAATCGCAAACAAATGTCTACCAATATTGAAGTCTTCTTTCGAAAAGAGTTACAGCGTGAAACAGTAATTAGAATTAAAAATTAAAAACAAGTGAATGTGTTACACGTGAAAGCTGTGTTTCCATGGTACACCTGTATAGCCTGAGTATACATACCGCGTGTTAGGTGTTGATGTTTATCCTACTCTGTAGTGGACCTCAAATTACTAAGCCTGTATCTGTGCTGATGATGTCTTTATGCTTACATGCATGCGTCTTTCAACTGAATAATATGTAACAATTCATTCTGGGGGTTCTGTTCGACAGTGTTTTGTTAATTGATTAAGTGAGTTCGACACATGCATTTCAACATGTGTATTTACTTTATTTTTATATTTCGGCTTATGCTGTCATAATCGGCTAGAAAAATTCGTTTATATAAAAATAATGAACACACAGTGCCAAGACTGTAACTAAAACGGGGTATTCCAGAGGTCCTTGTGAAATTGCTGACCTGATAATGGCGTTTAAGCCGAAGCATGCAGCCGGAAGTACACTATAAATATCTACACACTTTGTGCCGACAATGATGAAATCACTGTTGTGAATTATATATTAACTTCAATACCGCAGTCGGGTGAATCAACTGTCAAAGATCCAGTAAATGTTCCTGTATCGCAGTTTTATACTCAACCTAAACAAAAAATATAGCCTACTCTGACTGAATTTATTGGATCTTCATCGGCCATTTAAGGTCCCTCTACATGTGTCTGTGATTCAGTCATCACAAGGGCAATATATGAATGGAAAATTAACTTCCTGTAGTGCCGGAAGTTTGACACTAATGACCAGTTGTCGTGTCTCTAATCGCCTGTCTTTTATACGTGTCGTGTCTCGAAGCACTTGAATCTTCTGCTCTGTGACAGAGCTCCTTCCTCCGTTACCTGAGACACACAATATACTTGTACACAGCATGGAACAATATTTACCCTGTGCTGAAGACGGGCAGTATTATATTTACGACATGCAGTTACCTAGCTCCAGTTGTTGCAGGATACGCTGTGTCAGGCTCAGGTGCGTCCAGTCATTTTAGGGCCACGAGTCACACATTCATAAATTGCGGCGTCAACAGATGATTGATTGATAAGTTTTTGTGTTATGTGTTGCCGCTCTTTCAACTGCAAAATATTTTTTGCTTTGGATGGAGGCAATTCGTGACTGACAAATGTTAGAGAACGTGAAAGAGGTCTTTTCCTGTGTTAATATATTACCCTGACATGTTTATGGAGGATCTGTAGGAAGTATAAAAAATGTCAGGACTACCAGCTCACAACTGAGATTTGAAAACTGTACCTTCCGACTATAAACAGGCAAGTGATCGTTTCAAAGTGAAGGCCTATATGTCATAAGCTTACATTCATAGCAAATACGTTTGACGATTAATCGGAATGTTGTCACGGTTAACACATAGATGAACATCGAGAACGTTCTGAAGTTACTGGCTGCTGGTGTGTGGGGCCTTTAAATCTGCTCCGTACATAGGAACTTTTCACATGAAGCTGATACCTCCATCATCTACCCTGGTTATGGGCACACAGGCTCCTCTAAAACGCAATGTCGATACACAGGACCGACTACCATACTACACGGAGTTACAGCCAAGAAATCTTCAAAATCACAGCCGTGTGAAATCATCCAATTTTGTTTGCGTAAATCAAATATTAGTCGTAAAAGTTAGTGGTGACTGTATGCACCAGCTGCTGCAACATTAAGAATCTCTGCATTTCGCCCACACAGGGTATTTATGTGTTTCGTATGATTCTCTTAAATAAACAGCGATTAGTTTCCGAATTGCTTTAGTAAGGTTGTCTCTATAAGGGACAATAAGGGTATCTCCTATTATGCGCGAAGTGAATATCAGTGTAAAACTGGTCAAAATATAACGTCTTATCAAACGGAAGTACATAGTTAAAACCATAATCAGTCATTTACATGCTTATCCTTTAATGCTGATCGGCGTATGAGTTTTAATATTTTCATTTCTCAAAGACCGCCTACCCATACACAAGTAAAACCAAAGCGTGTGGTCACAGTGTGACACCTATTAGAAGTGGGAACTTCTCGGTAGGTGCAGTATGTCAAAACAGTAATGGCGACGAGCGTGACCTGTGTGACACATCTGTAATATTCGTATTTAAATACGTGAATGTGTATGGCGGATGGCATTACGCCCGGCAGCTACACACTGGACGGGCACGGTCTAGTGTTTATTTTGACGTACGTAAGTCAAATACAGAGAACAGCTATAATGTCTGACAAGTTCTACTCCAGTGCTTCATTTATACGTCAGTAAATCCCCTCACAGTTTCTCTAGTCATGCACATATCTCCCAAGAATACCAGCATCGAACCTGAAAAGTTCGTATAAACTTACGGTAAAAAAGAAACTTCCGTACGCCATCCTTTTCCCGGAATGTCTCATATCCACTAAATCTGTTTCTCCTAGTTGTCCTGTTGTAGGTATTGAAAATGTCTCAGAAATAATAATAATAATAATAATAATAATAATAATAATAATAATAATAATAATTCAGTTCNAATAATAATAATAATAATAATAATAATAATAATAATAATAATAATAATTCAGTTCTAGTTTGTTAATGCGCCGAGTTACCAGCCAGATGACCAAATACAGAAACAGCCAACATAATAATAATAATAATAATAATAATAGGCACTTTTAGTATTATTATTTATTGTTATTACGGCGTCGTATTGGCTATTAGATACTCTTATTATGCAATTACAATGTACTTTAAAATGTTCTTTTCCTTCTTTGTTTAATTTCATGGAGTATTTTAGGTATTGGATTGAGTGCAAAATACAGCATTAATGGGCGCAGAGTTTCTGTTGAAAAATGTTTTCTTACAGCTTTTTCTTACATTTTTTATAAATTATGGTGGTACATAAAGTCTCAGATTACACGTACTGAAAACTGTTCAAATTTAAAATCTTCTTTTATGATTTAATTATCATAATCATAAAAGAAGAATTTCGGCTGTTTTTTTAGACATCACATATTCTAGGAGGCACTTGTGAATAAACGTGCTGCCTTCATTTTCAGCTGAAGGTGCAATGACAAGTTGCTATTAAATTCTGATAAACGTCTGAACACTGTGTTCTAATGAAGCCGATCGCAATCAAAATGTTCAACTGCTACCGCAACCTCGTATTCCACACAAAACCTTGCAATTTTATATTTATTGTCTTTACTCTTTGCAGGGATTGTAATTTTCGTAGTGTCAGTAATGAGACATTACATTTTCCGGACAAAATTAGTACATTTTATTAATAATATTAAAACAAATATTACTGGAATTATGGTAACATTTTCAGTCTCGAATGAAGATAATGAGGGATGATTCTCCTTCTTTCCTTCTAGGCTTAAAAGATTAGAATAAAAAGGTCGAAATCAGCTTGGCCTTCATGGAACTTCGCGATAGTTTATATGAAGTTGCACTGGAATGTATTATCTCAAGCTCTCACGTTTATAATTTCTCATTATTCTTACGTACTGTCCTTTGCTCACTTCCTGTCACAATGCAAATATAATTAGCCTAGTTGTTAGTAGAATTCCCCTAGAGAAAAAGGTGTTTCAAAGCTCCGCGCTTGTGGATATGTTGAAATTGACCGAGTGATGCTTGAAGTTAGCGACGAATGACAGCATCTCACCGAAAGTCACGGATAAGAAGTTAGCTTTCTAACTTCTTAATTGGGAGGCTGCAGTTTGATTTTTCGGAGGCCGGTTATATTGCCTGGAGTTCGGTTACTTTGTCGGTCCTTCAGTAAAAATGTTGAGATATTAGGTTAAAACTGGCCGCGTCACTTTTCTGTAGCTTTACACAGAAATCCTTCAAAAGTGTGCCTTTTATTGATATCTAATCTTACAGTAAGAAAGCGGTATAGAAACTAATGAACCAGCAAAGAGGATTTTTTTGTTTATTTCACATTGTTTTCAGTATCTCCGGCTTTAGAGCGTCAATGGTAGGGTGAATGGTGAATAATCAGCCGCAAAAAAAAGTTTGGAAGGAATTGGCCGTGGCCTAACTGAGATACAAGTTACATTCATCTCTGCATTTGCCTGTTGTGGCTGAGTGCACTACGAAAGCCCTGTTATGAAAGACGGTCTTCCAGCCAAGATTGGACCTGAGCATTTCTCATATACAAACACACAGCGTTACTGCTACACCACTCTGCTAGGTACACAAAAGTGATGAATGCTATATTATCCCACCCTGCTCTGTGTTTCAGAATGTTGCTTTCATTCTCCGAACACCTTCACTTGTGTACTTCAGTAATTTACAGGCGTACGCTTCTTTCTGGTGAATGTAGCAGCTTGTGTGCCTGCCATAAACTGTGTAGTGTAATATGTCTTGCCTTCAATCTGACTTTGCCTTATCTTCTAAACTCTGTAACATGTACGCTACACGCCTGTCGTATATACGTACTAAAATATGTTTTGTGTTGTGAGCAGAATATGCAGATCTGTTTATTTCCATTAACGTTGAACACACACGAGGTAGCTAAAAGGCAACGGGGTTATGTGCAATGTGTCCGTCTCTTTCAGCCCTGCCGGACTGATTTACTGAATATTACACATCGCCTCGTGCCACGCAGCAAAAATGGGAGACATATCAAATGCTACAAAATTTGGGTCTAAATAACCTGAGGGGAAGAGACTTTTTTGGAGACATAGAATGATATTAAAATTAGCCACACATATGTTAGGGAGGGTGTGGATTGAATTATTCTCCCGCAGGCTGTTGATTGCCAGTGGGGGGATGTTTTGAAGAAATAATAAATCTTCTAATTTCGCATAAGGGTGGGAAATGAGTAGCTAAGGAACGGTTTGATTTTGAAGAACTCTTCGCCCTAGAGTTAGTTAGTTGGTTAGTTAGTTGGTTGGTTGGTTGGTTGGTTGGTTGGTTGGTTGGTTGGTTAGTGACTTACGCAGTTATTTAGTATGTTAAAGAGTTAATTATTAAGTTATGTGTTAATGAGTTAGTCAGTCAGTCAGTTAATTATTTAGTGTCTGGATTTCAAGACCAGGGTTGATTACACAAAACAATTTATTTTGATTTGTGTAGTGTTTATTTTCATACCATGTGCTGTTGGTATATGAATAATTTCGAACACGTATTTCAAGTGAGGCTAACTTAATGCCAGAGAATGTAAGTGGCGGTCGTTCGATCGTCATTGCTGTGCAACCAGTAACGGTCTCCTCTTCTTTTCCATGATTTGGCCCATCAATAGTCGTGCTTGTATCTTCAGTATCCGTTGCCTTAGACGTAGACTGGGACATAGTGACAGTCAGTAGGATTCAGAAAGTGATGGTTTCGATCTCACAAGAGGCTGTCTTATCACGATTCATTAAGTGTTCTGACCCTTGGTACAGGTCTGTTATTAGCAAGTAACCACTATTTGTACTATTACAGTGACCTCTTTTTACTGAATACAACGGTTATGTGATAAATTAGAATCTGTATATTGGGTATAAGGAAAGTAAGTTATGATTGAGGAAATACCTCAGTTTTCTCCTGAAAAGAAGACTAGAACTCGACAAGTCTTAGTTGTACACAATACGGCGTTCAGAAGGTTTCTTTAGGTGAGTAGTAAATTGAGAACATTTTAATTATGATAACGGACTAGTGCTCGAAAGGTGTAAGTACGCTGTCATTGCATTGAACAGATTTTGGTAGCTAATAATGTGCACTCTGTGCGACGCGTAACAGGGCTACTTGCTACTTGGAAGTGTATCATAAATTACAATATTTTGCATACTTTATACTTTATACTTTATAGCTATACTTAATATTTTGCGTTTTACATAAAGGCGCGTGCTGTACCGGCTGGTACTTGCGGTAAGGTACAGTGCGCGATATCCGCGACTGCAGTGTTTGTCATTTCTCCTTTTCGTCTTCCAACATAGATTACTTTCGAACCAATAAAATTGCTGGTAAACTAGCGTTTGTTAAGGGCCGGAGGATTGTAGCCTGTGTAGTCACCAGGCTGCAGGCTTGAAAACAGTGAAAACATGCTTCAGCTCACAGCAGGGAAAGTGCCCAGACTGGCCCTGGGGCCCACCAGCCTCTTATTGACTGGGTTCAGGGTTTTTTTAAAGATCTGTTGCTGTTGGGGTTTGAAGTTACTGGCAGGGGCAATAATGAGTGGTTCGTTCCTTCACCCACCATATGTATTCATAGCGACCTCAGGAGAAAATTTGCTTCACTAGCTTTGCTGGTGTTTGTCCGAGAAAAACAACGTTTAGTGCTCACGTTTATGACTTCTGTGGAACGAACTCACGCGATTCTGTTGCTCCGTGTCCAAATCAAGTATCAGGGACACATTCTTGTCGGTTGTAGAGGGCTCAGTCTCTCTATACACCAAGGCCGTGTTTTATGCCCGTTTGTGTTACGCGTTTTTGCTTTAACGCCCCTTACCAATTTACACCACTTTCTAATTTACGCCCTCTCGTTTTTGGCTTAACGCTCTTTGGCTGGTTTATTTCCGTTTATTTAAGTAGTTTTTTTTCTTGTGGGAATATCATTTATTGTTTACGCCTTTCTGATTTATGACTACTTTTTACGAAAAAAAACTAGGGCCTAAAAGACAACCTTTGTGTACTATACGAGCCAACAGTCGTTTGTCTATTCGTGGTATCCCCGATCTTTTGTTAATGACATGAGCTCTAAATTAAGTCGTTGCCGTGGGTTGGCGAGCGGCGGAATATTGTTGTACGATGCTCTGCATTTACGCTTACAGCCGTTCGTAAATCGCACATACAGCTATCCCGCTATACTACATGTTAATTACACTTTAAATCCCTTCAGTACACACTGTTACAACGTCTGCGCATTCGCAGTCTTCCACGTTCTATTGCACTTTCTTCCTATCGCAGCCCCTTCCCAACCTCTCTTTTACTTTGAGCTGCTTTTTATGTAACTTCTGTTTGTTTATACCCAAGCTTTTAAATAATTTAAGATTACTGGCGTTTGGAAGGCAATCCTCCGCAATAACAAAAGCAAAATATTTATTCTTTCAATTTATTCCTTCAGTTACCATTATTATTTCAATTCATTCTTCTTCCTCCCTTCCAGCTCCCTATCTCATTCGGTAAACCCTCCTCTGTTATTATTTCCTGTTTTATTAAATTTCCCAGCAAACTTTCTTTTGTTGCCCCTTATCTCATAATAACAGCAGAATAACGCAGTTGTAAGAAGGCAGCAACTTTCCTGTACAAATCCTCTTACTGCTCATGCTTTCATTGAGTAAATTTTCAGATGTGTTGCCATTAATTCGTCCTCAGGTATAATATAATACTAAATATATATTTTCCGTCAAAATAATTTCAAGTGTTTGCTTAAAGAAGCTAAACATAGAACATGAATTCTATTCATCGCAGATAGTCAAATATTTTACTGTTAGTTCGGCTGTTTGCCAACCTGAGACTATACATACATATATATATATATATCAGCTTCTGAGGCCGATATTTCGACCGCCATCTTGATATCTGTTACAATTATGTAATAAGTATAAGAAAATAGTCAGGTTTGAGGTTGTCAAGATTTCGATATTCCGTCTAAATAAAACAATGAGCAAATTCTTAATATACTGAACGCCTTAGAGGTAGGCTTACTTGTAATATCCCAAATTTTTTAGGTACGTTCGCAAGATTATGAAAAGCGACCATTAGCTTCGTCATGTCTGTTTGTCTGTCCGTCTGTACGTCCGTCCGCGTGGAACAACTGGGCTCCCAGTGGACGGTTGTTCATGAAAATTCGTATTTGAGTATAGTCGAAAATCTTTCGACATAATTCAAGTTTCATTAAAATGTGGCAAGAATAACGGGCACTTTACATGAAGACCTATGTACATGTATTAAAATGTCTCGCTCAGTTCTTTTTATAATGTGAAATGTTTCAACAAAAGTTATAGAGAAAATCAAAACACGCATTTTATGTTTAGTAACTTCTTACCGAAAGTCGTGCCGTTGATGAGATAATGTTGAAAAATATGGTACAGACAGATGGATTAGAATGCCCGATAATATGTTAAGTTACTTCTGACTTGTTTTATAACCAAATCCAGAATTTACAAGTGAACATCGTGAAGTCTTCGAAAACGTCACTACCATTATCGTCATCGTTCGTCATAAGAATTTATTCAACTGGACATATAGGCCCTAACCTGGTAGTTCTGAATTCAAAGGGAGGGAGATTTAGGCAGTAGTAGCTAAAGGAAATTACAAATGCATGAACTCAACATCCAACTCTTTTTAGGATACATGCCCTCTATTACGTAGGCTACAAATTTAAATCTGCGTGTTTTAAAGGCAACCTGGGTTAATACACTACCACTGTAGAAAGAAGTCTAACATCTTAGTTAAACAGTAGACAGTTACATTATCTGGCTACTTAGAGGTCAGAGAGGTTCTGCAGAACAATTTGTAGTGTTTTTATTTCTCTTTCCTCTTTAATTTGTTCTAGTTCCAGAGCTTAGCTGTACTGCTAATGAACTGCCGTTAGCTCAGCAGTATTTGTGCATTTTCTTTTGTTCATTCTAGGCAGATACCATTAATTAAGTCTGGGTATTTCTGCTGGATTTTCTGTCTCTTGTCCTGGTGTATGTATGCCGTAAGAATGCTTAAACCGCTCTCCACAAAATTACATTGACAAAGGAACTAACACGGTACTAATTACTTGAAAGCGCTGTTTTCTTTGCAAGCATGGTTACGTAGACATGCCTCAAAATGTCATCAGTACTGATGAGCACTATGTTAAAGGTACTAATGTTTCCGGCAGAGGTCGCGTGTTCCGATAACTTTGACGGCGTGGATATTTCTGTTGTCTCTGCGTTCCTGCCCTGGTCGTATAATGTTAAAAACTTGGCCATTCTATACGTAGAGTATGAAATTTTTCTCTTATTAACTCAGCATCGGAGGAGACGCGGAACATAATCTTTAACAATAAGAAGTATTTCATTGAACATGGCATAAGTTATATAGGCTGTAACTATATGACGCAGACCGAAAGTATACTGAAGCAAGCATATAATAAACAGCTGCTCCCCTTCCCGCCGCTGCAATGGACACTTCAGACATTTGCCAAGCCGTTCGGAACAAGTTCACTGCCTTGCTTCACTTCTGTTGGCTACCAGTTGCGCAGTAATGGTTCTTTTTTTTTTTTACCAAAAGGGGTTTAAGTTGCATCCTATTACATATATATTGTTCACACCGCGCATTGTCAATAATCAAATCAATATTCAGTCCAACAAAATCCACTATACTGTCTCCAGCTGTTTTGTTGATCAGTCCTACACGTTTCGTTCCTTCATTGGATCATTATCAGGGATTCATATCGAAGTAATACTTCACAAAACTGAACTAGCAATCCGTATACACGTTAAAAAGACATAAAAAGCCAATCAGGATTTAGGCATTGTGTAATGGACCCTGGTACACTATGTTTTGGAGACTATGTTTATGAGTTTGTGCTGAACAATTTGTTTTTTACGGACGTAACTTGATTACACTTCAGTGGCTACGTTAATATTCAAAACAGTGGAATATGGAATGCTGAAAACCCACGTGCACTGCATGAAAATCCCCTGTATTCGTCACTGATTGGTGTTTGATGCACAGTGTCTGAAAAACGAATCGTGGGACCACGGTTATGTGAAATGACAGTTACTGCGGAAAATTGTGCAAATATTTTGACTCATTTCGTTGCTCTGCTGAAAGAGAAAAAATAAGATTTCTGATTCCAGCAAGGTGGGGCGACCACCCACACTGCGAAAACAATAATTTTCATACAGGACGTCTTTGGTGATTGCCTTGTTGGGTATGGGATTCTGACCACCACGGTCTCCAGACCCTACACCACGTGACGTCTTACTGTAAGGATTTCTTAAACGAAACGTGCTCTGCGCTTGAAAGTAGCAGTGAACAGGCTGTTGTCGGCAGTGCCAACAAACTATGCGAGAAGTTACAAAAAAACACTGTGAGAAATGCCTGTCTTTTAAAAGGTGGGGGACGTTTTCAACATTTTATGTACTTGGATATTCTTTATTACATTCCTGGCATGTTTGAAAAAGGTGAGGATTAAAATGAATGGTTTAGAGTATTGGATTGCCATGGATAGGGTACACCTTGTATAACCTGTAGGAAGTAGGTCTACGGCTGTCAAGAAATGGTTGTCTGAATGTGCGGCTGAACTAAGCCCAAGAAGCAGAATCCTTTATGAAAAGCTAATAGGTGCTAAGGTAGTCAAGAAATTCACCACATTTTATGGAACCCGGATGTTCATTACCGCATTCATAAGAGCCTGCTACCTGTCCCGTCCTAAACCTTATCAATTCAATCCATGCCTCCATCCCACTTCTTGAAGATCCATTTTACTATTATCCTTCCGTCTATGCCTAGATTTTCCAAGTGGTTTCCTTCCGTCAGGTCTCCCCACCAAAACCCTGTATGTACCTCTCCTGCCCTCCATATGTACCACATGCTCCACCCGTCTCATTTTTCTCGCCTTGATCACCCGAATAATATTTGGTGAGGATTACATATCATAAAGCTGTTCATTATAAAGTTTTCTGCACTTCCCTGTTATTATACCTCGTCCCGAGGCCCAGATATCTTCCTCAGCACTCGATTCTCGAACATCCTCAGGCAATGTTCCCCCTTCAACGTGAGAGACCAAATTTTACACCAATACAAAACAACAGTTCTGTATTTTGTATGTTGCATACCGTGCATATTTTTACACAGATAGACCAACATATACGCACACTGTTTACAATTATATGTTTGTATCAGTGTGACCCCTACATGTTTTCGGTGGTCAGGCCACCACCATCAGGGGGCACCGAAGGTCACAGGCTCCGTTCTGCATCTAAGGTCGTACAATATTTCATTTAAGAAGGTTCAGTGTCCCAGTCTGTGGCATTTCACATTCACCGAAGTCATTACTGTTAAAACAACGACAGTTCGCTCTCACTTGGACTGCACAGTTAAAAGGTGCGATACAAAAATCCAGTTTTACATAGAGTAAAATGGTTAAAATATTTTACATCTACTGTATGTAAAACTAGATCTGTGTATCACACCTTTTAACTGTGTAGTCCAAGTGAGAGTGAATGGTCGTTATTTTAACAGTAATGATTTGGGTGGATGTGAATTGTCACAGACGGGACACTTAATTTGTTTCGTAAATTAAATGTTGTATGACTTTAGATGCAGAACGGAGCCTGTGACCTTTGGTGCCCCCTGATGATGGTGGACTGACCGCCGAAACATGTAGGGGTGACACTGATACAAATATATAATTGTAAGCAGTGGGTTTTTTTGTTGGTCTATCTTAACAACAGTTCTGTATATTTCAGTCTTTATATTTTTTGATAGCAAACTGCAAGACTAAAGATTCTGCACCGAATGATGGCAGGCATTCCCTGAATTCAGTATGCTCTTAATTTCTTCATAATGAGATTTTGATTCGTTGGTGCTGTTCCCAAATAATTGAATTGATCCATATTTACAAAGGATTTATTGTCTGTCTTTTTGTTATAATTCTTTCCTGCATTCTATTTACGAGATGTGGACATAGATTTAGTTTCCTCGGCACTTATTTCTAGACTAATCTCCTTGCCAATGACTAATACAGTTTCAGTGTTTTCCTTTATAGTATGTATACTGTCAGCCAATAATAGATTTTTCTCTGAGAAATTCGCGTTTCCTGTGTCAGGATAATTCCACTAATGGTCTATGCTCGTTGACTATTACCGAAACTCGTCGACAAAGTAGGCTGATTGTGTTCGCAGTTGCTTGCTTGTAAGTTTGTAACATTAGCAGTCCGCCCTCTAACGTATCAGCAGTCCATTCGGTTGTCCAGGCAACGTAATAGACCGGGTACTGTAAACAACGCTCGTAACATAACTCTGTAAAAGAGGTCTGAGAGGGCTTCTTGCAGACTGCTCCTAAGTTCTACGTCATCCTATCCATCTTAGTTAAAGAAACGTGACCGGTTAAATCCCTCGTGTTGTGTTTTGTAAGAGAACGAAGTCATTATTACGACCTAAAAACTACTGCCACAAACATGATTTGCCTCGGACAGGCGTCCTGCAGGATTCACTTATTAAACATCTCAGCACTATTTTATGTCCTGTACAGCCGGCGGGGGGGGGGGGGGGGGCTTAATCGGTGGACAAGAAGAAGGCAAGGCGGCGTGTTATGTTGCCAGGAATGTACAGCTGGCACGGCAGTCTGGACTTCAGTTGCGTTCTTGTGGCAAATAAAGTAGTTTGCTTGTACCATACTGCGCATGCGCAAAAGGATGCATTTTGTTATTAATAGGTGAAGGTCACCCCATGACAAGCCAATGCAGGGACAGAAGGAGACGGAGGTATAAGTCCAACCCATTCGCAACCTCGGCACTAGAATGATGCGGATGGTCAGCACCACGCTCCGCCCGCTTTACGCCCGAGAAAGACTCAGTACACATTTATAGGAGGCTGGGTGGGCCTCGGGGCTGGTCTGGACGGCACGGAAAATTTCATCTCCACCGGGATTCGATCCCGGGACCATCCAGCTCGTAGCGATTCGCTAGACTGGCCTTCCCGGCCGTCCCTTGATTATTGATTTCAATATTAAACGTTAATAATGCAGTTGAATGATCAACTCCCTTACTTCGTGTTAGACATTTCTGCTGTCAATGCTTGGCCCGGGGACAAGATATCCTCATTTAGCTTTCTGTTGGTGTACTTCAGTACCTCCATGTAAATTCTGGAGTTTTAAAATAGGCCACAACCGCGTCATTCTGTATGATTTGTATGCATTAATCGCATTTCGGGAAACTGAGAAATTACGCGACAGTTCATGCCACTACAATCTGTTTAAACTTTTAACCTGATCGTACGTTTACACATATACTAAGCCGTTAGCGAGCGGACAGTGTGTTAGTTTAGTGCATCGTTTCTTCGACTTTGTGAACGTTGTTCAGTTTGAGAAGTAAATATATGAAGCTAATGTGAATTAGTTGTAACAGTTTCTTTTCAAAACTGGTACCCACAATTTGCATAGTTTTCTTCCTTCTAATTGAAAATCTGAGTAATTAGACATATTTTAGTAAACCTTATTTGTAGCCTGTAGGATCGACTGTAGTGAGTGTATGTAATTTCATTGATCACCTCGATCTTACGAGAAAATAAACAGGTCATTTTTCTATGCGGCTGGAATTTTGCATTTAATAATCAATTTATAGTTTAGGAATTTTGATGGATTTTGAGTATCCCTACAAATTGTATGCGGAATATTGCTCTAAGTCAACCATTATAAAATATTTGGACTCGATGAAGCTTTGAGGTTATGGCCAATAAAGTGAATACTGACAAAATGAAATAACAAATTCTTTACGGAGATATAGTAACAAATAATAAGAGGCCCTAATAAAAGTAATTGTATTCTATAACACATCGACCTTTGTGAAGAGTAACAGAACATGTGACCCATGTTGGATTAAATAGTATGACAATCTGAAAAATGCCCACGAAGCAATAATCCGATATAATGTCAGTGTGAAAGTCACACGTGCATTTTCTACCTTATTATTTTCTGCTTTCCGATAAAATGTATGTGCGACAATGTGTAATATAGCGATATCACCAACACGTTTGAGTACAGACGGCTGCTTGACTCTAATATTGAAATACTTTGACAAATCATAATTCGTGAAGCCTGTCATGCTTCGAGATGATGTTACATTTTTCCCATCGGTGCGAGAGAGCTTACAGCACGAGAAACACAGACCGTCTTTCCATGTCTTTTATTGCACATTCAGCAGACGTGCCACTTCTCTTCCATTTAAGACTGTAGCGAAGTCAAGATGCGTCCGTTTGCAGCAGAGAACGTGTATCTCAGATTGAACTGCAAGTTCTTAGTTCAGCCAGAGTACAGAACTTCTGTTTCACTATCCTGTCTTTGATTGATGATTGATTGATTGATTGATTGATTTACTGGTCTATATAACATATTTTCTTCAACTGGCCTGGTTATGTAATCTTGAATTGTAGGGCATTTATATATGATAAATTGGCATAAATGTTGAAAGAAACAACTGTGGGAGGATTTTGTCGGGCCGATATCTGAATCCGAAACTTTCAAATACGAGGTCGGAATTCTAACTGCTTAACTAAAGGTTTCGGAAGGTACGGCTTTGATTTTCCGTTTGTTCTATGAGATTGTCACCCACGGCTGTAAGTAAGGTTGTGATACTGCATGTAATATTTGAGAGATTTATGATTCAAGTGCCCACTACTGATTTTCTTCTTTACTTTTAGCTATGTTAACCATGTTATTAGGTACTTTTTTGTTCGAATATGGGCCGCTGGAAACATAACATTTTTGTGGTTCATTTGTTTTTCTTTCTTCGCTTCATATTAGTGTTCAATTACTTCTTAAGAGTGTCAACGGAAAACAGCTCTGCAATTTGTTCGAATTTGTCGTTCAAAACCGTCATTAGGCCCTACTCAGTCGCCTGCTAGGCCCTACTAACATTCGCATTTGGTCGGCGCGATTATTTAGGTTGCTTGAATAATGGAAATATTTCAATACTGACAAAGACCGAAACTCATACAAATTTATGGATCGTCGTTACAGAATATATGTCTTCTAAACAAAGCACGGGGTCTTTAGCTGCAGATGTGTACACCATCAGTTCGACGAGCACAGCAGATGAGTTCAGTTTGTCCCTTTCATGTTTTTCCCATCGACTTATAGCAGGCTTTGCAAAATGTTGAATGGTCAGTGGGTACACTTAGTATTTTATACAAGTACATTGCAATTTAACTAATGCAAGTGCAAGAACGTAGGTGATGCAAGCATCTCGTAACAGTTCTGTAACTTTTACGTGCATTTGTTTGGTTGTCTTTAAAACCTTAATACTCAAGGAAAAGAGTTGCACTGTACGCAAAATGCATGTTTTGTATTAGTCCAGAACTATCGTTCGACATAACTTTTGCTTTAGTTAGTTATACTAGAAAAGAGCATAGAAAATGTGTAGGTCTCTTGTCTATAAACTTCTGGTTATTATCTTCGAAACATAATTGGAATGTGTTTAAAAATTGTAGTAAACTTCCGCAACGTGCAAAATTTCCTGAAAATCTGTTCCGTGGTTTTCGAGTCTTTGGAGGAGGATAGACAGATGGCCAGTCGCGGGAAGGGGATGGTTCGTGTTTTTACAAAACTTCATTGGAAGTGCGTCATTAAAACTGTAAATTTGGCGTTCATACAATACGCACAGGACTGAGTGACAAGTTGAATTACAAGTACCAGTGATGACAAGTAAATTGGCGCGTGGGCAGAGATGTACTCTAGATTTTAGTCACCACAGTGCAACTAATTAACAATTCCACTGTGCACGGCGAGCACACTGAGCGACACCGAGCAAATGTGATGAATTACCTGATGGTTTGTATGGGTTAGAACTCGCAATGTGATGTGTTACATTCCAGCTGGGTGGAGCTAGTGTTATTAGTGCAGGCTACACTTGATGTAGGGGCGAGGCTAACTAACCGAGCCCTAAAGGTCTCCGTTTGACAAGGCAGTTCCTGTTATATCCGAATGGTAGTGGTAGGCAGAATATTTAGAACTGTACCTCGGGATTTGCTAACAGTGACCGAAATCACACCGTGGCTCGGAAATGTGATAATTGCACATAGGCTACACAAACAAGATAGAGATTTTACAATACACACCGTGTTTGCGGATGAACATAAGGACTGACAAGAAAGAATTATTGAAGGACCCGAATAACTGATGTGGAGACGGTTTAATAAAGATGAGTAAGACTGTCTTGGCCTCTCGTATAGACAAGGTAGTGCTCATAGTGACAGTGCAGAACCTTGAAAATTAACAAGGAATTTAATTGGATGAATGTTAAACAACTTTCGTGTTACTGAATTTATTTTTTATTCCGAAAACAGTATGCCAACACAGGTGCGGCTTTTGATAAGGCGTAACAACACTTCGAGAGAATGATTTCATGTAGCATGTTTTCAAAGCTTTTGAACTTAAAAGCCAAAGTAAATCTGTTACTAAAACTCGGCAGTTTTAGAAATACGCATGTCGTACTTGGTTCTGTTTAAAATTCGTAATGTCCGTAGAACTGAAAGAAAGAATAGTCATTCCATAATTAACTTCAATTTCATGAAGAGCTTGTACTGATATGTGACGGTAATTCTTTTTACCTTCGGTGCAGGATTTTCTTTATCCCATCAATAAGAATTATACTTCTATTAATTTAGGTCTATAAATTATTAGAAATGTTCTGTACTCTTTTTCTATTATTATGTCTAACTCCACGCCCAGTAAACTATTTCAAATATTTTTTGTCTTAGAGGTAATATGTAATGTAACGCTTTACATGCTCCATAACGGCGGATATGGGATAACTGTGACGGACAGACTGTGCCGAGAGAGCGCGCGCTGTCTCTCAATATGTCCTACACTAAACTTTTAAACTGTAACTCTGCTGTTAGACTCCTCTCTTAGGCTTCAGCATCTGTGATCTGAAGTATGGCGCAACTGATCTTTCCGGTACAGCCGTTCGTTGTATCCACCTGCTTAGACTGCAGGGCATGCAGAGTTAAAGAAATGCTATAGTTGTTTTGGGCTGTTAATGCCAGCGGTCAGGTCATTTATCTGAAACAAGCTTAACGGATTGTGTAATGCGGGAAGTGATTCCTTGACCTCGTAGTGTAAATTATAAATTAGTAATGATACTAGGTAGTTATAATGTTTTTGTGTAGGTACTCACAAGAATAGTAAATAGTCTGACACAATTGTGGTTTTATTTAAAGCTACATGTTTCGGTCTAGATATTGGCTATCGTCAGGCTAGAAAACACAGTCATTAAAGGGCAGGTAAAAATGCAATATGCAAAACATTATCATGTTGTATGTGGGATCTCACAGTTTTACAATATTCTGTTTTGCAGTAAAACTGTGAAATTACGTATCGTCGATGGCAGCTGAACAGTAGCATCTGGAAAATAATATTAATATTATTGTTTATTAACTCCTAAAAACAAACAAGTGAAAGGGTAATGAAATATATATAAACATTAAAATATTAAAATAAGTAGAGTCTTAGGTGTTGGTGTACGATGTAGACTGGTTGATTTTTCGCGTATGTCACGCCGAGTTTCGGAAATGTGGGAAGTGTCTGGTAGGATGTTCTGTATATATAACCTTTGTATAAAGTTGAACTAAATATGAAGGGAAAGCATAGCTTTATTTCACAGATTTTTCGTTACGGAAGACTCTCCTAGTCCATAAATGATTTCTAAATTTTCAGACGGCTTTTTAAAGGAGAAATGTTCTGTAGAGATCATCCGTGTCTTTTTAAATTGTTGGTGTTCCTCTGTCGATTAAGCGAATAAGCGATAAAGCGAACGCAGTTAACCTTTGTATTTAGAACAGTTCCTGGAAAGGCGGTTAAAGTAACTGACTTTTGCAAAAATATGCGGTTTATGTACTTTAATGTCTCTTTAATCCTCTCTTCTCTGTTCGCAGTAATTTAACGAGATATGCCGCAACGTAAAGCGGTAGTTATTAAAACCTGATGTAGATCGTATGTGCATTTTGTTAACATGTTTCACACTGCTTCAAATTGTAATAAAGTGGCCCGTGATTAAATTTGGATTAAGCGGTAACTGTCCTTTATTTTGTTCGGGGTGGGGGTGATGGTTTTGAATTTGGGGCTGGCGACGGACGGTTCTGGCAGTGATATTCGTGCTCTATCTCAGTATCCTCAGGAACGTGCTGGCATTGAAATAAAAACTAGGCCGCTACCATTTTGTTCTACACCCTTTTCAACTTACTATTCACCGTCAACTACCTTTTGGGCACTGTAGAGCCTAAGCAACTGGTAGTGTCAGTGTATAAATCGTAAATGAACAAACAACAAAATAAATGAAATAAAATAAAATGAAATAGAAGGCCAACAGACGGATAATTAGTGCGTCCGTACCAGTGCAAGCTAATCCAATAAATAACTGGCGTACCAGGCAAACTGACAGACTAACGCGCCTCACTTTTAGAAATTGTGTGTTTCGAATCTCGATTGGGGTACCAGTTATCGTGATAAACACAACTTGTGATTTTTCTCAGGGCTTACAATGAAATTTCCAGGTTTTAAACAGACCAGTATGGCTTCCGCCACCAGCGAAGTGCTTAGTAATTATTTAATTTTCACTCGACGCTGCAAAACGTCTACAGTCTATAGAACTCCTTTAAATTACGGGTCACATGTACCCTAAATATTACACGAACAAATTAAGGACTGGACTGCCAAGTTTCAATTATCGATAGCGACATTCCCCTTACCTCCCGTCTCCAAAACAACTCTCGTATACACGTGTAAGTGCAGGTAGCTATAGCCTCCGGTGTACCGGCTGGCGGAGCGCAAGACCTGTTACGTACGTTTCAAATTTAGAGAGCACAAAATGTCAGTGCTCCTCAATACCTTCTTGTGGCACGTACTAAACATCAGAACATCTACCGCTGTAAGATTGCTGGTTTTCACGGCGGTGGACTGTCTGTTTGGATTGCGTCTATTGTGTCGTGATACGTTGTAGCATTGTAGGGTGGTTACCAACGTTTCAGAAAAACCTATCCCTCTCTAGGTTGTGTGTTCACTTCTACAGTGAAGCTGGAGGCAGGACCTTTCTTCAAAAATTTGACATCCGCAATGTACCATGAAAACAGAGGTAACGGCTTCTCCGAAACATCGGTAACTATTACTTGAATATACAGTGTCTTACTCCAAACAACAGCACTACAAATCCGTCTTTTTCACATACTACGTAATTATCTGTACAAAAGGGCGTAGTCCGATCAGTAGAAGTGATTACACTGTAGAGCAGGCGTGCTGAACCTGTTAGGCCTATATGGTGCGGGCAGCTTGGACAAAATTTGGTATGCATGCGGGCAAGGTCGAACTCAATATACAGAATGAAATATTAATAATTATACGTATATGCTGAGGTTTACTTGTGTATTTTTTACACATCGTGCAATAAAAAATTATACGAATGGAAAAAATTGATAAAGAATGAAATTTACAACACAGGCCAGAGTGTCGCTGTTTCCAGTAGACTTTTACAGAATGAGTCAGTAATGTGCTGTGTGTCTCCATAAATAATCAGCTCATAAGTTTTCAAAATTATTTCTATGTTCTATCTCCGTTTTCCCATTGGAGGCGTTAAAGACATTCTCTTATTTCAAATATCTCCGCGGACAACATAACAGTGTGTCGTAGGCAACAGGTTGAATGCACCTGATCACTACCTTGCTTCGATTTTCGGTATCAGCAAAGAGTGTTTACTTTACCACCGTGCCTATGCCACCCCTGTCGACCACGAGTGAGTAACGTGGGCCGTTTTAAGAAGTAAAGTAGCCGAAGAATAATGATCACGCAGCTCCATCTGGTGCTAAGCTTGGAGCGTTACCTCCATGTCCCCTGCACCTCGCTACGCCATAGTGCTGAGGCAAAGCGAGAAATTGTGTTTTACTTTATGTTATCCAGTTCTCAATAATCCATATTTGACCTGTAATCATTCACTGTTTGCACCGTTAGAGCCATAAATGTATAAGCTATGTCACCCATACGTCTGGCTATCTGAATGATCACGTGGATATAGAGCTTCAGAATCACCCAGCATCAGTGCGAACACGTCTGACGATATTCTGATTAATGTCGAAATCAGTGTCAGTACTACATTCGTGTACCTGTGTCGCCAGACATTCACACGCTTTGATGAACAGCCAAATCAGCCGCCATGGAACATGGTTGAATAGTCGCTCATGACGCGAGTAATACATAACACATGATAAAGTAATTTAGATCAGCGCTTGCAATGAAATGACCTTTATGAATATCATATTAGTGTTTAGAGTAGTGAGCAGAAGGGGCTTCGTTAATGCTGAAGAGTTTATCGTGGGTTATGTGTGCTTTTTGTCGCATTGTCAGTGCAACATGAATTAACTCATACCTACGTTGTAATCAGCTTATAATAGCCTACAGCATGGAAATGTAATATTGTGTATGCGTGCGTGCGTGCGCGCGCGCGCGCGCGTGTGTGTGCGCACATTATATACAAGCACATGAGTAATTGCTTCTTCACGAGGCTTTGTTGTGCAAGGACCTAATTTATGGCAGAGTTATGTCTGCTCTGCTGCATTCAGACAGGCTCTGTAGCCTCCTATTAATGGCCCAAGAGCGTCCCTTCTTTTGGGTTAAAAGGGCTTGAGCTTGAAGCTGGTCAATTAAGATGTCTTGCGGGCATGTGCTGGACATGTTTTTCTTCATGGAGTGATACTTAATTTTTACCTCGGCACTAGATTGAAGAGAGTAATCATTTTCACGCCCTGGCCGCTTTGACTGCTGGGAAAGATACCCCATTATCTATTGCATGTGGAGTTGGGTGGACTCCAGAGGAGATCTGGACACTTTGGAAAATCCCTTACCCATACCAGGAATCGAATAATGACCTTACTGCAGTACTGCCGTAGTTTTTCCGCTGTATTGAGTGCGCTGTCTTGGCTCCATACTGCCTTCCACATCCTTTCGGGTCCACAGACCATGCTACCTTCGACTGACAGCCTCGAAAAATAAAACCATATTAGAACAAGGTGAAGTTTGAAAGGATTGATGCTGCAGGCGTTCGTGTTCCATTTGACCCCCTCGGCATAGATTGTGGATTAGACGCAACGCAAGCCGAGCAGGCAGCGACGGGATTGTGAACACGGCGTTGACGACAGAGGCCTCGACCTAAAAGCGTTTGATGCGTTGTCCGTTTCTTGCAGTGTAGAGCGAAGCAGCTTTGCAACGAAGCGCGTTTAAGTACATGTGCTACGGAGGAGGTTAAATGTAATCAGACGGAACAGTGACTGGTGGTTAGTTGTGCTGCAGTATGAATGTATTGTGGAGCGTCTTCCGCGCAGAAACGTTTCAGAGGGAATGGCATTCATTTAAGCGACAGTTTTTAATTGTGAATGTGTGTAAGATATTTGACGCGGTCAACTGTCTATGTTCGACAGCTGGACATGTGTAGGAATAATGTGCATAATGTAGTGCAGGAGTACGAATAAACTGTTGAGCAAAAAGAGATCAAAAGGCAAGAGAAGAAACATAAAGTTATACTAACATAGAGTAGGCGACGCACTTATTTCTGTCACAGAAACAATATTTATGCCCAAGGTGCAAACGTTGTCGTAATGGGTTTAATTTACATTACAGTTTCTTCCCGCTTGCCATGCAATGGGAACAAAATTAAGTCGGGATTTCCAGCATAGAGTTTGACGGGTACTGAAGTCGCATTTCCAACATGGATTAAAACAAAAATAAATGAAACTAAAATTGTGATTGCAGAAATCTTAGTCTTATCTTCTGTGTAGTTTGTGAAACTAATAACTAAGCCTAAACATTTTTACTTGCAGCTTGTATTTTAATCTGTATTGTAAACTGTGTCTTCGATCTGTTTTTATCCATGTTGGCAAAGGCGACTTAGTTTTAAGCGCGTTCGCAGAGTTGCGAAAAACAAGTGTGAGATTCGTCATGTCTGTCCGTCCGCATGGAAAAAATCGGCTTCTGTTGGACGGATTTTCGTGAAATTTTATAATGGAGGATTTTACTAATATATGTCGCGAAAATTCAGGTTTTTAAAATCGGACAAAAATAAGGGGCATTGTATAGGCCTGTGATATCTACGTACCTTTATGGCTACTTTGGTAACAAGCGTTGCAATGTTTCCGTCGATATTAATCGATAAACTGTAGTGATCGACAGTAACCTGGCTTACTTCTTCGTGCGATTTACATAAATAAAAACGTGCAATCATGTACCTACAAGCCGAGTATGAAATTTGCCTTTAAGGTAGCAATTACGGAATACATAATAGGTGTGAATATATTACGTTGTGTATGACTTGTAAATTGAACAAAATTAAAGTAAACATATAAATAGTGCTTTCTGCCAAAAATTAGTAAGTCCCTAATAACAGTAATAACATTTTGAAATATGTGCTCAGTTGTGAACAGTAATAAAATGTTATCACAGTAAATTAAATGGTATGACCACCTGATAAGTGTCCAGCATGCAAAACTCCGAACGTGCCTCGTTGTTACATTACACGTACAGTTCCTATCTTGTCGCGTACAGTGAAATGACAAGAAATAAAAACAGATGCGAAAATATAGGCCTACACACTTTATTGCGTTTGCATTACAGTGTTCATTCGTAAATACAGCTTTAGTTAAAAAAATCTTCTTTCGAAGGCCCGGTTAATTATGTCTCACATCACTGTTAATTGTGATATGAGAAGTAAGTGTTGCCCCTATTCACCCAGTAGTGTGAGCATAAAAATTATTAATGATACTCATGATTTTGTTAGTGACACGTGGAAGTGTGAACAGTTTTTATTTTAGAAATTAAGTAGTGTTAATTATTATCCCATCTGTTAAACATTAAAACATTAAAGGCAGGAAATAAACGTCTTGTCCTTAAAAATCTGAATTGAAATAATTCTAATATTCATTACTCGTGTTTGCGACAGTTTTTCATTTGATATTATGTAGCATGCAGACTATTGTTTTATGTGTTTCAGAAAAGAGAAAGCGGCACCTGCTGGTAACGTGAATATCTTTGTTCGAAGCACAGTTATATCCTCTTTCAGACACAAGAACTGTGGCATTTAATTTCTTTCGAAGTATTTCGCTTGTAAAGAGATGCCGTAGGAAAATATGAAGTAATTACCGGGCTATAAAAATGATTGACATACAACTTTCCCTCTAATTTTTTTACAGCTGAGCGGACCTGCTTCTGCTCTTGAGCAGAAATTTTTTACACGACCCGACGACTGCGCAGCACTTTAAATGTTTTTTGTAATATACGTAATAAGAATGTTTACAATGAAAATTGAAAAATTCCTGCTGCGCGGCAACAATTCAGTGTGCGGCCGCGCACCCGCGCAGCTTAGAGGGTACATTGTTGACACCTTTCTGCCGTCTCCTTACTAATAGAGATGTTAAATGGCGTTAGCCGAATATACTCGTAATATAGTGCTACACCGTAGCCATTTTTTAACTGTTAATCTCCATCACAGCACTGCCGCGTTCGTAGTCATCATCATCACCATCACCATCACAGTCTCCGACTGAAATAATATATTCAGTAGCTGTTAGGATCCCATTAAACTGTCTCCTGTCAGTTTATTCTCTACAAGTTTTCGGATGTTCGTTTGTCTTCGTGACATGTAATCCAGCATTTCTTTATAAAGACGAACCGCTTGTTGGTACACGCAGAAAGAAAACGCAGATGTGGTTGTGTTTGCACAGAAATTACCCGAACACAGTTTTCGTATTGAATGTGTGTGCTACATAGCAGCTTGATGAATTAGGCCATATAATCGAGACTCGAGGTTCTCACATCAGAGTTGCTGAAGATTCAAGTCTACTTAGATTTGCGAGTCATATAATCCCCCGTACGCTTTATCAGTTTACAATTTTCAGAAAATAAACTCACTTGCACAATAGGATATGGACATAATTTATTGTAGAATGCTTTTAATAACATGTTTAAAAGAGATGTGCTTTGTTGTCCCGTTGCGTTAGAGGTTTCTTTTTCGTTCTGTACAAGTAAGAGGCAGTCCTTTATACTCCCGCTGTTTGTTGACAGTTGCTCGGGAAAAGAACCGACGAAATTCAGTGCCATGGACCTAAATCATGTCGCGTAGTGCCATAGTCCTTTTCATTGAATCGTGAAGAGAGGGTGCAGAGCTAGTGGCTTATTGTTTTGGAAGATTTACAATAATTCAAGTACATTGTGACAAAAGAGAATTGTTGTTACGTGGGGAATAAAACTGCGGCATTCTGTTGTAAGGCGACATCAAATTTCCGGGAAAAAAATCAGTGTGAATCACTGAAACGAGAACATAGAATTTAGGTCCAAGAAACAGGTGAACAGTAAGCTTCAATGTCCTACCGTTGCACTGCGTAATAAATACCTACAGGTATGCAAAGCTCTGCTGCTGAGCTACAGTCAATGTAAGGAATGTTTTAATACATAATTCACTTCGCCCATTGCAGGTCCATCAAAACTTGAATTGTGTACGAGTATTTCTAGTCTAAACTGTATGTTTAATGTGGTCTGTTGTAGGCTAAGAGAAGGTCGTAGCTGAATAGCTAGAATTTAGCTTTGCGTTCAGCACAGGCACCAGTCGAAATAACGTTCCGAGGAGCAGGTATCCCGACTGAGGCTTTTGATGCTTTCCTATTGCCGGGAAACTTTTCAAATTAAAACGCTTACGGTGCACTCAAACCAAGGCGGTACGCGGGAGCGGTAACGGGACGATACACTGGCGGTATACTGCAGTTAAGATTAGATGGCACACGCGCAGAAACCAGATTTCGTCTTTCGGCGAAACGGGCGAGTCCATGTGACTCGGCGGGGGCGACAGTTCAGTCGACTACTGGCAGTCGAGGTGTGCGGTTCAGCTGGTAGCATTTGTACTGTGCTGGAGAGGCTATGTTCCGCGGTCGTGCTAGGCTGTTGGGTACCCACTCCATTCTCCTGTGGCCCCTTCACTTCCCTACCCTCGCGTCACCGTGTGCCTTGTCATCTTAATCGTGCTCTACAAATGTACGCACACCGGCGAGGCAGTATTGTTTCGCAGCGTGACATATCGTATAAGATGGGTTATTCCTCAACGAACTCAATTACAGCTTCCGTAATAATTTTGATTTCCAATTAATATCAAATGTGAATTTCAAAACAATGCAGAAAGCTCAACACCTCCTCCAAACACGCAAAACACAATGCAAACTGTGTAACCGCATGCTTAATACAGGGCGGTACGCGGAAGAACGCTGTATGCTGCCGTATAGAAAAATATCGCGACGGTACTGCTATCTCGCGGTGGGATCCTGCGGTCGGTGTGAGCGTTGCCATTTAAAATCCGAGGAGTAACAGCGCATCCCGTTACCGCTCCCGCGTACCGCCCTGGTTTGAGTGCAACTTTGTTCTTACTTCCGCATCCTCTCCAGTTCATAATCGTCACGATCATCACGCTTTCAAGGACTTAGGCCTTATGGCCCTTTACGGTCTCAATATTACAATCCAGAAGTCTCTTTGCTGGGCGTTTTCGGTTCCTCTTTCGTGCCGGTTGATATTTCATAATAGCCTGTGTGAGTCTGGACGTGTCCATTCTCCTAACATTTTGTATCCATCTTTGTAGTTATGTGTTTTTTCCAAAACTGGCTCTATTTTATGTACTTTCAGAATATCGTGATTTTTTTGTGATCAAAGAGCACGTATTTTGCGGTTTTTCTAAAAAAATTACCTCTGTTGCTGTGATTCTGGATTTGCGTTCTTTAGTGTCCAGGTTTAACTGCCTTAGAATAGGGTTGGTATTAATTTGCCACAAAGAATCCTATAATACTACAGTATATCATTTGATTTATTGTAAATGTGTTTATTTAATTATAAATAAAATAACTCGTATGAATTTCATATGAATGTTGACACTTTCTTTTTTTTTTTTTTCGAGATCTGCGCTCGTTTGGGATTTTACGTAGCGTAGAATGGCAGTTTCTTACCGACCTTTTCGGGACAACCTATCGGTCCGTCTTCAAGGGTCAAGCAGTCCAAGAATGTAGGACTGATAGGTTGTCCCGAAACGTCGGTAAGAAAGTGTCATTCTACGCTATGTAACCCCGAAAGAGCGCAGATCTTATTTACGTTGCAGCGGAAGCCTGAAATTCTTTTGTTTCTGTAGGATGTTCACTTTATTACATATTTATGGCATCTTTCCATATCACAAAGATCCAGTAGCCTCGCTCTGTCTATCGCCTGTTTCACAGTGTATTTCGATGCTCTTCTAATTCTGAATCATGGTACACACGTGAAATATATGCAGAGCAAGCAAGCTTTTACATTTATTATCTGTAGAGACGTACGTGTTAATCCTTTGAGGAATGAACATACCATTCATGCTCTGTTTTCCTAATTAGAAATGCAGCTTTACCCTCTATCCTGAAGTGCTTTGGGCTCCTATTCACATCTGTCAACACCCTAGACAAATCAAAGCAGAAACTAAACTAAACGGTAACTTATTGCCGATTTTTATGGTGGCATTTTCTCTGCATGACGTATAAAGCCAGTGCAATTGTGACTCGGTTCTAGACATACATTTGTGATAGTGGAGGTGGAATTGTGAATAAGGCAGGAGGAGTTTCAAGACGCAGCCTTCCTAAGCGTAGAACACTGAAAGCTTTACCATTCCTGAAACATAATTAACATGCGTTATGTGCACAGAGAGCCGTACGCAAGAAGCCCGTTTCTGAGGCATGTTAAGCCGACAGAGAAAACCATTCTATGAGCCGCCTATATGTCTTACCAGACAGCAGTCTTATAACCCTCCTACCACCACCCCGTCTAACTCAAACCCTGTTGTTCAAGGCATTCAATCTGCTTACCGTTTGAGTTCGGCATCACGCCGTTCCATATGCAGAAGGGAGGGTATGTGCCTTGTTCTGAACCATGAAACTAGAAAGGAGTGAATAATCAGCTTCACACTGTGGCCGCATTACCTTTCAAGAAGGAGCGTCTGGGACCCACTCGGGAGGGCGCCAGTCAGTCATCCTAGAAGCAATGGCGAAGAGAAACCATTTCTGCTGCCGGAAATTAAACTCTATCGTGACATAACTTTCGTATTAAACCGCACTATCCTGCAAGGGAATCGATAAAAAGTTGGTTGGCCCATTGCACGCCGCACCCAAACGTCACATGTGAGTGATGGATAAGAGTAAGTGGTCAATTTGACGGTCAAACCAGCCTTAGGTGTATCATCGTAAGAATCTGTGTCGTAATATGGTCTATTAAAGTTAATACAGACCGGGACAAATGAGGATAATGAATAACGATGTCATACTTCAAGCAATTAGTCCTCGGACTCTCAGCGCGGAGGCATGGGTTCGACATCAGGCCAGTATATGTGGGATGTGTGGTGGACCCACTGGCACTGGGATAGACTTTTTTGCTAGTACTTCTGTTTTACACCGTCCCTATCATTTCATCAGTGCTCCATACTCATTTATTCGTCTATCACCGTCACTGAATAATCTCGGCAGTTGACAGTATCGTTAAAATAACACGCTTAAAATTGATAGAAATGTAGGCTGTGTAAAGTTTGGTAAGAAAGGAGATTGCTCGGAAAATCTAGGAATGGATTAGAGGATAAAATTTTTCGTATTTTTATGAAATGGGATAGGAGGGTATGAACTAGATTTGTGTGGCTTAGGATAGGGGCCAGTGGCGTCGTTTTGTGATGACGGTAATAATCCTTCCGATTGCGTAAATTTCGCGGATTTTAGTGATTGACTGAGGAACTATTAGTGGCTCAAAGGGTACTATGCTAATAAATCAGTCACTCAGCTGGGCAAGCATCCTTTCCAGGATGCTTACGGAAAACAGTATTCAAAGGGCTCTGTGGTTTGCAATCTGTAGATCGAGACATGATAGGCATTACGAAAAAAATACGAAAATATTATCTGTGGAAATTGATTCACAGGTTTGAAACTATCCGTTTTAATTAAATACGTTACTTTTGTGGCTTACGTAACATCTTACATCTATAAAGCTTTGCGTTTTCATTTGCATGTTGTAATACGAACACCACTTTCGGTCGCAAAACTCAGTGCTGTAAGTATCAGTCGGTTGATACTTCGCTATAAGGTACACAGAACAGTTCGTGGTGTGATAAGTATACCTTTAAAACAGTCATGTTATCCGGAGTGCACAAAACGTACTTCAAAACAGAGGCGGTAGACCACAGTTCTTAAAAAGCCGATAGTTGCTTAGTCAGTCAAGATAACCCCGCCGTCTGTGGCACCCAGTTTTTAGGCACGTTCGCAAAATTGCGAAAAGCGACTATGAGCTTTTTCATATCTGTCCTTCCGTGCGTCCGTCCGTCCCTCTGTCCACATGGGAAAATCCCGGCTCCCGCTGGAGGGATTGTCATGAAATTTTGTATTTGAGAATTTTTCGAGAATCCGTTGAGAAAATTCAAGTTTCATTAAAATCCGATAAGAATAATGGGTACTTCACACGAATACCTATGTGCATTTATAATAATATCTCGCTGAATTCTTCTTAGAATGGCAAATATTTCAGACAAGATACGTAGAGAAAATTTAAACACACATTTCGTATTTCGTTTACGAGATAATGTGGAAAAATGTAGTAGATCCAGACAGGCCACAGATGACAATATAATATGGCGCGTGCGCTTTGCATGCTGGATAACTAAGGCTACAGACACACGCTAAGAATATGTATACTTATTGCTTTTCCACGGCAACAATGGTTATGCCCACGCTCCTCAGTGTTACCTTTTATATACGTACATTTCCTATCTTGTTACTGCCGTGTTTATAAGAGCCCACAACTGGTCCCTGTCCTTAGCCTGAAAAGTTTCCATCCAGCCTACGCAGTCATATGCTGCTTGTTTAAGATGCATTGTAACATTAGCCAAGCATTAACAGGCCTTCCAAGTATCGTCTTGTTTCCAGATTTTATACTAATTCTGACGTCCTAATTTAAGTAGGCCTATATTGAAAAACGCTTATGGTCAGAGAATGAATTCAGAATGCTCTCAAACGGTCTTACTCAGCACATATTTCTCTTCTCGGCTATGTACGTAACATTCCTGGCGGTAATGGCTTTGTGAATTGAATTGGGAAGTAGTGAGTCCGCGATGATTAATTACAACACTTTTCTGTACACTCATATATATGGGAAAGCGGCGGCCTGCGTAGTGCAAACAAAGGTGTTTTAATTACGGCGATAATTGTAAAACAACAGACACTATTTGTTATAACAAAGTTTTGTGCTCGCTCATATTGTGAAATATTACAATAACTTGGCTGAAATCACAGAAACGGACATTTTATAGCCATTATGGGCCTCAGTTACTCTTTTGTTGTTAATTTTGCAGACGCTGTTAACTGTTTAAAATTCTGGTCTCCTTTCACAACATCAGCTTTATCATCGTAATGTTTTTATGTATACCTGGGCAAGGTACTGTGAGCGGATGACCCACAACACGGAACGAAGGCAAACCATCAAATTCCCCGCATTTTATGTGACTCGAAGATTCATCACAACGTTCACAAGAGCCCACCTGAACCAGATCAATCCAATCTATGCCCTCCCAAGTGATTTCTGTAAGAGTCATTCCAACATTATCCTCCCGTCCACACCTAGGTCTTCAAAGTGGTTCTTTTCATTAGGTTTCCCCACCAAAACCCTGTTTGCATCTCTTGTCTCCACTACACGTGCCACATGCCTTGCCCATCTCCTTCTTGATCACCCGGGTAATACTACCTACACGAACTGATGTTACCATAACCGTATGCTCGCAGTTCTAAGTTTGTGAAACTACTGATCAGTGCTGAACATGGTGCACAGAATATGGCAAGCTGCTGGACTGTCCGTATAAGGACACCGCCACGTTGTGCTGATTTTTGCACCACGGGGAGTCCTCAAGGTAAAATGAAGAATGACGCTATTTGAACAAGATGTGTACAATTTTTCACATTCCTCATCACCATTTTGTCCATGAATGGATACATCACTGACACAAATACGCATTTCAGTGTCGAAGCTCTGAATCTTTCTTAATTATGAGCAGTGAATGAGAAGCAATCTTACCTTGAAAGTGCAACCTATACTGTCTTCATACTAGAAAACTGCGACATAGTGCGGCAGCTCTAAGGGTGTACTGAAAAACGTCATTACACGCATAGGTAACGATAAACACAAAACAGCAGGCGATTTAACGACAAGTTGAATAAATCACGGCTACTAGACCTCCAGGTCGACCTTCGTAACCACAGCCACGGTATTAACAAAACTTATCACATTAAACGCGACGTTCTAAACCAAATTCAATCAGCACTGTAACAGTGTGTCACCTGTCTGAACCACAATTCCGAGGTTACCCCGTTTTAAATATTGTTAACCCTCAACGCCCATTTAATTTATAGTTGAGATATGCGCTCTTCTGGGGTATTATGCAGCGTCGAATGGTAATCCTTTACCGACGTTTCGGGACACATATTGGTCCCATATTCAAGGGTAAAGAAGCCCAAGATGCCTTTACCGACGTTTCGGGACAACGTATTGGTCCCATATTCAAGGGTCAAGAATTCAAGATGCCTTGACCGACGTTTCGGGACAACGTATTGGTCTCATCTTCAAGGGTCAAGAAGTCAAAATGTTCTTGGACTTCTTGACCCTTCTTGACTGCCCGTGATAAGCTATTATTTACCAGGTTCCACAGTTTGTAGGTTCCGTTCGTGAACCTTGTCTCACATAAAATTCAGTAAGACGAGTAATAATGTAACGCTTGGAGTTCCATGGACCGCTGCGAGATGGCAAGAAAACTATGAGAACGCTGGAGTTCCATAGACCGGCACTAGATGTCAGGAGACGTAAATAGAGAGAACTGTGCTTTCTGCGCGGTACGATCTGAGCCTGTAACATGATTCAGCTTTATTTACGTGCTTTGTATGGATCTCGGAAAAACTCGCGTTCGGTTCCCCATACAGCATTAACTGCTTGATTTTTAAAGCCCTGTCGGGGTGTGTTTACTGCGCGGTACGAACTGAGCGTGTAATATAATTCAGCTTTATTTACATATTTTGCACGGATCTCAGAACAAAAAAAAAGTATCTTCCTATGCAGCATTAACTGATTTATCTTTAAAACCGAGGCGAAGTGTATTTACTGAGCGGTACGAACTTAGCCTTAATATATAATTCAGCGTAATCTCAGCCTTCAAATTGTTAATTACAAAGATATAAAATAGCAAAGAAGTATTCGTAAACAATATTCTCGTTCGTGTAACTTAAGATTTAAGGTCGTGCCATGGCTCAGGCGGTTAGCTGTCGGCCTCCAACCGCGGGGGCGCGAGTACGATTCCGGGTCAATCCACGTGGGATTTGTGGTGGACGAAGTGGCACGGGGACGGATTTTTCCCCGAGTATTTCGGTCTTCCCCTGTCAGTGTCATTCCACCGGTGCTCTATTACTAGGAAAAGGACAAAAATGATAATAATCATCATCACCATCTTCATCATAAGGTTGCACAAGAAGCCTTGAGGTTGCAGTGCGTCCGTAGCATCTGCTGCGGGGCCGTTCTGCACAGATCACTTAAATCATGGTACTGGATTTTATGGTGTGGCTTTTTCTTCAAATGCTTCAACATTTTGCGTTCTGCAAGCAGTAAGCCCATCTTATATACACTGTAGCATTGTTAGTGTCTGTCATACTCCCACATTGAAGTTTCACGGACCGCCACCAGCTGGCAGGAAAAGACAAGACACAGAATTTAGTTTGACGGACGCCCGGATGGTATGTAACAGACACGACTAAATGAGGTTTCCAAGTTAACTACGTAAAGGGTGGACGGGCACTAATACTGCGGTATAATATATATACATACACATGCGGGTTTTCACGATAACTGCGGGCACCACTACGAAATTGTAATAGCCAAGCATATACATTCTTCAGATTTCCACAACTACGTAAATGAGTGAGCCTTGCCTGCCCGCATCGCGAGTCTTCTGCTGTAACTACGGAAATGGGTGTGCTTTGCCTTCCCGGCTCGTGGTGATTCCACGGTAAATGCGTACATGAATTGTGTCTTGCCTCCACGGGTCGCGAGGCTTGAAATGTGAATAAGTAAATGGGTGTGCCTTTCCTGCTCGGGTCGCCGGTTTTCCGCAGTAACTGCGTACATGAAGTGTTCCTTGCCCCCACCGATCGCGAGTTTTCAAAGGTAAATAAGTAAATTGGTGACTTGCCTGCACGGATCGCGGGGTTTCCACAGTAACTGAGTACATGAATTGTGCCTTGCCTCCACAGGTCGCGAAATTTTAAATGTAACTAAGTAAATGGGTGTGTCTTCCGTGCTCGGGTCATGGGGTTGCCACAGTAACTGCGTAAATGAAGTGTGCCTTGCCTCTACGGGTCGCGGGGGGTTTCCACGGTAAATACGTAAATGGGTATTCCTAGCCTGCCCGAGTCGCCGGACACCAGCACAGTAGTAGAGTTTAAGATTCTACATTAACAACGGTGATTACGTAAAAAAACGAGTGGAAGTGTGTAATCCAGCTTGGAGTCAACACTATTTCTAAATTCGTTGCAGTTTCACATACCTCCTTGCCCTTCATGTTTACTTATTTATAGATGATGTAAATCCTGTAGCTGAACATTTTTTTACCCACACTATTAGGTGTAGCGTCGTTGACAGATCTTGTAGTACATATTATTATGGGATTGATAGAATTCCTTTATTTGAACGATGTTCTCTATTTAAAACTTTGTGGCCTCACATAAATTCTCATCATTCACACAAAGTAATATTTAAATTGTGAATACAGTATATGTAATGCTTTGCCTTTGGCCTTATTTACAATAAATCTTAAAAAAGTAATAAGAATTAATTAGTGTGTAAGATGACGGGTATGTTTAAACAATAGAGAGGAGCATGAATGAATGCCAGTATTGAGTCTCATTATGAAAATGACTTCTCGGCTTCCAGCGTGACTGAAATTCTAAATGATGCTATGCAAGTGATAACAAATGTATTCTAATGCTTGCAAAGGTTAGCTACTTACAAGAAATCGTTTTTGCAAACTCTTGACAAAACAGAATTATATACTGTATTGAAGAAATTATTTTGTAGGCTTGCATACAAATATTCTGCCTTACGCGGCCGTTTTATGTTAGATGCTTTCCAATGTCTGGTTTGTGTTTGATACAAACGACGTTTCGGTTTGGGTCTACTCCCGTATTCAGTAAGTAATTGTTATCCAACTGACAGTTCTATGACTCTTCTGATAGCCGAGAGGTTCTGGATTGAACTTCGGACGCATAAAATATTATGATAATATGCTAACCACTGACCGACTTGGAAAGAGCAGATGTAATTCTTGTTATTCCTATAATGTTCGTGTAAGTAACAGTTGCCACAAACCTTTACCCAGTCGCTGCTCCTGTCGTTTTATCTCCATATCAGGATGTTACCTGCACAGCCGCATGGGCAGAAAAACAGCCAAGTAAATACTGACCAGAAAACTTCCTGATTAAACAAAGTACGCGGGTAAGCAAAAAGCATGCATGTTCTAAGTTCTCAGCCTGCCTATCGTGTCGTCTTCAGGAACCCTTTCCTCCATCACTGTCAATAGCACTTCTCCTCGGAAATGTACGCTAATATAAAACGTGAAAGATTCAATAACAAGGAGTTTCGAGCAGAATTAACACAACTTATGTTCTTATTGCATAGTTCGTTAGCGTTATATATCTGTTACTGTTGTTGTTGTTTCGATCTACTACTGTGTAGATCTTGTTACGTGAGTACAGATTCTACCTATGTTAAATGCTTCCGAAATACCTTCAGAGTTACGCAAGGTGGCCATATATGCAGCTCGTACATTTTAAGCAACATGTGTATATTTGTATTCTATGAGTGGTCTCCATCTTGGTATTTTTATTGAACAAATATATCTGAAGTCGAATATTTTTATATTACCTCTTACCCTTCAGAATTCAAGGCCCTTAAAGCAATCTTCTCTCCCACCTAATAACTTCGCTCATCCACATTGTTATTACTGTTAGTACAAAATTAAAATTGCGACTTAGGAGTCTCTTACAATGACCTAATTTTACTCCAGTTTCCATAAAAGCCTGTGTGGTGGTTTAAAGTTGAAGGTTTGAGTGCATATGTAGACGCACACGGCATAATTCTTTCTTAAACCTACTTTTTTTCCTTTTAAGAAAGAAAGAGGACTAAAAATTGAGCTGAAGGAGATGGTTGAGGTGATAAGGAATGGATTGTTTTATTGTTTCAGTAATTAATCTTTGACCTTCATAATGTCAGGTGTTTAGTAGTTAAGTTACATATTTAATTAACTCAAAACAATTTGTAATATCTTCATCAGACGAACACTTACACTTTGTGTCTGTGTATAAATATTGTTTGACGGAGAATATCCAGACAAAAAGTGGTATCTGGTAAGCCGAAGGGCAGTTATTTGAAGTGATTTTATGAGATGTTGTAAAACCCTCAAAATAAAGTTTAATCGTTAGAAAGATCTGTAAATAAAAGTTCCCTCTTTGTAAATTATTTTAATTTCACGCATCAGATGGTCTTCTCCATTCTTTCCGAAAGATTATGTACCGGATTTTTACCTTCGGTCGATGTGCGCTGGATTTCCAAAGACTTCTTCATCCGAAGAACTTCCACGTGATTGTATTATTGACACAGGGCCTGGTGATCCAGGGCGGATTGGAAATAAACTCAGGGTCGTTGGTAAAATTATTTGGGGTTCCTTGTATAACTGGCAGTGCCCATGGGAAGGATTTATTAAGTGATCCAATGGGTGTCACAGCAAGCGTTCACAATAAATAATTTGCATTAGTAATTAATCCCGCATGTGAATTATTCTTCACACTGACTGACTAACTTCTCTCCTAGAACTCCATAGCTAGGTAAGTCGTAGTAACCAAGTCACCTGTGTTCTTCACAACTCAATAACCTCGCACGAACTCCAAGACTCCACTGTCATCGCCTAGTCGTGCAAGCTCTTATGTTACATTAGGCGCCTTGCCGTGACAAGTTCAAATAGGTTTCACGGTCAGTGATTAGTTAGTTGACCTCTTATAGTCCACACACCACAAAATAATTACTAAATGTACTACTAATTTCAGAATTTTGATTAGTGGACTTGGTGGTGCGTTTCTACTGTCACTCTGGGAAACTAATCCCCTAGATCTTACGTGAGGTCACGGGAGCTCTCAGTGCCGAACGTGAACGCACCGGATTCTAGGAGATTAAAAATACAAAAGTAAAAGATTTGGAAGCAATACAATGGTTAAACATTTAGGGGACACCTGTGACTTGCAGGTGTCTGCTCCTGTCCACCCTCTAGGTCCGTGACTTACAAATTAAGATAGAGGTAGCCAACAAGATCGATCTGTTATAGTCGTCAGTTTTTCAACCTCGTATCGCATTCGGCTTGTTAACAGTAATGCGTCCATAGATGCTCACAACAAATGATTTAAAGATTTTGTAAATTATCTTGAATTCCTTCCGTAAATTCCGGATGTCGTACGATGATCAAAGCTACATTTCGGCTCTTAAATTAGCATAGATTTAATTATAATTGATCCTTATTCGCGTTTCTTGCAGAGAACTTCCTTAAGAATTGTGAAAGAAAAATGTTCCTTGAACTGTTAAGCTACTTCTTATAATACTTCAAGAGCAAAACTATTCCGGTGAACTTCGTAAGAATTTGCACGCCTACTTTAGTTCATTTCAGAATAATATGTGAGCCTAGGCCTATATTTATGATGTAATCGCTGAAGTGCCCGTGGGGCAAAGTATTTTATCCATACCCGTCCAGACCGGCCTTGGGGCCCACTCAGCCTCCTATACAATGGGTACCGGCACTCTTTCTCCGAGGGAGAAAGGGCCAGGGTGTGCCGTTGACTACCCACCCCATCAATCGCGGAGGTTAAGAATGAGTAGAATTGTAATACTCACGCTCTATGCCTTCTGTGGCATGTTATTGGATGATCTTCACCGGCACAGATATCCTTATTTAGACGTTTCAGATAATAAACTTCTCGAATATGCGCAGACACTGATTGTGTGTTAGTGTAATTTGTAGCACTCATAGTTTTCGCTGTGTTAACCACAGATAATTAAGTATGCGTCAGTAACTCACAAACTTCGTATTCAAACCTTCAGGTACAAAGTTCAGTAAGCTGAGGATGTCATAAATGAAATGAGCAATGCTTCACAACACTTGGCTGCCCATCTACGAGTTGGAGTCCTGTTTCTGTTGCAAATGTAAATACGTGACTACAGGTGCAGCACTTCCACCTTCTGATCAGTCATACGGGTTATTTTAGGCCTAAATTCTAAGCAGTTACTGGATGATAACAAAGAAAAGGAAACACAAAGGGATAACATTTTTAAAAGCATGGACACATGGACGCGGTTTTGTGCCATGTGCAAGGAAACCGAAATTAACTAAAATCGTACACGGGCGCCTTAAAAATAATTTTTGACTATTTACCGAAAATTTTTATCCTTTCAACACAGGAAGAATATTTATATAGTGCGTGGTAAGCTCCTATAAAATCAGTAATACCCAAATACCATGCTCTTTTGTGGAATTTGTGCGGCACATTTATTTGTTCCCCTTTCACAAAAGTCATTGTTGTATTTGTCATTCTCTGCGTTAGTAAAATTTATTTTCAAAAGCAGTTATGTATTAGTTTCATGCAGGGCTGTGGAGTCGGAAGGAATTTTGGGTGGAGCTGGAGTCGGAGTCGGTAAAAATGTATGGATTCCGACCTCGATATAAAATCTTAAATAGATACTCGCTACAATAACCATTACACTTATACTTAAATGTAGGTTAGAAGTCTAAAAAGTAGCCTGATGATTCACGTGGTGTTGATGAAATGTCTTATGATACCTTTTTTCACTTCAGTAGGTTTACCATTATCATATAATACATATTGAGCTTGTATGAAAGAGTAGGTTTAGGAGTCGGGGTCAGAGTCGGAGCCGCAGGTTTAAAAATTGAGGATTCGGTGTCGGAGTCGGAATCGGAGTTGGAGGATTTATGTACCAACTCCATAGCCCTGGTTTCGTGTACTCATTCCATGAAGAGGATTATAAAGCACCTTAATTGTACCCTTGCGTTAATCTCACCAGTAAGGTGATTAGTCACCGGGGACGCTATGAAGAGCACCACAGTTGTTTCACGCTTACGTAGCAGATCAACTCGCTTAAATCATTGAACATTTTCACAGCATCTCAGTATGACACATTGAACTTTCTTTCTTGTGAAATTCCCGATCTTAAATGCAGCATGAAATCCTTGTCAGGGCCATTAACTGAGGAAATGCGAGCCATTTTGAAATCCCTATAAAGTTATGAAAAGAAGTTACAGACTTAATTTGGGAATTCTGTGCGCATCTGTCCCTCTTGTTTCATGGCAGGATACTGCATTTACATACTACAATGATCTGTATAAAGGTAACCTTCATGATAACTGAATTCTGCTAGGTGGGTTTTTATGCATTTATATGTTTTTTTCTGTTTTGTGAATTTCATTTTATCGTACACTGTCTAGTGTGCAGAAATCGTGAACTTTTCTGCAAGCAACTTGTGAGGCCTACTTTCACGATTTTCTCTTTCATTGTAATGACATATTTTTTTATTTGGTATAAATTACTTTTTCGAAATTTATGTATACAAAAGTGTTGTTTCCTGCAAAAACCTTGGGTTACCGTTTGCAGACTTTTGTGCAATTAGGCAACCACCTTTTACGACGAGGCTGTCAGGGACTACAAAGCAATGATTTTAGCATTTAGCTTTCGAGTTTGTACGCATAATTTGCACCAGCACCTGTTTCATCAAACAAGTTTCTTTAAGCAGTAAAATTTATGACCAGTCCTTGGGATCAGCCAGATTACCGTCTAGGCCGGGACACCGGCTGCCCACGTAATTCGTCATTCCCGCAAAAGGTTTCTACGTGCAGTCGAACCCGCTTATAACGACATCGATTTAAGCGACACCTCTTATATATCGTCAGATATTCTGTGGTGCCAACTAATTTCTCACTATTAACCATAACATTGTACTACTCGATTATAACGACACAATATACTCAGTCCCTTTCATGACATTATAACGGAGTTCGTATATAATAACAACTGCTCGTACATAGAATATACAATTCCCATCAATAAATCTTGCGTAAAGTATCTGAATGTAAAAGAAGAGGCGCACGAGATTAACCAGTTTCGGAAGCATCAAGTGTTTTTGTATGAAGGTTTGACCTGTGTAAGAATACTGCCTTCCCTGTTGCGTGTAATTTTAAATCGAACTGTTGTGGTCGCACGTCATATATCATGTTATTCAGTAACAAAATCTAATCGCTGTGGTAACTGATTTTTATGCTGTCTAATAATGGCTCTTGTGGTCATTATTCTAAATATCACAAACACTTATTTAACATGCTGTATTCATAAAGTCCTCTGATTTTCGTTTCACCATTTGTATTATAATTCAAATGCATTACCACTGAGAATTGTAATTGTGTTAATAATTGATTATCCTCAAATTCCCCACTGGCCTTCACAGCAGTGTATGCAACCAGTCATTTGCACAGGTTACATGTACGTACAGCGGTGTCGGAATAGAACTAAAGGAGGATATGGAATTTGCCGTAGGCTGTCATCATATTGCACAATGCTAAACTAAGTTTACAGGTCAAATAGGCGCATAAATGGCACACGGCTGTGTGAAAGCTGTGAATATCACAGCGGTATGCTGTTTTGACTTCTTCTTCTACGGTTTGCGGCAGATGTGTCATAAGTTTCATAACAACCCTTTGTTTCAGCATCCATCACAGTTTAATTCTACTGGATTACATTTCTGCGACGGTTCATTATGTCTGTAAATTTTTTGGAGCACATGAAGTGTTTGAGCGAAGCATTTCTTCTTTACAGTACACAATAGAGTCCTTCGTAAAGTGGGATACTTTGTGCTAAGCGAGGATTTGGCTGACGACGTAACGTTTCTGAATTTTACTCGCAAGGTTCCCGGTTTTAATTCCGGCCACAACATGACACTTTCTCGCGGCATTACTCAGTTCATCCAGGCAAATGGCGAGATAGTCCATAAATTATACAGGGTGAGTCATGTGGAACGAAACCCAAACATTTAGCTGCAGATCACGGACCAACCGTCTCTTCCACATTCTGTCATCATTTGGCTTTGCCTGTTTCGTCATGACTCCGCTTTCTTCTGTACCATCATTTCTTTCCTTTACTTTCCATCTTAATCAGTCTCGTTTGATATATTTCGTTCGTATTCTGTTGTCTCCTTGCTTTCTTCTTGCTTGATCGTTTGTTGGCTGTAATTTCCCTCCTGCCGCCGTTTTCAGAAGCAACATTTGTCTTTGTCGGGTTCTATTTGACTAAATCACTCTTGGTTGCTCCTTCTTCTTCTCGTGCTTTTCTTTCTTTATTATTTGTCTCTACTTTCACCTACCATTTTTTATACCGGAATGTCTATTTTTTCTAGTCGTTAAGGCTGTTTAGGAGAATGAACAATGTTAATTGCGAGGACCATACGATGCACAATTACATTGTGTGGGCAGAATGCGTCGTTTGGTTGTCTGGCATATATTAACACTTGAAAGACTAAGCGTATCTGTTTTATATAAGGACTCAGTGCGTACCGCGCTGTAAACACTCTCCACTTCTGTTATAAAAACCAATATCTTAATCTTTTTTAAGGCAACAGTTGCTGTTTGTTCTGAGATCCGTACAAAACACACAAACGCAATGTGGGCACCACGTAGAATCTTTTAATGTTAAACCTGGTAGTATGTAAAGTTACCGCTAGGCTTTAAAAGGTTAAAACGGGTGGTACCAATAGGCACGGCAATGGACGAAATTATAACGTTGTCTTTTCCAGCCCAGCAGTTCCAGTTTTCTGCCGTTTCTACGCGTGGTTCGTGGAATGTAATGATTCAGAATTGAAAGCATGTAGTCATATTTCTTTGTAAGAGGTTCAGCTCCAGACTAAGTCAAAGCTAGCAGAGGAACCATTTTCAGCTACTATAGTACGACACTAATCCCTTCAATAAGAATAAAGGAAAGGAAGCTGATAGAATTAACTATGTGTTTACCCGGCAGAATCCAATAGTTAGATGGAGAATGGAAGAAAAATAGCCTGCGTGCAAGTACAACTTAGACACACGTACAACAAACAAACGGATGATAACGACAAATCAAATTTATCTAACTACATGGAGCTGGTTCCTTCTTGAGAATCTTAACAACTGTCAAGAAATTCCCCGCAATGTGCGGAACCCTGAGGTTCATTACGGCTTCCACAATAGCCAACCCCTGAGTCAAGAGAATAGACAGCACAAAAAATCTGCACCTTTTTAACACATACGAAATAAGTTGGTTTTACTAAATCAGATATGCTGATTACGTGAGTGACGCTAATGAAATTATAACACGCCAGGTGTTTCTGTTAGCCTATATCTTTCTTTGCCTGCAAGACATGTGCATGGAAATAGTTGCTGGTTACGAAATTTAAAACAGTAGCGCCGTGTAAATAAGAACAAAGCGTATACACTAATATAATATAATATAATATAATATAATATAATATAATATAAGGCTTCATGCCTGTAAGCATAATTTTTGTCATAATGTTCTTCAAAACTCTAACCAGATGCAACACGTTTTCACACAGTATTGAAATAAGTCTGTGATCCGGGATACCAGTCAGAATCGTGACTAGAGTACGGGCTCGACGATGCGAGCTTCGATTGCCGGAAGGGGAAAGATATTTTTCTCTTCTCCTAAATGTCCGGACAGGCTCCAAGGCCCACCTAGTCTCCTATTCAATGCCCACCGTCGGTTCTTTCCCCGGGAGAAATCGGCCGGGGCGTGAAAATGACCACTCACCTTCATCTAGTGCCGAGATTAAGAATGAGTGGAGCTGTACCTCTGCTCCATTTGTATTCCCATATGGCGTACACAGGGACAAGTTTACGTTTACCACTGAGGTAAGTCGTTTGTAATGAATGTGTAAAGTTAGTTGATCTGCGGCATCAACACGTACATCTGATGCGTGCTAAATTTTATGTGTAGTAAGTATAGACACATCATGAAACTTGACGATCAGTAATTGTCTTTACCGTCATACATAATAGATCAGTAGCTGTTGCGTCGCAATAATTATTCCTTACTATATTTTAATTAATAAAAATCAAATATTAGAGCACGCATCCGCTTCGTGTGCCTGCTGTTTAAGTTCCAGTAGTATGTGTTCCTTAATAACATTTTTATTACTTTTGTAGTGAAACCACATGTTGACTTCTATTGTGAAAAACTCCGTTGTTACTCTGATATACGCCTGTGATGTTACACATTCATGGACTAAGTCAGACACTGCGTGGGACAAATTTTACAATTTAAAGCAACACAAAGAAGGTTCCTGCAAACAAAAGCTATGCATTCATAACATGCCTAAACATCCCATCAATAACAAACAGTTGTGTCTTTGAATATATAGGCCTGCGTACCTTGTTTCTGAAATGTAGGTCAGAGTGATGGAACAGCATTCTCACCAGCAATTGTAATTTCGAACATAAAATCCGAAAGGCACAACAAATATAGACTGCAGGATTTGCGACTGAGGCGATACAGGCTTCTAGTAGATGTCGTGAATTAGAGCCAGCCTGTACATTCATAATGTTCTTCTCTTAAATTCATTTTATTATTTTAGTCTTAGATACACACAACAGTTTCTTCTTATCAACTAAAATAATATCTTTCTAATAAGATTTGGTAAAGAGTAGCTACATTATAAGAGGCCTTATTGTAATATTTTCTTCGTCCAATTGTCATCGCCTTCTTAAATCCAAACATTCTTTTTAGCATTTTGTTCTCAAACATCTACAAACGGTATTCTTTCGTGTAATTCATGACCAGATTTCGCACTCATGTTACGCTAGTGGCACAACTATAGTTTCCTGTATTTTAACATTTAGGGTTCTACGTTGCAACAGGAAAGATGAAATTCCTGTACCGTACAGTAAGAAACATTCCCCGAAACTAATGTGCGCGTAACTTTTTTGTGAAAGTCACTTTAAAGTTTTTGTTTCTTCCTAAATATTTGGCGCATGTACCTGTCAATTCTGACGCCTTTTAAGCCTCTCCCCCCCCCCCCCCAAGTATTTGGACATCGGCACTGGATCACCCCTCAATAAAATAAGTGGCATGACACACAAAATGCTCTTGGGCAACGAGATCCCACACACTGCCCTGTCTTTCGGAATGCTGATGAGTATTAACATTCGTGATTGGTGTGTAAACTGCACCGAAATTACAATCGAGTTAAAACAAGTTGAATAATCTGTTACGTCCTACTTTGCCTGTCTGCAGCGGCTTTAATCAAAGTTTTCATGTGATCGGACACAGGGGGGTTGTGATAAAATTATGGGAACCCGTTTCCGCAATATTTTCATTGTTACTAAAGTGAATTGTGTCTGAAATTTCACGAATAACAGTTTTGGTAGAATGGATGTGTTTCCTGCGTTAGCGGGCTGCGTGTATTTCCATGCCCGAAGACTTTTCAATTATTCATTCCACCATCCCTTCCTTTGTTTGCTTACATTTTCTACCATCCTTTCTGCTTTGGAAGTATGTGACTTAGAAATCTCATCACAATTCATGCTACATAGGCGCTTCCATATTACAGACGCCACTTGTTTCCCTACACATAGGGTGTTTTTTTTTTCGTGCTTGAACGATAAGCGCCCGCCCGGCGCTCCGCTAGCGTTACGTCATACGCCGAGTCTCGGGAGGTTTAACAGTTGGTGAAGGAAGCGAGTAAAATGTTCGCTGGCATAATAACCTTTAGCAAGTCTGCTAAAAATTCACCAGTGCTACAGCAGATGCTGAAAATTTTGCCCTCCTGACCGAATTCAAACAGAAAGGAAACTGTTAAAATCCCACGGCGTGCATTCATCGCACACCAAACACGAGTTTTTTCGTCATGAACTGGGAGTTCGTGAATAAGTCCTGGATTTTCTGCACTCCGATACCCGCTGTTCTGAGAATTCACCTCTCCACCTAACGAAAACCAGGCGTCATCAGACAAAAACACTAACTGTGGATCAACTTCTCCATCGGGTACAGACTGAAGAAACTAATTACCAAAATGTATTCTTGCAGCCAGACCATGTTCCTGCAAAGCGGGAACTACCGTTCCCTTACACGGTCGCAGCTGTAACAATATTGTGGCCCTTCCTACAGACATTTTCGAAACACTCGTTTCCTGAGCTGAGAAATTTTCCACGACATTTTCCAGGAAACTCATTCTTGAAATACAGCTGCACTATAAACATACACTGCTGAACAGTGTATCTGAGTCGAGGCATGCTGTTACATCACTGAAGGACTAAGAAATGCGTTTACCTGCAACGACCTCAATGTTTCATAGCGCAAGTCCGTTATCACCAACAGATGATGTTTGAAATAAGTGCGGTAGACCTCACACGGCCGCGTAATTAGGCGCGGTCTTTGGCACCTACATTCCCTTGATTTGACACCTTGTGCCTCTTATCTGTGGGGAAGTGTAAGTGACAGTGTGTAGAAAACAAATTCTCACACTCTGGAAGAACTAAGAAACAGCATCTGCCGTGAGATTTCAGCAATTTCCGGACAAGTGCACCAGAGAGTGAACGTCTTCCGCAGTTGTGCTGAGTGCATTCAGTCAGGAGGGCAACATTTTCAGCAACTGCTGTAGCACTGGTGAGATTTTGTTAGACGTTCTAAAGATTATTATTACTTGGAATCTTTTTCTCGCCTCCTTAATCGACTGTTAAACCTCCCGAGACTCGGCGTGTGACGTAAGGCTATCCGAGCGTCGGGAGGGCTCTTCTCGTTCAAGCAGGAAAAAAATGACAGCATGCCTACACACACACACGCACGCACACACGCACGCACGCACACACACACAGCATAGTTAATACATTACTATAGTTAATACATTAACCAACTTATCCAGTTAAAAAAATAAATTCAGAAGTATAAAACTGGTATAAAACTCCTACATATTTCGGCACGGAGGTGCCATCGTCATTATAAGGCCAGCAAGCTTAGCGTGCATGCTGTCTTTGTATTCTTTTGTCAGAATAACTCCATGATGATGGCACCTCGGAGCTGAACCATGTAGGAGCTCTATACGAGTTTCATACTTCTGAATGTATTATTAACTGCGTAACTTGGTTAACGTATGAATTATAAGAATATGCACGGTATGAATAAGATAAAAATTGGAACTACAGTGTTCTGGTAGGTCTTAGCTTTTCTTGCAAAAAACTTTCTCTAGCCTACTTGTAAATTTGCTTCCCATAACGTGCTACAGTATCTACACTGGATCCTTGTCATAACTTCGTACTCTGTGAGGCAAACACGTTTCTGTGGGATATACGAAGCGAGGACAGGGTGAACTGATCAGTGCAGGTTCCGAGATTTTGTGCTTATTCCAGCGGCACAGAATGCGAAGAAGATACAGATGTGCTTCGAGTCGTTTATTGTAATACTGCTTCTTGAACTCCTCCCTTGTGCACAAACTCATGCAGAGGCTGCATATTTCCCCGTACTATATTATTAAGATGACGAACTCCAGAAGGGATAGAAGTCGAGGCATGTAGTGCGCTTGAAAGAGATGATGAATGTATGTGTTTTGTTACAAAATATGAAGAGACCATTTTGAAGAACAGCACAGATGAGCGGTACATGTTAAAATCGTTTGGAGAAGGGTAAGAGAGTGTAAACTGGATTAATATAGCTGAGAATAGGAATCAGTTGTGGTTTAAGGCTCTAGAGAACACGTTGATGAACCTGAGGGCGTTATAAAACTCGGTACATGATTTAGACTGATATTATGAAGTGGTTATAAAATTAATATTTATATTTCATCAAGTTTAGTTGGGTACAACCCATATAAATCACCACTAGAAGAAAAAATGAAGGCTGCATTTAGTTCTGTCTGTTAATTAGGTTGTTCTGGTCTAAACAGTCTAAAAATACTCCTTAATTTTAAATTCGTGTTGAAACGAGTAATTTGGCTCAAAATTTAAGGATTCGGTGTTGTATTTACTGGGTGCAGGAATAGAGGTCGTCCTGAGGTTAGTCGTTCTATTTAGGTCCTTAAACTAACGGCAATCGGATAAAATCACTCGTTCTCTGCTTCCATGTTTATTGAACGGGGCCATCGTTTTTCACCATTTGACAACAGATGAAATTCGCACTTTATGTACCGTAATTATACTGCAACGGTTTATCCGTTTTTTATACCTCCGAAATAATTTTAACTTAACTTCAGACATCGTATGACTTCTGTCTTTCATAATCTTCTTTCTGTCATTAGACATTTCTGCCCATGTGCTTCCTGCGTCATCCACACCAGGCGCCTATCGTGCATAACGAATGTTAATGTTGACTGCTATAGTTCACCTAGCATTAGGCTTCACAACAGATGTAACATAGTACTTTGTTCATGTCTCTTGGCAGATGCAAAATGTCGCATACGTCAGAAACTTCATCTTATCCGAAAAATTTCTTGCTCACTACGAATGACAGATGGGACGTCTCTAATATGTCACTTATGACATAATTTCTGCTGAAAGAGGGGTGGAGGCGATGGCTGGTCCTTTGTGCATGATAAATGTAGAAGAACACCTTTTGAAATTAAATGAATTGTGCTCGAAAGGAAGTTTCAAACATATGCATTGCATACAAAGAAGAGCAAGTTTCTTCTAAATTTTCACTCTGTGTACATGAGATAAGGCTGCTGTGGTGGTGGGACATTTTTCATCCTGTGACATGCGGGGCTTTGAGAGCTGACAGTCCTTTATGTCTTGTGCTTATTTTGTAAAAAGTATGAATATAAAATCCTCCTTATCCAAAATCTTGCTTGACGGAGATTAAGACTGCAGTTCTTACGTGTAGAAATCTTCAAATGTGTTACCTTCAATTCCGAGTATTTCTTCCTTATTCCTCCCACCCGCAAATTTGGCTTCATGTGGGTGGCCCCATCAGAGAGAATGGCCCCTACGTCTTGTAGCATTTTCTTAAGACTTTATGATCTATAATCTTGGACGGCCGTGCCATTGGCGGAACAAATGGCTTCTGTTGTACTGTAATACGTGAGCCTGTTTCAAGTAAATGGTCAGTGTTCGTCTGCAATGTAGACTATTGTCTATGCGATCACCTATTTTCGTTGTCATCTTTCTTAGATCATTCGCTCTTTCATTCGCTACATAAAAGAACCATATACCATTGTTACTGCACACTATGCACATCTGGTCGCATCTGTTTCATAGATCATAATTATTTTAGTCGAATTTTGTGCTTTCTAACACACATTGCTTTACTGGTCGTATTAATGCCAACTACACGATGAAATTTAGAGTCACAATTTGTGACGTCTACTTTCTTCAAGCCCATCTGTCTGTATTCAGTGTCCAGCTTAGCTTTGCTTTAATCTGTTTTTTAACTGAGCTTGGTACCTCTTGAAAATTTATACAGTGAACTAAATTTTGGTACATATGAAATAATTTGTTGTTGTCATCGAAATCCAGAGCTGATATGAAACTAAACTAAAAATTTGTCCATTCTCTTGGCACAAAAATGTATGTGTATTTTAAAAATCCAATTGTGAATATCCACGCTTCATAAGAGGTAATACTATTCATGACAGACACACTAATATAGTAGTGAGACTTCTTCATTTTTTCTACATATTTTCATATAAAGTAGAGTCAAATTAATGCGTATATTTAGGACAGGTAGTTTTATTTACCAAACTACTACTTAGTCGCAGTCTGTTTCAAAAAGTTATTTTCGTACAATAATGCGAAAAGCAAGGCATGATAAACAATTACTGCTTCCATTAGGAAGAAATGGGGCTAAATTACCCGTGTCCATGGTTGTGTCTAACAAAGAAGGAATTCGATCTAGCGACAGAAGTCTTGAAGTGGCTTTCAGCTAGACATAATGCTGCTTATATTAAAAATTAATGGGGATTTTGTGTTTTGTATGCACCCATTTCTTTTCGAGAGATTTTTAGTGCTTATTTCTGGAGATTGCTCTAAGAATATATTTGCATGCTTTTTTCGAAATAATAAAATTAAACGGCGGACGCTACGTAAAATGTAACCGTGGAATATGACCTATTGCCAAATTACGGACCTTGGAATCAGAGACTGGTTGATTTTCTATAATAAGAAGGAATGAGCAATTTGTTGTTCTGATGATGATACTATTAAAATATGAATTTTTATTTCATGTGTTACTAGACGTTATGCCGAAGATAAATTATGGGGTTACTGAGATGAAACATGCTGTTCAGTCCACATGAAAGTACTCGACTATAACCAAAGGTGCAGGATAATTATAGTTATGAACTGTAATTCTGAATTATAAATATGAATTATAATACACGATCTGATTCGTAGCAGCCTACATATTAGGTGGATTTCTTTATCACCTCTGCATGCCACATCCTTAGATTTCGCATGAGAAAAAGACCTACAAACATGGAGCTTAGCTGACAACGGACAGCCGACAAGGGGTGGTCTGTAGCTTAGGGATTGGGCACGGTGCTAGCAACCCCTCACGTTATATAGCAGCATGTTACGAATTACGGGATACGGCCTTGATGTTGCTTGATGGAGTCAGCTATATAGGAATCTTGTTCTGGAATGTCTTTTTTAACGTGGATACTGAATATTGCTGTCTAATGCGATGTGACGCCATATAATGTAGTAGATAACTGCTGATGTTTGGGAAGAACTACCGCCATCCCTCTTCAGAGATGGGCAGCAGTTCCTCAGAAACGTCGTGTTACCTACCAGGCTACAAGCATCGCCTTCAAGGACACTACTTTTCGTGATCTCTACCGCGTGTACGTACAGTCTGAAGGCATGCGTGCCACCTGTTGTTAGTCTTCAACGTTATCATTGCTTACATACACTGACAAGTAAAGAAGGACATATTTTCATGTCGAAATGATATTGTTTATGTACTTTGTTGTAACAAACCTTTAGGAAACGGAATTTCACATTAATTCTATGCGCTGATGAAGTTAAAATTTTGTTGGCCATGCGTGTTTTGCGCTGTTTACATTGTGTGCGGTATATTTCACCCTCGACATTGTGTGTAACAAGGCTTACAGTATCATCTTCAGAAGCCGTATAGAATATTATGAAATGTTTACATGCTTCCACGCAGAAGCAATGGCTTTACACTGAGATCAGTGTGATGGCATTACTCTTCGTTAACGTTAATCTTGGAACTGTTGTTATAGTTAGCAATGTGCGATAATACTGAGTTAATGTTAGATTACTTCAGATTAAGATATGACATTAATTTTTAAAGAGCAAGCTAAAGTACCGAGAAGTACTACAAGCTCTTTCTTGAACAGAAGACCGATTTGGGCACCAGTTTTTTAACTTAGTAATAAAACCCAGCCTGTGGCACGTTCATATAGATAAATTAATGTAACATTTGAAGTGATTTAGGGTCCGGGTTAGCTCAGTCGGTATTGCGACTGTCTACGGTTTGGACGGTTCCGATTTCTAACCCCATTGGGGACAACAGATTTTTCTCTTCTCCACCCACGTGCAGCCTGGCCCTTGGGTCCAGCCAACCTCCTGTGCAATGGGTACCGGGCTCTTTCCCGGGGTTAGCGGCCGGGGCGTGGTGTTGGCCACCCACCCCGATCTAGTGCCGAGGTTAAATAAAGAGTAGAGCTATGCCTCTATTCCTCCTTTGTGCCTGCGTGGCATGTTACTTTTTGAAGTGATTTTTATAGTCGGTGGACTTTCTCGTATGACATTAAAGTATCAGATATATTAAAATGCATCTGTTCGCATTCTGAAGGTTAAAAGCAAGCTGATTCCTTGGTTTACTTAGTCGCTTGATGTGAATAGAGATGCGACGTCTTAAAACTAGTAATTAACAACTTCGCCTTCTGTTCCTCGAGATTACCTGCCCCTGTCATAGTTACATTCATAAATCAACAACACAAAACTTTCCAGCTGGTAGAAGGATTTCAAGAACCTTTTAATAAATATACCGTTTACATATGCCTTTAATAATTATGCGATGTGGTTATACACAGAACAGGGCCAGAAAACAACTTGCAGACCGAAAAAGGAATTTTATTTACATTTTCTTGTTTAGACCGAAGCTTTCTGATGTTGCTTTGGTTATGTTGCCGCTATTTTAAACTCTACAGCTGACTTGAAACACGTGAAAACACTGTCTATAGTGGGCGAACAGCCCGTATGTTTACATGTCACGATTTTGGGACGTGTGATAAGACACCAAAAAGTGTGCATCGTGTAATAAACTGCGGGCCTGTCGGCTTAAGTATCAGAATTGGAATTATAATACCCACCTGAATTTTGCGTAGATTTCATTCTTGTTGTTTGTGTAGGCATAGAGCTGGAAGACGTTTAGATCGTAGCACATTAGCGGGGAATGGAATTAAATGATCATGAACCTCTTCCCTTTGAAAATACTTCAGGAAATGGTGGCCCAATATAATGCCAGTTACAATAACTGAATGAGTTTGTCTGTTTGAGAGGTATTGCGTCAGACAAAATACAGTTCAGTGGGCTGTAATACTGAGCACCTAATTTATTTTGTAACAGCATCTAGCTTTGTGTACCAGTCGCATACGCTGTTCTCCTCTTGAAAGTATCTGACATCCAGAGTAAAGGTAATATTCTAAAGAGCCGTCCACATGGAACCACGTTTATGAATGTGGTAATCGTAAAAAAGTGCCCTTGAGTGGGCGGACGAGATTATCAATACTGCTGTTTTCCCATCTGGTTTGAAATTAAAAAAAAACTTTCTGTTATTTCTCTCCAAACTGATGGTGCAATATAAAGCCAGTCTTTAGTTCGGTAACTTTTTGTTTTACGCGGTACACTACCTTATTATACAGTACCAGCGATTCATTCATGGCGGTATAACTACCACATCAAGTACGAAGGAAATGCCGCTGCCAGGTATTAAGTTGGGCTTACGTTAGGGCTTCGGTCTTCTGCTTTATGCCTTCTAGTCTAAAGACGGAGGCAGCAGATTTCGCCGATTCTTTGGCAACAGTCTCTACAACTGCAGACTGCTGCAATACAAGAATAACACAGTATTCATTTTAATGCCTTTAAAACCTTGTTTTTTTTCTGAGTTACGTTATATTTAAGTGTAGCTTCTTTGCAATTTCGAATTAGATTTGTTTCATGTGCTGACAGCTGCATATAACCGGTGCATCTGAGTCGATTTTTAATCTAATAATGTGCCAACCACATACCGTAATATTGCCTTAAGACGCAGGCTTTATTATGTTCCGTAATTCTGAGTTTCTTTTATCGTGAGCACACTGTTCTACGGAAGGAAATGTAAGTAGGGTTTTTAATTCTTCTCATTTGGTTCATCGTAGGTTAGCAGATTTTCGTTTCCACGTGTCTTGCTACATACATCCAGATGTTGATTAAATATCTGGGAATCATTTGTTTCAAGTGTCCGAAATATAACGTCAGCGTGCCTCCAAAAGGGAAGACACTGTATCAGGCCATATTTTTTCGATCCTCGGACTTCCTGACTAGAAGGCAGACAAGTGTATCGATAATCTATATTCATTGGAGATTATTGGCTAAAGATACGAAAGCAGCGTATGATTCATACTGTTTTGAATATTGCCCAACGTAAAAGAAGACCACCGCCTTGGTAGAGTATTGGATTACATTAATTCTAAACGTTTGTGAAACCTGTCTGCCGATTTCACTTGAGAAGAGAAGCAATGAGGGAGATGGGTGTTTCCACTCTGGTCTCCTAATCTTGTTATTCAGTAATTTGATATTAATACCACACCTGAAACTTGCAACGGCTTCTGCCATGTATTCTGGCTAGTTCAGATTTTTAAAAAGGATTTTATCCTCGCTGATCTTGGCTTACGTTTGGGCTGTATTAGGCAACTAGTGTCCGAAGTGCCAGAGCGTTGTACAGTGCTCGACTGAGAAGGTTAAAGTTCATATATTTTGGTCAGTATCGTGGTTGGACTGTGGGCTTGACTACCAGAGATACAGGGTTTGATTTCCAGCGACAGCGGGCATCTTTCGCTTCGCCCTACACCGGATCTGGGGCCGTACAGTCTCATATACTGTTGCGTACTGGGGACTCCTTGTCTTCATCTTACTTCCCTTAGTGCCGAAGGGTAAGAAAGGTTAAAGTTGTGTCTGCAGGAAGGGCAAGGCTCGTGTGTCGATCCTGCAATATTGCGGTAGTGGCATCTGAGAGCTGTCTTTCTGGAGTGTCGTGCAAAACGCAGACTATAGGTCCTACGACAGAATTTTCATAATTTTCCTCAGTTATCCCAGACAGATTGTATGATACCTTCAAATAGGTCCGGCCACTTTCTCTGCGATAGATTCAATCACACTGAACACATCCTTTTCATCTGTTATTCAAGGTTAAATTACTGGAACAGTTATTCAATATTGTTATTGTCGATAAGCAGTCTGACCTACATGCCATGCATCCTACAATATTCCAATTCTGTAGCAGTGTCCTTATATTAAATTTAATAAGTACATGTACCAAACGGGAGATATAAACATCTGCCAGTTTGAGTTGCAAGCTTTGCTTTGTGCCGTGCTGTGACATAAGACTGCTCCAACACTGCGACAGCTTCCCTATGAGTACTTAGGCTTCCGCTGTTTATCATTCCACCCAGGATTTGCATTCATATCGCATCCATCTACGACTACCATCCCCAGCAATTTGCAGCGTCATTAAGTAAAATATTTCTGCACTTCTCTTCAAACTAATACACTGTATTTTTAAACTACACAAAAACAAGTTTTTCTTACTGTGGTTACTTAGGTTCTCGGAGGCAGTAATTTACCCCAAAATATTATTATTTCTGTCTACTTGTAAGTAATTCAAGGCCTCAGTCCCCTTCTGAGTGTCACGTTCCAGGCAGTGGCGTGACGTTTCCGGACACGTGATGTTTCTTTAAACTGAAGTGTGTACGTGTCGTAATGTACTATCACTTGCTCTTACATGGAATTAAAGTACACAAAAAATAGTTCTCAAACCTGTGTCTTAGTATAAATTCTAGACCTACTTATTTAAACATAGCTTTTGCGTCATAGGTTCAGTCCGGCTGGCGGTATTTTTACCGATGGAAGCAACCTGTTCTCTAGAAATCAATGTTAATCTTAGTAAAAGCAACTCATCATAATTGTTAAGAGCGTGATTAAACATTTTTGAAGATTAATGCGTCTCCATTTCCAGAATTATATAAACTGGATGGAAGTGATTTACACGCACGACTTTCTTTTCAACGCTTAAATTCCAGTGGCCATCCACCAATAATTTGGCATCCCACCTTAACTTTACCGTATTATGTTCGTTATGGCGTTGCGGATAAAGGAATGAATTGTAAGTATCTGTACACTTTTACTTATTTAATGAAACTCTGAGCTTGTCGGACTATATAGCGTCGAATGATGGGACGTTTAATGTAGTGGGTTGTAAAATGCTGCACTGGCATAGGCACTATTCAAGCGTCTGCCTAGAAGGAATTATTGTTACCACGACGACGACGACGACGACGACGACGCAGTCTGTTTTGCGACAGATCCATAGTCTTTTCAAAAGTGAGTTCTCCAGACTGTGCGATCTGTTTTTTCCTCTTTCAGTTTGAAGTATCTTCTCTTTTCCTTGACGTCATCTAGTAGCTGCACTTGCACGTCGCCTCATGAATTTTACCTCATCGGCCAGCTTGATGTTTAATATACGATTCTGAAAATTATATTTTTATAAATGCTTAAAAGAACGACTCTCTTGTATGTTTAAACATTTCGAGATTATGTTTTCCTAGTTACAATTTCTGCCATATTATAACAAACGTCTTTAATTCCAAGAATTTGGCTCAGGGTCTCCAAGAGACTTTCGACCTGCGCTTAACAATAAAGATATACAATTCAAGACATGAGAAACACTGAACGAAAGACTCTTGTGCTAGTCCGCCGAATTTCTCTTCATGAATTATAACTTGCGTGTAGCCCTTCCAGTTTATAATTAATGGCTTTTGCCCAATTCCAGGATAGAGAAAAGCTCGTTACTTTGTCCATTGTGCACTCTCCAAAAGGTCTGTGTGTGTGTTGCTGTTAGAAGCTAACATGCAACATGATTAAGCTTAGATGTGAAGTTATATAAAGGCAACAGTTCTAGCGAATATGTGGGTTAAACCTCAGTTAGTATATTATGTGAAATTAAAGAAGGGTGAGGAAAAGAAAGACAAGAGTAACCCTGATAATTCCTGACGTAATAAGAGTCATGATGCTTACAATTAATAAATAAGTGCTGTATTTATAACATCCTCTCTGATACCCTAAGTACGGACATTTCTTTTACATTTCGAGCCATTCTTTAATGCTAACCACACGGTCCTAACTCAGTGGAACTGAAAGCGTCCTTAAAATCTAAGAGCCCAGCTGCTAGTCAGGACGTTCCTCAGATTTTAATGGAACCGAAAGTGTCATTGCATAATTCACAAGAGTCCCAACTTGACCATATCCTGATCAGAGTATTGTATCTACTTCTTTTCTAAGCACATTAACCCTTTGAAGACGAAATGTAATCTGTTTTATATAAGGACTCAGTCCGTACCGCGCTGTAAACACTCTCCACCTCAATTATAAAAATCAATCAGTTAATGCTGTATAGGGAAATAATCGCTATTTGTTCTGAGATCCGTACAAAACACATAACCGCAATGTGGGCACCATGCAGAACTTTTTATCGTTGAACCTGTTGGTACGTAAAGTTACCGCTAGGCTTTAAAAGGTTAAACATACAAAGTTTGCCAGCGTCTCTAAATTGGTGCTGCTTTTAATACACTCAGATAAGTGTAACCACACTGCAAGATATGAGGTTTTCCTAATGTTGTTGCTGAAAATTCAAATGTTCCGGGATATTACGCTTTGTCGATTGGCAAATATGTGGACTTCTTGAACGGCTTGAAACTGTGCATGAAGGCGCTAACTTTCTTCGAAATGTCAGTAACTGTTTACCAGTCGACACGGCGTCTCATCGCAGCAAACCTGAATACCTCGAAATCTCTCTGTCTCTGTTCTCTGTCTGTGTGCATGTGATTTATTGGACGATGTTGTCAACGTTTCTTACTGTATGATGTCACTGGTAGGAAAGTTTGTGAATGATGAACTGGAGAGGATTTGGAAGGAAGCGGTAAATGGCGTAATCAAGATATAATCCCTGCATTTGCCTAGAGGGACTGAAGAATGTCTCGGCAAACCGCAGTTAGAGTAGCCGTTGTCTTGCCCGAAATTCGAACTGGACACCTTTCGAATGTACGTTTAGAATGTTAAAGAATACACCAACCTGTTCTGTGTTCACGTCGTAAAAAGGTAGCTTCTTGGTATTCTAAAAGAAAACATGCACTGAAGTTTACTTATTGTCAGAATGAACAGCAGGCTTCGTTTTGTTAGAAACTAAAAATTTATAAAATATTGCTGACGTCGAGGTAGTGGGCGACAACATGAGTGGCATACTCTGCAGGCTGCTCGTAGGTTTTATTGATGTAATCACCGTCCCGTAAATAGGTAGAGGAGTTATTTCCCTGGGGGTAAAGTTGCCGGCGCGTGGCGTTGACCACCACTCCCTTCCCAATCTGGCGCCGAGGTTAAGAATAAGTAGAGCTACACCACTGTGCCTGCGTGACGTAGTATGGGGAGATCTTTATCTTTTTATGGAAGTAGTAGATAGGACGTTGTGTAACTAAAGGTGCGGGTGTTAAAACAGTGCCCAGTTCGTGAACCATGTAACAGGAACTTAAGTCAATAGAATAACAAATATCTACTACAGGAGATATCTGTGTACGTAACATATTTAACAGAGATTAGAATTTAGTTATGTCCATGATTAAAAGAAGAATGGCTGCCAAGGTTATTAACCCTTTAAAGACAAAGCGTATCTGTTTTATATAAGGACTCAGTGCGTACCGCGCTGTAAACACTCTCCACTTCGGTTATAAAAACCAATCTCTTAATGTTTTATAAGGCAAAAGTTGCTGTTTGTTCTGAGATCCGCACAAAACACGTAAACGGAATGTGGGCACCACGTAGAATTTTTTAATGTTAAACCTGGTGGTATGTAAAGTTACCGCTAGGCTTTAAAAGGTTAATATTGACTTTTAATTTTCTCATTAAGGACGAAAAGTATAAAATAGAGTCGAACTCGGTTATAACGCCGTGAAAGGGATTGAATAACTTCTGTCGTTATAAACGAGTGTCGTTATAACCGAGGAGTATAATGTTATGGTTAACAGTGACGACTTAGGTACCACCGAATATCTGTCGCTGTAAGTGAGGTGTCATATAAACCGATGTCATTATAACCGGTTTCGACTGTAATTCGCTTTCTGGTGATTTACACACTCCGCAGTTTTTAGTGCCAAAATGTTTGAGCGGTTCCCCTAAAACACAGCAACATGTTCACACCTGGGAATATAAAGAGTGATTTCAGACTTCCGCCGCCATGTAAATGAGGTCTTTGCTCTTATGTGATGTTATGCAGTATCAAATAGTCTTGGGTCAAGTAATCCAAGACTGCTTGACCCGTGACGATGGGACCGAGAGGTTTTCCCGAAATGTCTGTAACTATCAACCTACGCTGCTTAACATCCCAGAAGAGCAAAGATTTCAACGCTTATAAAAGTTACAACGAAAATGTATGCTTTGTTTTCTCATTTAATTTTTAAATGACTGCGCAAGCATGCTTACTTAAATATTGATATTCAGCATTAAATTAAGCATAGGTACTTGTATAACTGAGCACAAGTTCCTTTGTGTTTGAGGCGGGCTATCTGACCATAAAATATTTAATATAAAAAATTATTTGTGACAAATAATACCCGCTTCTGAGTGAATATAAAAGTTTTATCATTGTCGACAATAACAACATTCTTGCACTGTAGTCCTTCTTATTCTGTTACTTCAAACGGTTGTATTTTTCATCTTTCGTCAACCGATTGATCTCTGTCCCCCAAGGATCGCAACTAAGGTCTGTGTCAGTAGAAGACGTTGTTCCATCTTTTTCATTGGTCTTTACTGTAAGACATTCTGGTATATATCTAGTACTTCTATTACAATTGAGAATTGGCAGTGGATGTCGATACTTACGTCTTATAAAATTTTCTTCGACGTTCGTTTGTTGTCATTACCAACATACGCTAATACCATTATTATAATAGTAACTTTAACTTATTACCTTCAGCGTGTTCTTTTCGCGTGATTGAATCGGGTCACACGTAATATTAAACATTAGAACGTTCTTCGGTATGTGTTTTGTATTAAAACATGAATATAAGCTCACTTGTTCCTTTAAATACGACACATTTTGGTACGTAGGGAGCCAAAATGGCCATAAAAATTTCTGATCTAAAGAAGAATTTTAAGTGTCTCAGAATTTTTAGTGAAACTCCCCACTAGCAGGTTTTATGGAGATCCATTCAACAAATTATCCATTTACTACATTCGCACAGATTGACAGACAGAGAGAGAGAGAACGAGAGAGAGAGAGAGCGATTTTAGTAGGGACTTCACTGGGAATGAATCTGTTGCAAGTACTTTGAGGGTGGTCTTTTCTGTCCGAAATTCACCAGACGTTTATTTTCAAAGGGGCGTTGAATTTCTATTAACTAACTACGAGGAACTACGTACAGCTCAGTCTTTTTGAGAATCTAATTGTCGCTCATTTATTCAAGAACTTTCTCGCATCATTAAAATTTCAGTGTTCATTACAAATTTCACAATGTCCCGCCACTGGAACCTCTCTTAAGCCAGCTGAGTCAGATCCACACCCCTACATTAATTTCTTTCTTTAAGAGACGTTTCAATATTATACATCCATCTATGACATGTCTTCCTAAATGGTTTCTTTCTATGAGGTTTTACGAACAAAGGGTTGTATGGATTTCGTGTGAACGTGTGCATGTTAAATATTTGCTCCTTATTTTAATTCTAAGCTAAAATTAGGGGTGAGTCAGCCATAATGCTTATCACGATTAATTTTCATCGTTCCACTCTATGCCTATACGTGGGTCTTCATGTATTGTCTTGGGCGCCGCGCAATTTTTCGAAGTGGTCGAAGAGACGGTATGCTTACAAACGTACGTCGAAGTTGCTCGTGAACGTGTTGTGGATTTTGTTAAAGATGTTACAACCGTTGTGAATTTAGGGTAGAATAATACAGTTCTCTGAAAATAATTTGATTTTATTACTCGTATGTAGAATATGACGTTCTTTGATTTCGGACTTCTTCAATTTTCTTTCTTTCCGAAATTCCAGTAAGAGATGCGTGGTTTCCTCCCCTTCCCTGCCGGCACCCGTGAGTCCTGGTTAGTGCAGATAATGATTAAGAAACACGGCACAATGGCTGTGTATTTCATATAGTGGGCCTATCCTTTAACTTATTATTAATCCAAGCGGGGTAGTGTTTGTCGGTTTTTCATTGGTTTGCATGGTAGCGTGTAGTTACAAATAGAATCAGAAGATGGCAAAACCAGACAACACTTACAGTACCAATGCTTCAGTCTGCATTGCTGTGTGTAGGTAGCAACTCCGCTTATGATACGCAGCTGTCTTTCCAAAAGTTTTTAAGATCATGGAATGCGTATTCATTGAAAATGTGACATCAGAGTTTTCCCCAGACTCTGTAATGCATAACACTGGATCAGCGGGAAGGCCGTATGTACTCTAGCTATACGTGGCTGTTGTAAAAATACCCCTTTGAATTTTCAACGGGAATTTCCCTAGTAAAAGTGTAAATATAATAAATAATCCCATTAATAACACTCCGTATTTTGAGAGACATCACTGAACTTAATGTGCCAAGTGGAAGATGCGTAGCAGTGTTCTAAAGAGAAAACTCAGGCGGCAGGCAGCCTGTATTTGTTACGTAAAACAAATTTTCTCTCCCACTTGCAGTGGAGTAAAGTAAACGCTGCGGTTATTTCGAAGCTCGCCTGTGCCACAGTGCGTAGTTCACAAACGCCTTGCCGTTATAAAATGCAATATTGCTTCTGCCTTCCAATATAGCGCTTTTTCTACCATGCGGATTCTTGAAAATGTTCCTAGGGCATAGTTAGAAGTCGGCAGAAGCATTTCTGGAATTTTTTACTGGCTTTGCGTTTTATTTCAATTTATTGTTGGCTTAGGGGGAAGTAAAGTTTATATAGCGGATTGATTGATAACGGCATCGCCCTCCTTCCCCGACCCTTTACCCTCGATCAGATGCAGGACTGCCCTAGTCACCGCCATCCAATTGAATTGAACCACTGGCTGAGACACGTTCCATCCATCCGTTACGCTCTGGACGCAATCTTTTGAACCACATCACAATACTGGACGCGATAAAAAGAGTTTCAGTTGGACTAGTTCACTGGGCTCTGCAGTTCAGGCTTCAGGTACAGATTCGACCATATCTACACTTTCATCGAAACAAGTTGCCGATTTGTAACGTCGAAATAGAACTATGTTTCGTCAGATGATTCTGTATCCTGTTTACTCAGCAATAATGAATTATAACTCGAAAATTTACTGTAAGAATTGTAACGCCAAGAAGGAGAATTTTTCTTCAAACCTACCATTTGGTTGGTTAAGAAATTTCCCGCGTGTCTATGTAAAGCTCGACCCTGATTACTCTTCTGATCCAAATGCATCCAGTCTACAACCTTCCATCCTATTTCTGTAAGGTGTGATGATTCCGTAAGTTATTATGTCCCATTACATGCTGTTAATGTAATGCAAATTTGGTCTACGTACCTAAAGAACATTAGCAGGAAATGACACGATCGAATTCTTCATAGGCTATTTTCAAGAATTTCTTGATAGTAGAGTATAAGAACTTTTAAAGCTAAGAGTTCCTTCGATGTCATTTTTAAAGTGAAATTATATTTTCCTGAATTTCGTAAACATTTATTAGACTAATTTTTTTATTTCAACATATTTCCGAAGTTAAAATGAACATTTATGCTCTGTGTATGAATTGTCGGCTTCAAAGAAGAAGTTAATGGCTGCTGGATATATTTACATAGTTATTCATGAGGGGTTTTACATAATTTCAGTAACTGGTATATGGAAAGGACGACTAACAAAAATGAAGACATTATGAGAAATGAAACGCAAGTTGTATTAAGACACTTCGTTGAACGAACTGCAAGAGGAAGCCTGACAACCGAAACGTTCTATTAATATTAGGTCCTATCGCAGTGAACCTTTATAACGGTGCAATCTGTATTAAAACTGAAGTGTAGCTTGTCCTTATACAGTTTATAGCTGAGTGCGCTTAACAAGTTCTTCAGAAGATTGACACATTTGAGAGTTTAAAATGCGCTACCTATTTGCAGTGAACATACAGCTGCCGTAAAATATAATTTGTAAAGCGACGTGACGTTTGGATGTGGTGTGTAAACGTTTCTCTTTTAGGCACATTGCTTCAAGTGATATTAACTTCTTTACGATTTTTCGAAATGTCAGTAACTGTGTACCGGTCTACAGTCATTTTCAGGCATTAGTCGTCGTGAAATCTTAAAATCTTAAAATCCACAGTATGTGGTATTTTTTTGTTATGTTGAGACATAATTCCCCAAGGAAGTTAGCCTTTATTTATATACCTCGCACCACAACTCCTGCAACTTTCAGAGCGCCTCAGTTTCAGACGGAACACAAGGCTCCGACACCACGATAATACGAATGGACACGGTTCTAGGTCACTTCATGCCTGACCTCAGGTACACAAGGTCTGTACCAGGAGTTCTTCCTGTTTCTCTATAATTTATTTTATTACTAACTCCTGTTATAATAAATTGAAGCATTTATCGTCAATCGGGGACCTGTGTACAACTGCAGTGCCAGTAGACACTGCGTCAATCAATCTTTCGTTTGGCATCATCAATAACAGCACGTAATCTTGTCTAACATCCACTCAATTGACAGATATGCATCGTTGGAAAAATGCATTAAATTTGCCATAGCAACCAGCGTGCAATCCAGAAAGAGAACGTACCTAAACAGCGATGTAGGCCATCATACCTGAAATATCCAGGCGTTATATTAACCTATTAAAGCCTGAAATGCATATAAATAACATTTAAAAATTAATTTTCTGCCATGCAGTAAACAAACTCCGTCTCCATTACAAAAGCATGGTTAAAAGTGTTTAGGTAAATAAACACCTTTCATTCTGACAAGTGCACGAACCCCATACATATACTCTGCAGGCACAACGCAGGGTTCATGCTGTTAAAGTATGTGGTAAATTGCTAATAACTTCGCGTTAAAGGGTTGTAATGTCCACTGCCTCAATTACTTGACGCCGTTTTGAATCTACTCTTTTCCCTCGTTATTACCTTGTTCCGAAATCTGAATATTGGGTGTGCCATTGAAGATTTGTGCACAAAAGACAGAATTTCACTATGTTTGTTCTACTATGTGTAGCGATTCTCTTATCTGATCTGTCTAACGGAGACTGCTTGTGACCAGGGCGTGCTCTGGTCACGCTGTATTGGGTCGGATACATATCCGACCCAATACAGCGGGTTAAACTATTGAATTAAAAGTTCACAAATAGTGAAGTATTATATGCGTTTGGTTCCCGGTCATATGCATGCCATGCTTGCCTGAACTCGACAGAATCTGAGGGATCCTATAAGTTAAAGCCTCTTGTGAGACGGCGAGGGCCGAGTTCCTTAACCTTCGTCCCCTCTTATCAAATATTGCAACCAAAAAGGCACACAAAGTCGCCCTTGCAAATGAATTTATTATTAAATATTATATATGTTTTGGCCCTCTCGACTATATTCTAATACTACAGGAAGGTCCTCAAGAATTTTACGTTCTTTTAATTACAACAGAAGACATTTAATACATCCCGATGCAATTGAAAACAAATAATCCTGATGTATTAAACTTATTTATAGAAGATATCCTAGAGCACTTGCATTTGTATTGTATTGTATTTCTATTTCGTTCCTATACAGATAATAAACTTTGGGAAGTATCTCATATGTGTATTCAAAACTGTCCTATTAGGCCAAACTAAATTAGGACAGCAGGGAGCCAGGCCTTACGGATTTTCTTGGCGCAGTAAAGCGAGAGTAGTCGGTTGTGGTAAATGCGGAAATGAAATCTTGTGTTCAAGAAAAGACGGGGATTTTATGTTGTGTGTACCGTGCATTAGATTTAGAAAAGACGGGGAATTTTTGGACTAGCTAAGCGACTATTAGCTTCTCATGATTCGCTCTGTTACATGTAGCTACCGAATCCCTATCTCTGGAAATATTGTGCCGGAAACCTTAAAACGGAAAAAAGGCTTTCACAGTAATGTAACTTCCATATCTGCCCCCGTCTCACACTTCCCGACGTAGAAGCGAGACCATACATAGCACAGTACAGCAAGTGTAATGCACAACTAACAGAGAGCTTGACGTTAGAGAATGTGATAGGACGGCGGGTGCTTCATGTCAGGACGAAGTCTTTTGGCCTTTGCGTGATGGACATTGTCATGAAACTGACCGACTTATTTCGAAATATCCATTCCAGTGAAGAACTACATGGTCCCACAGCACATTCTGGAGGTCAAAGGCGAACTGCGAGCAGTCTTGTGCTGTGTAAAGGCAGCAGTAGCGCTGATATTCCAAAGTACCCTTCACTGTCCTAAATGTCAATCAGGCATATTTGAAAGGAACATAACTGACGAAATAGGTTGTAGCTTACATTATTGTTAACTGTGTGTCACAGTGGAATTTTATTTTATCATTTATAAACATAGGCACTCCATTTATATATTGGAACTGAAAAAGAGTGGAGCAGTTTAATTTCAGAGTTTTCACATCTTAGTTTTTTTCGTTAGTTCTGTAGCCCGTTTCTTTGCTTCGAGGCTAGTTGCTGGATCGTCGTTAATGATCAGCCAAATAAAGGTGAGGGACAGACAACAGTTGATCCAGCTTATATAGTTAAACTTCGGGACTTCAGTGAATAAGAAAGTCCTTTTTAAATATCCAAAACATAAGCGTATTAAAAATTCTTCGTGTTTATTCTCGTACAAGCAACTCGCGTCTGCCTCTTGATAATTTACGTACATTTTATGTCTTACTGGTCTCCACATTCACCTCTTCTCTACATCACCAATATATGTTCCTCCTTTGGAGCGAAAATCGGAAGTTTCACACCGGTGTAAGAGGAAGGTAAAATTATAGTTTCAGGTACTTTAATTTACACGCAAGGTCTATTTAGTTGCGAGGAAGGATGACAAAATTTTCTAATGTGAACTGTAGCAAGCAGCAGAGTTTCGTAATTTAATGTGTTCTTAGCTTTAAGAATATTGTTGTCGTGGATTGAGGCCATGTAGTCTCGTAGAAATTTCTCAAGGTGTTGGACGAACCTACAGCCTAGGCACTTCAACATACCGTATTAAAGTGAGTTCCTTCTTATCTTTTCCTGGCAGTCATAGTAACGAAATGTGAATTAGACGTTATAGTGCTCGAACGTACGTTAAATATTTTGAATTTTTTCCTAGAAGTAAACTATAATCCCAATAAGTTCATTACTCATTTACTTAACTATAAATTAGAATATGTAAATGATTTCAGTTTCAAAATGTAAAGCATTGATCGACTTGAGCCGTTGAAAATTACAAATGTAGGCCCAAAGTCTTGGTGAAATTTTACGTTCTTACTGTGGTACTGATGATATCCCAGTCTTCTGTGATATGATGCCGTACACAGTACTGCAACCTGAACAGGGACACAGCACGTTCTTCCAAAACGTTGTTACCTACTTACCGTTCTAAACAGGTCTGTATCCCAGAAGACTGGGGTGCTGTGTAAACATCCGTTACTGGTTACCTTCCTTTGTCCTGTATTCCTTTCCCATATCCTTTATTTTTCATTGGTGAATCCGTCATGTAGAGCTATGTCTATGGTGATTAACACGCCTTGCAGGTACAGGATAAATTTGTCCTCTATAAGTGCATTAACATACACACGCAGTCTTACTGACTCAGCCCAAAAGTCTCCTGTAATGTAACTTGGGCTGTGTACTGTATACTAGGAATATATTATTTGGATCCGGATGAAGGATATGTTTATCTCGACCGAAGTTTTAATCAAAACTTTCTTCTTTCTCCAGCAAATAATGATTACTACGCTGCCGCATGGTATGGCCCTGTGACAGTGTGAGCAGCAACAGAACAGAGTTCTTGTTATAAAGTTCATGTTGATGTGGAAGATATTTCCGTCGTTTCAATAGAGGCGACCTGACATAGGAGGGTTTTGCTGCATTGTGTGCTTCATATTACGGCAGTGACTTGACTCCAGTGCCAGGCGCGGCTAACAACCATAGTTCGGCAGATGAACACACCAGTTATAGCGTATCTCACCGCTTGTAAGGAGATGTAATATTCTCCCTTTTATGTACTTTACGCGTGACCTCTCATTCAGAACGTCGTCTGAGGCTGTCTTGCCATTGTCTGGCCATCAGGCTGTAGGGATTTTCTCCATATTGAGACGTTTATAAATGGGTTTTTCTTTTATTTCCATGTGCCAAAAATTCTCTTATACAAAATTGTTATTGTTTTACTAACCTAAGAACACAAACGTGAAATTTTCAATTACGGTCTAGTACTTTTAGCACTTTTTCTAGGCTCGTTTGAAAGACATTTTAATTTAAAGCAAGCCAGCTTTCTATACTTCCTTCATAGAGGTTATCGGACTGTGCCCTTTGCTTAAGCCTGCTAAATGCTACAAGTGGTACGTAACCCACAGCCTCTTATGTAGGCGTACAACCTGTGTGAAGTTATAGTTACTGCACTTGTTTTTTGATGCCATATGAAGTGCTGCAGAATAAATTAGAAACATTTCTTTCTTTTCTTCTTCAAGTACGGTGGTTCATAACTCAGTCACATTTCCGAATCATACCCTGCTATAGAATACGGCAGTTTTCTACCTAATTTCACCAGTATGTGCAGATTGTGTGCAACCTACAGTGCTGAACTGGTGAGGTAATGGTGCTTAACGTATAACACACTATTACATTGTTTTCGTCACGTTAAGTAGAAACAATGTTTCGGGTCAGTAAACTTGAAATAATCCATTTAAAATAACTATTTATTTATTTATTGCTGACTCGAGAATCCAGTAGCCAACTACAGTATTAATAATAATACATACATTTTCTTATGTATGATGTGTATTGCGAGTATGCTACGCATTTTTGTGCATTTATGCTGATTTTGTAGCCCATGCTTTGCCTGTAATTGAATTTGATTTTACTGTTTTGAGTTATTACCGAAGTATCAGTCGGGTGAGGGTTTCTTATATTTCTGTTATTGTGTGTATTTTCTTTTATATATTTCCTTTAATTTTGATTTGCAGTTAGACTAAATTGCAATGATTTACTCTTTGGTCTTGGGCTTTGCTGTTACCCTAATTTGTTTTTTGGTTGGTTTGTGTGCTGTCTCGTTTTACTGTCCTAACTTTGCATTATTATTATTATTATTATTATTATTATTTTCCTCTTGTCACAGGCCTTTTCCCCCCGGTACTTCTCTTGAACCAACGGTGATACCCACAGCTCAGGTTTCAGTACTGTAGTACTTTACGTATTATGTGTGATGTTCCAAGTGTAGCTGTCTTTGTAGCGGATCTGTTGAATGTTTTCCTGGTATGGCATCTAAATTTTTCTTTAAACCTTTTGTTACTATTCCGGTGGCTCCAATTACTACTGGTATGATCATACATTTCATGTTTCACGTTCGTTGTATTTCTGTACATAAACTCTTGTATTTTAGTTTCGTTTCTGCTTCCTTTGCGTGGCATTTCTGTCCGCTGTTTTCTCTTTTTGCTTTTTAATTATTATATCTACCCTATTTGCTATAACTTCTTTGTCTGTACGTTTCCCTTGATTCCATAACATCGTCTTACCTTCATGTTCGCATACTGATTTGGGTGTGTGTCGTTTCGATGCCCAGTGCTTTGCATATTGAATAATGTAAATGTGCAACAACTTCATCATGTCCCATTAAGTATTCATTCTTCGCCAAAATGGGACATCCTGAGCTTAACTGGTCAATAATTTTTTCGTGTTGTTTACATAACTGGCATTTACTGTCAACTTCCTTCTTCAAATTTTATTTTTAAAATAGTTGCTGCTAATTGCTTGGTCTTGTGCTGCCACCGTGGTACTTTCTGTTTATCCCTTGATGTTTCCAAATTTTAACTATCGATATAACAGTTCGTTATCCACCAGTTTTCCATCTAAGTTACGTGAAAATTGTCCATTCGTCCTTTTCCCCCGCCATCTTTCTTTTGTCTTCTCTTCTATGCTGTCCTTTATTTGTCTTCTTCCTTTCTGTAATTCTCACTTGAGGCTTCTAGCTGTCCGTACCAATGCTTAGTTGGTGTTGTTTCGGTGCGTTCTACCGATTTGTATTAGTGGATCTTCAGTGCTGTCTGCACATTCCACCAGTTTTGTAAGTCATATTACGTAGGCGTCTTCTAACTGCATCAACCCCCTTCCTCATTGTTTTCTGGTCACATACAACCGATCAACATCTCCCTTTGGGCGATGCTGTCCGTGGATGATTAGCAGTTTTCTTGTTTTCTTATGCAGTTTTCGCACTTCTTCTTGGCGCCAATTAATACTTCCAAAGCTATATCTAAGTGCTGGTACTGCCATTTCTCTAATTGCTTGTATTTTATTTTTGAATTAAATTCTGTGTCCAAGACCATTATTATTATTATTATTATTATTATATAATTATTATTATGCATATGTTTTGTGGTTAGATATTTCATGTATTTTCTCCTATGTTCCAGTGTTATCCCTGTGACTGGCTTTCTGGCTCTTATGTCAGCACATTTATAATAATGAACGCAATTATTATTATTATTATTATTATTATTATTATTATTATGATGGTTGAGTTGTCACTGTTGCCTGTTCGAAAGATCTTGAATTCATCTCTCGACCCGTAAACTGACTCTGCTAATTAAGCACGTGTCTTCTTCTTCTTCTTCTTAGTCCGTCCCTTTTCTAGCTACCTGTTCACAGTAGGTGTCGAGGTTTTATTATGATCTTATTTGATCACACTCAAGCATACACTACAGTCGGTAGGACTCCTCTGGACGAGGGATCGGTCCGCCGCAGAGACCTCTACCTGACAACACAAACATTGTACAAGACAAACATCCATGCCGCCGGTGGGATTCGAACCCACGATCCCAGCAAGCGCTTGGCCGCAGACCTACGCCTTCGACCGCGTGGCCACTAGGATCCGCTAAGCACGTGTCACTGACCAGAATCGTGCAGTTAAACCCCCTCTACCCCATGGAATTAATAAAATATTGGTAAATAGTAAGAAACGACAAAACGCGATTAATAAACCTAAAAGAGATCCCAAGTATGGCAGTGCTTGTCTCTGATCCTCACTTCAGAAATCCATTTGGAGTCCTCGAGTGAGACAGGCACGATGGACACTGCTGAAGGGCGTAAAAAACGAAATTGGAGTGAGGACAGATTTGCAGGGAAAGCGTAATTTTTTTGTACGTACCGTACACAGAGTATTTTCGTAGCGACTTGTCTCAATCTTTATTGTGTTCTCTGTTCTTTTCCTACGAGTTTGGTATGGAATTATGACGGAGTTTTATACATTTTACTTTGTATTTTATGGTCGGAGGTGGTGGATAACTCGGCAGCAATTTTCTTTATGTTTCTAAGTCTAATGCCGCTACCACATTTAACCAACCTCATATTCTAACGGTTATTTCGCTCATGGCATGTTGGCTAGTTCGCCCCTCTGCCTAAAGCCTTCGTCGTGTGTTCATAACCTCAGGGGGGCTTTCATTTCGTTACTTTGTACTTTAAATTGGATCTAGAGAACACGCAAATTTCTCTGCAGAATGCATGTACAACCTATGCTCGTTTGTTCTTCATCTGTTTTCCTTGGTATGTGCATGGTACGTAATTTGAATTTTTGAGCATGCATACACAATGAGTTCAGAAAGTACAAGAGGAAAGGGACTTAACCTCGTGGCTGATCAACGTTTCCGTAGGCAAACACTAGTAGTCGCGCTTACTGTTTGCTGTTAAACTGGGCTGCGTTGCATTGTTTGAGTAGAATGTCATGAATAGTAAAATGTTACTGGAACTGGAGAAGCAGATAGTAGGAATCTGCTGCTGTGTGGACTTTGTACATTTATTAGGAAAATATGTATCATACAGACGGAGACTATTCAGGCAAGACGCCAAATAAATCAGTGCACCCGTAAACCTTGTGAATGTAGGACACGAAGGATTCTACTTAAACGTGTCTGTTCTCAGAATAATAATACGAAACGCGTGAAAACGTGCCGCGGGAAATTGCTTATGTTCTTGGGCGTGTTCGCAAAGCAGTTTCAAAGATCGACGTCACCTTAATGTCTGTCCATCCGTCCGTCCTTCTGTTTGTCAGCATGTAACACTCGTTTTCCACCAGATGGATTTGCGTGAAACTGGATATTACGGGAGCTTACTGAGCTTTGTCGGCACCTTTAAATTTTGGATAAAGTCGAAGAGCAAAGACAGACACTTTACATGAAACGCTACGTACATTTGTGACTACTTTGGTTACCATAGTTGCCACGTACCAGTGTTCTGTGATTGATGTAGTTACTTCTGTTATCACGGTTACCTTGGTACTGAGGTTACCATCGTTTTTGTTATTACCGTGGTTACCTTGGACATCAAGTTTACCAGTGTTGTGTGATTGATACAGCTACTTTTGTTACGACGGTTACCTTGGTGCCAAGGTTGCCATTTATTTTCTTATGACCTTGGTTATCTTCGTTACCGCGGTCACATTGGTCACCGAGGTTAACACAGCTCTCGGTTGCTACACTTAACGCGAAAGCTTTCAACTCTGCGGGCATTGCGTATCTTGTTTAAGGTTAATTTGGAAAAGTATATAAACATTTTATTTTATGGGTTCAAGCAAGGAACTATTCTATTTTAAAATTGTGACTACCGTCTCCAAGAGAACATGCCGCATCTTGAGTGGGAGTAAAGGTAACTGTATCAGAGAGAAACGGTTGCCAAGGTTGCCATTTATTTTCTTATGACCTTGGTTATCTTCGTTACCGCGGTCACATTGGTCACCGAGGTTAACACAGCTCTCGGTTGCTACACTTAACGCGAAAGTTTTCAACTCTGCGGGCATTGCGTATCTTGTTTAAGGTTAATTTGGAAAAGTATATAAACATTTTATTTTATGGGTTCAAGCAAGGAACTATTCTATTTTAAAATTGTGACTACCGTCTCCAAGAGAACATGCCGCATCTTGAGTGGGAGTAAAGGTAACTGTATCAGAGAGAAACGGTTGCTTAATGATAAGACGATGTCGAGAAATAAGGGGTGTGGATGTACTGCCGAATTATTGGACACTGACACTGGTAATGCGTATATCTGCAACGGTTCTAGGAAGACACAGACTTATTGAGCTAACCGTTTGTTAAGGTGTCAGTGGATGTGGCTAGGTTGAAGAGTCAAGCGGTGACACACAGGAACTGTGTCGATGAAGTTCCACTTGGAAAGCTGAGGACCTTGTAAAGTTACAAGTAATAAATTCGTCTTAGACCGAAACTATATTGTTAATCTAAAGCAAAACATGACGCAGAAATATCCAGTGGCAGGGTGACACAAATCTGGATTAAACAGGAGTACTAGGGGCGGGCGGAAAATATGTTTCACATGCGCATATGCTTCGGTTTTTCTTGGTCAACTGTATTAAAAAGAGTTCAGGTAACTTGAACTGCTATCCCATTACATTTCCATACAGTTTCCGCCGTATCTGAGGCATTTACCCTATAGTGAGACGAAAATTTTTATTTCCTGCTGATTATCAGTCCGTGTCCTGTGTTATCAGTCATTGTGTCGCAACTCTTTCCACCTCGCTGTCATCCGTAAATTTGTGGCTGCCAAGATTTTGCTTCAGCGCTGGAAACACATCGTAATCCGTCGGCGACGATTTCCTCTGATATAATCACAACCAGTGTGGAGTCTTCAGTTACGAAACTATACGTCATGTAAACTTATTTTTTGACTGACGGTCGTAATGTGTGAGGAAGTGAGATTGGCGGAACTGGCGAGATTCGCTGAAACAAAATCAGTTCATCTTGTCACGTATACGGTAATACACAACCCAAGCGTTTGTCTGGCTGTGGCTAATAAGTTTCTAGCGCCCTGAAACGAATGTTGTAAGAGTATGGCTATATAAGTTTCTAAAATCTGGAAAATTCCGGATTTCTTGCCTTAAGCCTGTTCTTCTTTATTTTTAATACTCCATATCTAGAGTACAAACAGTCCTGGTGCAGTGCGATATTTGCTTTCAGGTGAGACCTCGAGTTATAGAAAATGGCGTAATAAAAATTTTATTATTTTTGTTGCTGTAAGGTTTGGCGCGATATCTTCACACTGATTGCTAAAATCGCGGAACAGCCAACACGCGTATGCGGAAGTTCGCGTTATACAAACAGCTTTCACCTATTTATCAATCGCATTGTAGCCTGTTTGCGTTAAAGAAACGCGGGTAATGGCAGAATTGACAATATCTGAAGTGCTGTCTTCTATGATCTTTACATAAACCTATTTTAACAAATCACGTGATCGTCAGTCAAGCTGCTGGTGAATTAATAATCTTGAATTGACATGCACTGTAAATTAACATTCCATTGATTTAAGTGTTTCACCGAATGTGAAGATACTGCAGCTAACGTGGCACTGTAGAGATAAAAGTAGAGAAGATAGTCCTAAAGTGGATGTTAGAGTAAGGGTGTCAGTGTGGAGTGAATCTGCTTGGATTATGCTAAATCTAAGAGCGGGCTGTTCTGAACACGATAATTAAAATTTCTGGTTTAATTAACAGCTGGAAATTTCTTCATCAACTTCGCGACTATCAGCATTTCAATAGGAACTTAGAAACTCTGCAGTCGAGTCGCCTGAATCTCGAGACCAGATTCTCTGCCACGCTATTCCATTCACTTAAAAATTTATCATCAGGTCTTCATACTAAATTTCAAACATGTCTCCAGTTTTATTAGACGGGTAATTAAAGCGGCCTCTCTTCAAAGGTAGGTGAAGGATGTATTGGCACTTCAGCTCTGGTTAAGAAACTTCATGCTGCTTGCAACTAAACCATTCTTGCAGTCCATCATTTGAGGAGCAGCTCAACGAGTAAGTGAACGCTGTGAAGGTGTCCCACAGTATGCATCCTTATTCATTAGTAGTGTAATGAGTTCAGCTGGTCTCTGTGAGGAGGCGTTGAGTGGATGGCTCGGTCTTGCAGGCTGAGAGTCTGTTCGAGACGAGTATGGGTGGGAGGTTGACGGGTCAGATCAATATTTGGCGGTTCCCAACCTCACCTCTCGGCCTGCCTGTAAAACTGTGCTTCACTGCTTCTCTTGTGAAAGGAACAGGGTGCATATTCTCCAGCACTGGCACTTTCAAGCCACACTCACTTTATTTTTTTACTTTGGCCGTATGGACACGTGGGTTAGACTGAAGACGGAACAGCTTCCCTTGATGCCTGTCGTGGGTTCTATGCGGTGGAAGTAAGTTGGATGATGAGTTTAGGGGGTCATCAATAATTTATACAAGTTAAATTTCACTTTTATTAACTCTTGACGCTCTGGCCGTAACTTACGGTGGTACTCTGTCGAAGCTCGGCTGAGTTACTGGCTGTCATAACCTTAGTTTCCTTTAGTAGTCTGTCCAGGCGAATGCTAGGAGAAAACAGACTTGTTTCTTCTAATTGATTACTGCTCGTGATAAATTGTCATCCCAATTATATAGAATTTCTGTATTTAAAGAGTATTATTGAAGACACCGTCAGTCATTCTTCCATCAAATTTAAAATTTCTGATTTTGTAATACCTGAAACTCTTCTGTTAGAAGACCGAGCAATAAATGTCTTTTAGTGAAAATCAAATGTGTACGATAAACAACGGCTAAAAGCTGGACAAAACATGTGTAATTAAGGTCAGAGTGATGTACAGTTATCACGTGACCACTGATGACAGGTGTCATCGTCTGCATCATGGATAGCATAATGACGTCAGTCTACTACTACAGGCATGTCTAAAATGAAGATGTGTAAGAACAATGAAGCTAAACTCCTATATAACTAAAAATTAACAGCATTTTTCAAAGCTCCTTCCTGCAATGACAAGCCGCCGTTAGTTCGAATTTCAGTTATGGGCGAGAGGTTATTAATACGCCTGTGTGCTAGACTACCCTATAGGAGGCCAGTCGATCAAGTGATCTCAACGGCACGGGGCAAAGCACAGGACCATCCGCAACTGTAAGTCTGCGGCGCGTTGGTCACACGGTGCCCAGCAAACAACATGAAGTGAATGAGCGTGCAATGAACTGTCAACTGACTACCCAGTCTGTTGCACCGTGTTTCCTGATCAAGTCATGCATATTAATAACTGGCTCAACAGGTTCCCTGTTGGTACACAAACCGACCATTCGTAATCGTTCTTGTCCTTAAATTTCTGTGCCCAGTGTGTGACGTCCAAAAAAAGCTTACGGATTTGAGCACGTTGTTCGTTGAAATACACCCAGCGTTTCGGTAACACTTTGCAATGCCATCTTGAAGGTTAATACTGTGGAACGTGGACCTAGGCCTCTACCCATTCGTTTGCCTTAAGTGCGGTGCATTTTAGAACCACTCAGTTTCTCTTCTTCACCTTCCCGATGCTACTGTATAGGTCTATCCTTCCTTTTACCCATCCAAGACATTATGGCTCGATGTGGCAACTGTAATATTTGCCGAAAATTGGGAAGGATTTGATTGAATGTCATTAACAAAGGTGTGGAAGAATGTGTCACTTTCAAATTATTTAACCCGAAATTGAGTCACGTAATGAACGTATTATTACATTGCTTATAAATTACAGCATAAATAACCATGCAAGACCTGTGCAACAGCTTTTGTGTATGTGATAAACCTTCCGCAGGCGATCAACAAGCGGATTCTATTCACAGTTGATAGTACCGCCTACATCACATAGTCAGTATCAATTCCAAAATGTAATTGGTTCATTAATGGAAAATATACACTGAGAAGTGTTTTGTGATAGTAGTCTTATTTGTATGCGAATGCAGCTGACATGCAATCGGTTTTGTACTCTTCGGTATCGCTGGTTCTTGCCTCACACTCCAGTAACAGCAGGTGTTACAGCAGCACGATACATTTATCCTTGTGTAGCACACTGCCACTATAAAGATAAACACTGCAAATATGATACATGTTCTGTGCAATAGATGTATTATTTCGTATTTAATTCCAACTGATCGCACTATTGCAACAAATATACATTGTATCATTCAGAGTACATTTTTCCTAAATGTTTCGGATTTATTTTGCCATCTGCAGGGAGAATTCGGTCACAAAGAATATTATCTGCTGGTGTAAATGTGTATCATCCTCAAATATGAAGTATAAATGGGTGCTGTGAATTACAACAAAATATTAGCATGTCAAGTAACTAAGACACGGATGGTTAATGTTGTGTATATAATAGCTAAAACTGTGTTAAGATGTTCGATGTTGTGTATATAATAGCTAAAATTCTGTTCAGATGTTTGATGTTGTGTATATTATAGCTAAAATTCTGCTAAGATATTTGATGTTGTGTATATAATAGCTAAAATTCTGTTAAGATGTTTGATGTTGTTTATATAATAGCAAAAATTCGGTTAAAAGTTCTGTCGTTTTAGTACGAGCATCTGTAATTGCATTCAGTACAGATCGGTTTATTATACAGTAAAACACCTTATCAGCATTCGGATTAAGATCCATTCAAGATTGAAGATAATTATACATATACAGACGTTTGGATGCAAAGGGAGCTAGCATGAAAATTATTACAATAATAGGTACCATATAGACTAAACCTGCGCAGTTTTTAACGTAATTTGAGCTATTACGTATACAACAGCAAACATATGTGTTTTAGTTACTTGATACGCTAATATTTCGTTGGAATTTCCGGCACCCATGTATATTGTGTATTTGACGGTTATGTGTGTCTACACTCCTTTGTGACTGAATTCTCACTGAAGATGGCTCAGTGGCTCAATATGTAGGAGCACATACTGTGAAATGATTCGAAGTATATTTCTTATCATATGTGCAATTAGTTGGAATTAAGGACAAAATAATAAACCCTACAGTCTGGAAAATATAAATGGAAAATTTATCGTCATACCGGAACCCTGTTACTTGCATGAATTAATCGATATTTTACAGCGTGATACCGAAGAAGCTAGCTGAGTTGCTAGCTATGGTGACTTAACATTCAGGAGGTTTGGATATCGGCCTGGACATCTACTATTACCGCTGAAGTATACCGTAGTTCCCCGCACTCCCCCAAGAACATCCTGATATGTGTTTTAAATAAGGTCTTGACGGTATCTTTCCTCATTTGTTTCCAATTCATAATTCACTGTCACCCACTCTTTCGATCGTACAGTCTTAGTTATCGCAAGCGTCGTTGAATTAACTACCTTCATTATTAATAATAACACTACGTTATAATAAAATCAAGCTCTCGCTTTGTGAGTAAGTTAACTTCTCCATGAGATGCAGACGGTGGCTCTGATAATAAAGAATTCCCCCATATTTTAGGAAAGCCGTTGGTTGACTCAATCTTATAGAGCCCGCCACTGCTTCCTGTCCTGCGCGAGATGAATCTTATCCACATGCTCATAGGCTATGTCCCTACTCTCTGTTTTGATGCTATCCTCCAGGACACTCGAAGTCTACAAATTTGTTTTTTTTTCCAAAATTTCCGACTAAAATTTTGTATGTGTTTCTCCTGTCTTGCTTACATGGTATGCATCTCCCCTCTCTTGCCTCTTTGAATTGATTATACTGATAGTATACGGTAAAGTAAAAGTAAAGTTACTCCTGTTCACGCTATGAATATATAATGGGGATTGGAGGTATAGCTCCATTCATTCTTAACCACGACATCAAATGGGAGTGAGTGGTCAAGTTCACGTTTTGGCCGGGGAAAGCTGCTTCCCTGCCCATTCAGTAGGGGTCTGGGTGGGCCCAAGAGTAAATCTGGACCTTTGGAGAAGAGAAAAATGTCTTTCCCCTACCTGCAATTAAATTCATTTTGAGAAGAACAAATTACTAGGTTCTGTTTATGCAGTTTTATTAATTGTCCTGGAACTTCCTCCAACAAACTTTCCGATATCCACTTCAACAACCTGTGATGGTGCAGGCTTATATACTTTTAAATTGTGCGGTGTTTATTTAATAAATCTTACTTTAAAATCGTCGTGAAATACCTCCTTTAAGACAGCTTGTTTTTCTTTTCGTCTGTAGCCTAAGTCCCAAAGGAAGGTTTAATCCTATGACAAGCGAGCGATGTAAAGGAGGATTGGTGGTATTAATCCTGTGCAGATGTGTTAATGCGTACTGCAGCAGTGTCGGTCATGTCGCTCTGGTCAGTTCCTACCGCTATATTTACATAGTGTGTTTGCAGAAAGGAATGTAGAAACTGTGTAGGGGAATTTGTAGGAATTAGTGCGGAATATCACAGTCTGTGGATGTTAAGACCCAAGAAATGGCACGTCGGCTCTATGTCCGTGCGGGTGACGGTAACGTGTTGGGTTATTACGAACATGGCACTAAGAAAATTACAAACTCTAGAATTATAGACATTAGTAAGAAGCAACCGCAGAAAAAACCTGAATGTGTGTGTGAACTACCTTGTAGCATAATGTATAACAAATTCGTAACAAAAAGGCAGCCAATAAATCCTTCATAAAACGTGACTTTTTCTAGTCTTGGGGAATTATCTGATGAAGATATTAAACAGCAGATGAAATTCGCAGAATGATTGCTATAGGTCTTTTGCTTATCTACACACCTAGAAATTAAAATATACCGTTCTGTAATTTCACGTGTTTTTTTTGTATGTGAGTGTAACTGTTTATATCACCCTAAGGCTGGGGTTCTCAAACTTTTTAGGGGGCGTACCACTAAATGACATTTAATGATTTCAACGTACTGCCAGTTTTTTGTATTTAAATAAATAAGCTGAAATTTGAAAGAGTGGCTCACGGGGGGGAAGAGTTATATAATTTTTCCGGAAATATTGCGTATTAACATATATGTGTGGCTTGTGTTTTATTTTTTTAAATCTGTGTCCTTTTTATATTCCGATTTCTTATTAAGGTCGCAGAACATTAAAAGAAAGGTTGGCGTACCATGCCTTAAGGGTTTGATGTACGGGTGATCGAGAAAAAGGTGTTAAGGCAAATACGGTAGAACTGGGATCTACGGGACAAAAAGTGTAAATAACAGAGATCTGAGTTATCGCGGAAGTGTTTATGAAGTATGCAGCCTTCTGCGATATAAAGTCATGTAGTATGGGTAGAGTTGTACCGATGTTTCCGAAGGTTTTTGTGCATCCAGGTTAGATAAACCACCCTGATGACTAGGGCAGGAGGATCCTCTTGAGACAGAAGTACAATTTTACCGCGCTACTTTTGGCTTCATATTCCCATAGGATAGCAGTCTTCACACGATGAGTGGATAGAGGAAATTGCATTATGAAGGTCTTCATAATTCTACTGTTTAACAAATATTAAGGATGATGAAATGGGTAAGACATGTAGCAAGCGTGGAATACATGATAAATGCACACGTAAATTTCGGTCGGAAAACCTGAAAGGAAGAGTTCACTTGGGACATTTAGACCTAAGTTTGGGACTTTAAGACTAAGGAAATGGCATTGGGCGTATGAATTGGAATGATGTAGCCTCTGAGCTCCGTGGCGGGCTGTTTTGAGCGCAGTAATTGTCTACAGCTCCTATAGAAGCCAGTGAAATTCTTGACCAGTTGCGTAACTATTAACACCTCAAGAAGGACTCTGTCCAGTGGAATTTTGGAACGCAATTTTAAATTCCTTCTGTTTACCTTCATCCGGCGCGGAACTTGGAAAAGCTCGACTATTGATATGTGGTGTTCATATCTGTGTATACCACTCTCACGTTTATGTAAACCATCGTCTGTGTATCACTTCTTTCACATATGAGACGACTTAGAACGGAGTATGGTAAGCACATTAATCTCCGAAGCAGAAATGGTGGCAGAAGTAACCAAAGTTTTCTGTAATAACACTGCTGATTGCTCGATAATACTCGAATTTTGTTTAAATATCTGAAAATAATGAAGACGAAGACTTGTAATTAGTGATGAAATTTTCGTATACTTTCCAAAGATTTTGATGAGCATTTACCGTGTTATGAAGGAGTTCATATTATTAAGGGTGTAATACAGTTATTATTTTGTCACAAAGACATTGCAGAGGAGAATTCGACTACATAAATTCTTCACTATGGCCTGATAAAGGTATTACACTTATCAGAGATTTGATACGTCATGCAGATGTCTTAAGATGCAGTGGGAGATATTGCTCATTAATGTGACTGTAGGCGCTGGAAGCATGGCTTGAACTCTCGACAGGTCCGGACCGGGCCAGCACACAACTTTCCGTACTTGTTTTGAGTGTTTGTTACAGCGGCCTGAACGTGAAGTTGACAGCTCTTTACACGTAGTCCAGAAATCCAAAATCACAGATATTTGGCTCTTCGTCTCCTGTCATCCTTCCTGGCGTTGTCAGCTTTCGCTTTATCTTCAAACTGAGTCTATTTCACTAAGCAGGCAAACTCATCCAGAGTTATCTGAAAACTGACAAAATACCCATCACTGTCATTAACGGCATCCAAGACTAGGACGACGTATGGTGTATTTCATATTGTCTGCAGCTTACTCGAAGCAAAGCCATTGCAAAACGAGAGGTTATGAGTGCTGTGACATGTCAATATTACCTTTCGCACACAGACCTCTGATATTAGACACACCAGCAGTCGAGATTTCAGTATTCATCTGTAAATGAAGGCCATCCCTACGACTGTGCCGTCTGCCCATATTGGGAGCGACATATATTGTAGCAAGTCTAATTCACAAATAACGTAATCACGCAGGGTAGAGCCTGAAGGTGGAGGCAGCAGGCTCCCCCGAAACGCTGGTACCTATATATCAATTTACACTGCACCATATCGCAGAAGACCAGAATCGTCCCGAAACTATTTCCTTGAAAACACCATCACATACAGAACCATCTTTCGAAGCTTATTTCAACCTAGCCAGCTCTACTTTCTGAAGGCTTAGGAATAATATATAGCCGAACCTAAAAACGAGACTTCTGAACGTGACTGACACAATGAGCTATGTTTCGGGCGGAATTATAATACGCTCTTCCACCCTCTGGCCTTTTCGAGCTTTTCAGGTTGTCCTTTTATTTTAGTCATCGTCACGTGACCTCTGAAGTACATAAAGCTTCTTTAATGGATATGCACGTAACGGAAAATGCTTCACAATTCTTTAACAGTTTGTAACATAACGATGTTAAAGGGGTTAATGAAATATATTTATATTGTCAAGAAAGCCTTTTGTCTTTTCGAGTGTCCAAAATCAGTTCGAGGCACGTTTAAACTTTCAGAATCCTCCTATGAATATAAGCCACATACATGGGCGTGATATATATATATATATATATATATATATATATATATATATATATATGTCGATTTTTTTAAAAAATCCCCGAGGAAGATTCCTTAACATTCATAGATATTCCTTCTAAAAGTCAGATGTTTCCTTGCTAAACTTTAGTGTCTTTTCTGCAGTTGTTTAGTTTGCTTCGTACTAATTTCTTCTCGTCTGTAGAATTATGTGGCTATATTTGTATATGACGGACAAAATATTAATATTGATATGCAATGAAGAGTGAATTTCAATTGTGAATTTCGTGGTGTCAAAATCAATATTAATTACATCCAAGAGAGGCAGTAATAAATGACACAATACAAGATTCTGCTATGTGCAGCACTGCTCAGTCTGTCACTTAGGAACTACATTACGGAACATCAGTCACTGTTTTATAATTTGGCCTTTATTTCGTATTTTTCACTCCTGGCCACAGATCGTAGTGTGTATAGTAGTTTTAAAAAAACTCTTTCTTTCTTTCTTTCTTTCTTTCTTTCTTTCTTTCTTTCTTTCTTTCTTTCTTTCGTGTTGTAAGGCTGGATGAAGGCCACCCTGGTACTGTTGAGGAAACCGCGTCTGGTTTTGAAAGACACTCTGCTTCTGGAGATAGAATGCCGCTCTTTTCATGTAACGCTGAGACAGTCTATAGAATGCCGCTCTTTTCATGTAACGCTGAGACAGTCCATTAGATGTACCATCAATTCTTGTTCTGTCCTGCTACAGATTTTCAAAACGTAATGATTCCAACATCCATCATCGGCTCTGTACGGAAATAAGACTGAGGTCGTAAGACAAGGAAATAAAGAGGTTTCCGGACATACTTTTCAATTTCTACAACTGTAGGTGACGTATTAAGAAACTGTGAACTGTAACATTCGACTTCTATATAATCGCATAATTCTCTAAGCAACCTTCTAACAAGAGTTGTATTATATATATATGCATCCACATAGCAAACCTTGCGTTAAGTTTGTTTACTTGGAGTTACACAGCAACTTGTTTGACCGTTTTGGTCATCATCAGGATAAAACATGTATCGGCTGTTACAAATTGAAGCGTTGCATTGTGGTACTAATCTTATAGACCGTTGTATATTAAATGTAGTAAGAATTAATTTTTTATAATTGATGTCTTCCATTATTTTTAACAGTATTTCGATACAATAAAGTTTATTGTATAAAATTAGTGCATGCGGCAATACATACTCTTACAAATTATTAAATACTAATTCATCCAGAGAGTTAATTAAAATTACGGAAGACTATGATATTAATCTCCGTGTTAAGTGGGACCCTGTCACCACGGCATGGCGCGTCCTCAGGTTGCGGATGGAGGAACGGCCTCCAGTTATGGAGGGTAGCTGAGAATACATTGAATAAGCAGTCGCGGACATACAACAAGGGGCGGTCCTCCAGCTTGGGTGTTGGGATAGGTGCTAACAACTCCTCACCGTAAAAAATTATGATGTTACGAACCATTACGCAATGCCTCGGACCTGGACCGATTCTTTGGTACGACCCCAGCTACGGAAAAGGGATTTGAGTTTTGGAACATGGAATGTGAGAAGCATGTATAGGTCAGGGTCACTTATGACAGTGGCCAGGGAATTAGCTAAATATAAGTTAGATTTAGTGGGTGTACAGGAGGTTAGGTGGGACAAAGAAGGGACTGTAAGAGCCACGGGGTATATCTTCTTCTATGGCAAAGGGCAGGAAAATCATCAATTGGGAACAGGTTTTTTTTGTGCACCAGAGAATAGTATCAGCAATCAAGAGAGTGGAGTTTGTTAGTGCTAGGATGTCATACATAGTGCTGAGAGGCCGCTGGTGTAATATCATTGTTCTGAATGCGCATGCACCAACGGAAGAGAAAGGTGATGATTCAAAGGACAGTTTCTCTGAGGAATTAGAAGGGGTTTTTGATCATTTTCCTAAGTTCCATATGAAAATTCTGTTAGGAGATTTTAATGCAAAAGTGGGGAGAGAGGATATTTTCAAACCGGCTATTGGGAATGAGAGTTTACGTCAGGATAGTGACGATAATGGTGTTAGAGTAGTAAACTTTGCCACATCAAAGAATCTAGTTGTTAAGAGCACTATGTTTACGCACCAAAGCATTCATAAATACACCTGGACCTCTCCTGATGGGAAGACTCACAATCAGATCGATCACATATTGATAGATAGGAGATGGCATTCAAGTATACTCGATGTGCGATCTTTCAGGGCAGCTTACTGTGATACTGATCACTATCTGGTGGTTGCAAAAGTAAGGGAAGGACTGGCAGTAAGCAAACAAGCAGCACAGAAGTTTGATGCCGAGAGATTTAATCTCAAGAAGCTAAGTGAACTAGAGGTTAGGAAACAGTATCAGCTTAAGATCTCAAACAGGTTTGCAGCTATGGAGAACTTAAATATTAGTGAGGACATAAATAGGGCTTGGGAAAGAATATCAAAATCTCAGCTCAAGCGAGTTTAGGTCTACACGAACGGAAGCAGCATAAACCATGGTTTGATGCAGAATGTGCACAATTTTTAGATAAAAGGAAACAGGCTAAAATTCAGTGGTTACAGAATCCAAACCAAAAGAATGGAGATAATCTGCACAATGTCAGACGTGAAGATAGTAGAGATTTCAGGAACAAAAAGAAGGAATATCTGAAAGCTAAAATTAATGAACTTGAAACAAACAGTAAGAACAATAATATCAGAGACTTGTATAGGGGTATCAGTGACTTTAATGGGATTTCCAGCCTGCAACTAATGTAGTAAATATTGAGGAGGGTGACCTGGTTGCAGACTCCCACAGTATTTTGGCCAGGTGGAGGAATCATTTCTCCCAGCTGTTGAATATACACGGGGTTAATGATGTTAGGCAGACTGAAGTACACACGACAGAGCCACTAGTGCCTGAGCCCAGTGCCTTTGAGATTGAGCTGGCTATTGAAAAGCTAAAAAGACACAAATCACCAGGTATTGATGAGACTCCAGCAGAATTGATAAAAGCAGGGGGTATGATAATTCGGTCTGAGATCCATGAACTTATTATTTCTGTTTGGAATAAGGAGGAATTGCCTGAGGAATGGAAGGAGTCAGTCATTGTGCCTATTTATAAGAAGGGTGATAAAACAGATTTTAGTAGCTATCGAGGCATATCACTTCTGTCGACTACGTACAAAATTCTATCCAACATTCTTTTGTCAAGGTTAACTCCATATGCAGAGGAAATGATCGGGGATCATCAATGTGGATTTCGACGTAACTCGTCAACTACCGATAATATATTTAGCATTCGTCAAATACTAGAGAAACAGTGGGCATAAAATGAGTCAGTGCATCAGCTGTTTGTAGACTTCAAGAAAGCGTATGACTCAGTTAGGACGGAGGTCGTGTATAATATTCTCATTGAGTTTGGTATCCCCATGAAACTAGTAAGGGTAATACAAATGTTTCTAAGTGAAAAGTACAGCAGAGTCCGGGTAGACAAACATTTGTCTGACACATTTCCTATTAAGAATGGTTTGAAGCAAGGAGATGCTCTGTCGCCATTGCTTTTCAACTTCGCTTTGGAATATGCCATTAGGAGGGTTCAGGCAAACCAGGAGGGCTTGAAATTGAATGGTACACATCAGCTTCTGGTTTATGCTGATGATATTAATATATTGGACGGAAGCATGCATAGTATAAATAAAAACGCAAAAGATTTAGTGATTGCTAGGAAGGAGATTGGTCTAGAAGTAAATGCTGAGGAAACTAAGTACATGGTCATGTCTCGAAATCAGAATGCAGGACACAATCACAACATAAAGATAGATAATAAATCCTTTGAAAGGGTGGAAGAATTCAAATATTTGGGAGCAACCCTAACGAATCGAAACTCCATTCATGTAGAAATTAATAGCAGATTGAAGTCGGGGAATGCTTGGTATCTTTCGGTGCAGAATCTTTTGTCTTCCAGGCTGCTATCCAAAAACACAATGGGTAGGGTATATAGAAGTATAATTTTACCTGCTGTTTTGTATGGGTGTGAAACTTGGTCGCTCACACTGAGGGAGGAACAAAGATTGAGTGTGTTCGAGAGTAGGGTGCTGAGGAGGATATTTGGACCTAAGAGGGACGAGGCGACAGGGGAGTGGACGAGACTACATAACGAGGAACTTAATGACCTGTACTCATCACCAAATATTATTCGGGTAATCAAATCGAGAAGAATGAGATGGGCGGGGCATGTGGCACGTATGGGGGAGGAGAGAGGTGCATACCGATTTTGGTGGGGAGACCCGAGGGAAGGCGACCACTTGGGAGACCTAGGCATAGATGGGAGGATAATATTAAGACGGATCTTCGGGAAGTGGGATTGGGGCATGAACTGGATTGAGCTGGCTCAGGATAGGGACAGGTGGCGGGCTCTTTTGAATGCGGTAATGAACCTTCGGGTTCCATAAAATGCGGGGAATTTCTTGACTAGCTGAGAAACTGTTAGCTTCTCAAGAAGGCCTCTGCTCCATTGAGTTAGTTAGTTAGTTAGTTAGTTAGTTAGTTAGTTAGTTAGTTAGTTAGTTATGATATTAATCTCTTGTGTTATATCATAAGCGTGCCGTAATATCATGAATTAACGGCTAAGAAAGTTTTCGAAGTACGAGTACACAGTGATTTTTCGAAACAATCTCTTTCTTTTATATTATACAAACCTGGAGCACGCCGTGGCGCAGTTGGTTGAGGCACTTCGCTGCGAACCGGACGGTAGCGGGTTCGGTTCCCGATGGTGTCATTGGATTTTTCATTAACATAATCCTTTCGGTCGCATTATGGCCCAGGGATCGACTCAGTCTCTGATAGAAGTGAGTACCAGGAATATTTCCTGGGGTTTAAAGGTGGCCGGTGCCGTAGGGCTGACAACCGTACCATTTTCATGTGCCGATTGTCTAGAAATGTGGGAGCCTCAGCCTCATGGAAACCTAAGGGCCTGTCGAGGCCTGTAATGGGATTGTTTTGGTATTTTGCAAACTTATCCGATATGTAATCTTCCGTTTCACGCCCTTTTCTGTGTAGCTTTGTGTTAGTTTTTCACTTTTTCTTTAATCGTTTATAATCATGTATATATACACATTGTACACTTGGGAAAAACTTTGACTGAGACGAAATTTTATCTAGTTCTTCTTTAATTGGTTCTATTACATTAGCTGTAAGTGTCCACCTTGTGCTTGCAGCTGGTGTGTTACATTTACAAGATTTTATAGGGGCTAGTTCCTCCCAGTCTAATCTCTTACCAAGCCAGGCTGAGGACAATGTATTGCTAACAGTCTGCATGTATGAAGCCATCAAAGAAATGAAAGAGTTCCACTGTTTTCTCCTCTGGGTGCAGTTTTAGAATAGTAGGGTTGAGAGGTGGCAATATTTTCCTTCTTGAACTAGAACAGTATCTTTGACCTCATTCCTCTTTTCCTTGTTCAGACAGTAGCTTCCGTTTATGTTCGGAAGAATGAGTTGTGGTGTTGAATTAGTATCAGCTACAGACATCAAGACGTTGGCGTGCTGCGGTGAAGCAATAAATGTGGCTACATGACCCAAGACAAGCTGCACATGTGATTCTAATATGAATGAATTTTTACTGCTGCTACAAATTTGTTGCTCCATTAGCTTTTGTCTCGTTGTATTCTTGTATTGTGAGTTCAGCTCTGTTCTGGGACAAAGATTCGGTGCTTGCTTGTCATGACATAAATGTGATACGAGGCAGTGAGACAGAATTCACGAAAACCTGTAACATGAAGATGAAGTGTGCTGTCGTCTGGCACGTCACGCCTTGTAGTTTGGTTGAAAAGTACCAGCGTTATCTCGTTCAGAGTACGAGTCGAAGAGTAGTCCTGATGGTGGATGCATCGCGTTCCTTTGACCTGCTGGTACTTATTGACCAAAACATATGACGTCACATCCAAGGAGACAGTAATCTTCGTAGTCACCCAAAATCGTGAGAATTTTGACTTTCCATGGTATATGCCTGATAATGGTTACTAAATCCTTAAAATTATGTAAATAAATAAATAATGTCACTGGCACCGACAGTTATAAATCAAAAGGCGAGGATCGTATTCCATCACAGAATCTTTGTCGTTTACTCTCCCATACCAGAGCCTGAAAACGAGACAAAATAAGTCTGTGAAAAATGTATGAACGTAGTTTTGCGAGATTTGAGATCCTCCCAGCGGTGACGAAAAGGTTTAATGTCTTATGGTATTTGACGCTAGACTGATGTAAATTTATCGACCTTTCGCAATAACCTGCTACCCGCGTCCCTTGAGAATTTTCTAAAAACTTTATTTGGTGTTTCTTTAAAGTCTTCGTCAAAGGAAAAAATTGGTAAATATGGAATACTGACAAGCAAGCGTATAGGTTATGAAATGAATGACACATTTCAACAAAATGTAGACCTGCATTTTCGATAACAGCTACGAAATATTTTGCGTTTGACTTAATTGCGTATGCTGGTCACAAAAACGGCTGTTATAAATTTCTGAAGAGCTTGGGTTTTTTACCTAATTTTAATTTCTGCCTCAGATATCAAGTTTAATTAATGGAGGTGTTTAAATTATGATAAAATGTAGTTAATTCCATAATAATAGATTGGAGTAATTTGAAGGTGGGTAGTAAGTTGCTGGTTTATTAGCAACCTAATGTTATGGAGTGACCTTTACCCTTATGTACAGGTAAAACACCCCCATCTGGCAAGGCCATCACTATACTTCCGCCATACAATGTCTTACAATCTTGTACGATCCTATCACTACTAATTCCCGCTTACAAAAATGAAATAATTTTCTGGTATGTACTATAGAGCTGTATGCCAGCATCGCTAGACGCATCTTGGCAGTCGTCCATAAATATAGTAGACGCTGAAGTGAGAGGTATGGGGAAGGGTATCATAGGCTTCAGCAACATCGTACAATTCTCGCAGGGCTGAACTTGGGTTGCCATTCATGTTTAATTACTGTTTGTTGTAGCGTAACACTGAGTTAATTAAATTCTGCCACTGACCCATTTAATTTACATTGCGAAATGACATACTCTCCTGTAAAATTATGAAGACATCTGGTGGTACGCGTGATGAAAGTTGGCTGATGACGTAGCATGAACGATATACATAACAAAGGTTATCATAAAACGGTTACTGTTTATAAAATAACATTTTGGTTTCGTTTAATAAGCTAAATGTCTTGCTACAAGCATGAATACATAAACCAATCCCTTTTCATAAAAGGTATTCCATTACAAAGTAAATATTTCAGAGTTTAGTATTTATGTAATTTTTCCTCTCTGTGCATATATATTATAATTACTAATTATTGATATTTCACAACCATTTCTCCGTGGTAATGTAGAATTATGTCCCTGGATACCTCACGCCAAGATCGTGCCACCCGTTGCGTATACCGCAGCTTGATGAGCATTCCCAAGGTCCCAGACCGACACAATTTCAGGCTATAACCTTGGAAGAACTATACAACAGGTAGAGTGCAATTGCGGCTTCAGGATGACAAAATCAAGGAGTTTATGTGCATTCCACGACAACCGCTGGTACAGGTATCTTGACGTTGATTTCCATTCCAATAAGTTACATCGGCATTTATGATTAAGTCACCCATAAATCACAACATTAGCGCATAAATTTATAGTACGTCAGTTTTTAGAGCATTCTTGGCAGTATTCAACTAGATATCTAGTAACTGCCAGTAGGTTTCCCTTTATTCCACATATGAAACGTAATTACTTTATGCGTATTTGTGCATCAGTTTTTGTATATGGGACTGACTGCACTTACATCGACTGTTTAACAATATTATTTGTACCCGTGTGAATAATTCGCAGTGGAACAACAAAATATTTGATCAGGAAAGGTTTATTTATATATATATGAAGATTTAAAGAACTTCGATGCCTTGCCGACGCCCTTCAATAATTGCAACAGTGACGTTGTCAAATGAAGTGGATCGGGAAAATGCCACACCGAGCTGGCCATGGGGAAAAACAGGCGATGATTGATATATTCCAGCACGTTTAAGAGTCTGCCCGTGAGCCTTATTGATTGTCATAGAAAAGGCGATATCGTCTTCTGCGGAGTTTGAAGGGAATGACGGGATCTGATGGACGTAAGTCCTATGTATAAGGATAGTTTTCCTAGAGCCAATAATTTCCGCTGCTGTGCAGTGTGGTGCAAGCCTCTTACGATCCTCTGTGCTGCCAACACCGGGTGCCAAAGGAAGCTAACATAGTTCGTGTACTTCCATGGCTTCCGGTAGAGGCAGCATTGTCAATTTTTAAGTTAGTTTTTTAATTTTGAGGTGTTAATGAAAACAAAGGAGGCTGCCATCAATACCGAATCATAAGCTTTCTAACCTTGTCTGTCTTGAAAAATTCTGTTTGGTAGTTCAGCAGACCGTAATGGCGCGAACAAGTCTTAACATTTTAATATACATGTTAATGTAATTGTATTCTACATGTGGATGAAGGAAACACGAACGATTAGACATTTAGTCGAAAAAATCTGATGTTCTGAAAATTGATACAATATCCTGAGGTTTTAAATGTTGTATTTTATTATTGCTGCAATATACGTAACAGTTAATATACGTGCAGTGTAACTTCAATTACCCGGGTTAATTGGGACCGCGAGCCGTCCGGATATGCAGAAAATCCGGCTAATTGGATTTTTCGTTGAAGAGAGGCTACATTGGCAGTTTAAAGTGCAAAGAAATCTACAAACGACTATTTTTAGGCTACATATTCTATTTATTCACGTGCAAATAAAGCATTAATGAATAATTCCTTATATGTATTTGACAGCTGGGGGGGAACAAATTTAAGCCATAGCAAAATGTAGTAAAATAACAGTACGAAAATATTTGACTTACAGATTTACTTGATGAAGTCAAGGATAGATTTCTGCTTCGTTGCCGAAGTATATTTCCTCGCAGCCAGTTTCAAGGCAAATTAGTTTTACAGACTTCTCGACAAAGTTACGTGAAGGGCCAAGCCGATCCGGATAATTGGCTATTCGGAAAACCAGAGTCCGGATAATTGGAGCTACACCGTACTTGAGTAAACTTCAACATATGGCCTGTTTGTGGCCAATAATTTCAAGCTCAGACGTACTTTCTTGTCATTTTTGGCCAGAATGTTAGGAGTGCCTAGTAAATAAATGAGTATGATGATGTGATGGTGCGAAGATTGCGGGAAAAAATTATGCATTGTCTTGGCTGCATTCCGGCTTATATGGCAGTGTCATCCAGCATTATGTGGGCTCCAACTCATCTTGTTGTCAGTGCCATCCAACACTGTGGGCTGCAATCCATCTTTTGTATCAGTGTCACCCAGTATTATGTGGGCTGCAACCTATCTTATATGTCAGTGTCATCCAATCCATCTTAAAAGTTAGTGTCATCCAGCATTGTGTGGACTGCAGCCCTTCTTGTATGTCAGTGTCATCCAACATTATGTGGGCTGCCACCCATCTTACATGTCAGTGCCGTCCAGAATTTTCCTGGAGCGACTGAGTAGACCCACCAAATCTCAGTCAAGGCAAACGTTATCGGTTAATATGCAAACCAATAATCCTGTCAGTACTGCCCAAGACTAATTATGTTTTGTAAATGGTAGTACTTTGATCAGAACTTCCAAGCTTTGGAGCCACATTAACCAAGAATTTTCTTTTTATAGTCACGACGCTGCATGTGGAGCTCTGCCATATTGCTGTCCACATACCAGGAGATGATCCCTGCTAAGAATTCAATAATGCTGATGCGTATGATTTCATGATGAATGACAATTTGCTGCTACCACTTCGGAAACCATTCACACAGTGCCCTTGCTCATTACAAGCTGCTTGAAGTATTGGATGTTTTCAGTCTATGTGCAGTAGTAGAACAGTCTGTCGCGCCTAACAATAGCAGTCCAGCAGTCCCCCTTGTAGCCAACTGGCCTCGCGCACGGCACCAGACACGGCCACCCCCACCTTCGTGGGGAACATCACGTGGTTTGTTGTGTGTACTAACACCTGTTTAGACATAGGCATAACGTGAAATAAGAAATGATACAAGAAATGATAATTCACAAATTCTAATACTTGGTTTTGAAATTCTGTTTAAGGTTTATTGCGTCAATACGTTTCATCTTCATTGCCTCCTTGACAGTGTCATGTTAAGTTACGTACAAAATTCGCGAACCAAGGCTCGCACAGTATTTTGTGAGCGCTATTTTCACCTCACTTCTCTCATTTCCATACTGTCTATCATCATATTAGCCTATTCATTTCGGAGGCTTCACTTCCCACTCTGTATTCCTTGAAGGCGAAATATTTTGAAGCACTATACCTATGATCTTCTGAAAATAATTCTACAAACAAGACACAAAACTGGCAGTGAAATCCGTGAAGTGAATACAAAGGGGTATTCATTGCAATACAGAAAATATTTTTACGTTATTTCGTGTACTTTTCAGAGCACAGTAATACCTCATGTTTGGGAAAAATAATGTTGTGTAACTACCTGACTGAGAATTCATATTTTCCAAGAGCCAGGCTTGTAGTATTGCGCTCTGTTACAATCGGATTACGTTTACTTTGTTGGAAAATGCTTGCAGCCTTTCAGTTCAGTATCTTATATGGTCCCATCTCTCATTTAAGCACCTGAAGATTAAAACATAAAAGACGTCTATACGAACTTCTTAACATGCGTTTGAAACATGGTTCCTCACCTTAAGGATAGAAAATAAACCGAAAACACACTGGGTAAATAAGGGAGTAAACCGTAATTCAAAACTGTTTTTACAGTACTTTAGTGGCTAGAGGGTGCTACATATTTCGTTTTTATTTAAAGGCATCAACGGGTACAGGCAGTATGACTTTAATTACAGCCAAAACATGTAGGACATTTTACACTTTATAATATTGTCTAAAGTGATTGTGATTGTCTGCTGCCTTATTTGTTGAGTTTACTGGAACATAAATGGATGTTTCATCTTAAGGCAAAATGACACTTATGGTTTACAAAGTTTTAAGAAAAATATTTGACCCTAAGGGACAATAAGGAAGAGGAGTCGGGACATCATAGGATAAGGAAGAGCTGTACAATCTTTACTCCTCTCCACGTCTTCGTAAAGTGATGAAAACAATGCGGGTGGGTGGAACGCGCAACGCGCTTAGGGATTATGTAATGTAATAAGGAACTGTACTCAGAAATAATAGAGTATACTGGGAACCTTAAGCTGGGAAGGTATATTACAATGTATCTTAAATATGATACAACAGTGTGCACTAGATTTGGGTGGCTGAGGTTTGGGCCCACTGGAAGGTACTTGTGAGTGTGGTAATGATTTTTTGATAATGGTTCCGTAACCGTACGTAATACCTACATCGCTCTCTATTATCATTTTAAAGCAGACACATACTGGGGATAGTTCTTATATGTATGAGAAAGAGTAAATGTGTCTGAAGTGGAGTAATGTAATATTAAATTGAAATTTTATTTGAAAAGTAGGAGGCCTGTGGGATTTAGTGACTTACAGTTTATGGTCATGTTGTTCTCTAACAATGCTACAACGTGTATGTTTGCCTTGTGATATTCGTGTTACTATGATTACTGTGTATATTAATTACTGTGAACAGCATTTTTGGGCCTATAAAAGCATGGCGCAGATATCTTATACCGCATTGACCTAATTTTTTCTGTTAAACGGAATTATGTGTGAAAATTCTGGTACAAAATCTTGTTGTGTTGATTCTGACCATACCAGTATAAGGTTGCGTTATAGAAAGAATTGCTGGCTAGGTGGCATGCTCCAAAATTATTGGTTCCTGTAAAGATAACTCCATGAGCAGTATATAATATTAATATGCAGCATTACGTCTTTTTATTAAGACGTTCTGTAGTCTGATTTAATGTTAAGACGATGTAATTATAAGTCATTAGTTACGTACTGTACATCACGTCATCCTACGGTTAATGTGCATACATTAAACTGTTAAAAAGTCTTCAGTTATGCATGCGGTAGTCTAAAATAGGCGCTCTACTTATGCCATTACATGCAAACGCCGTCAGCCGACAAAGGATGTAATTTAGAGGTTCAAGGAGAAAATTTGAACCGTAATTTTTATACAAGATAATAAAGCAGCAGAAGCGAACCCTTTGATTCTACAGAGTTTATATATACAAATAACATAAACCTTGTACATAAAACAGGACGAACTTAAGGTGAATACACAAGTATTTACATGAATGTGATCTTTCTCCGTCCGTCATTCGTATTCAACGTAATAAATTTTAGCTTACTAGGCCCCATAGCGCTCTGTTACCAAACATTTTTTGCCTCGGTTATCTTATTTATTGAAGATTAATCATAAGTTTGAATACAATGATCATAAAACAGAAAAACAAAATTATTTAAAATTATCAGACACGAAATGAAGTAGACTTTTGTTATTTTAAACAAGACAGGCAATGTGGTATACCATTCAAAATAAGAGGTGTAGTATGGAAGAACGGTATGCACAGTATAAAGTTTCCAGTGTGGTACACATTGAGGGAGGAATATAGGCTGAGGATAAAGTTTCCAATGTGGTATACATTGAGGGAGGAATTTAGGCTGAGGATGTTCGAGAATAGGGTGCTGAGGAACATATTTTGGCCTAAGATGGACGATGTAAGAGAGGAGTGGAGAAGACTGCATAAAAAGGAGCTTTATGATCTGTACTCCTCACCAAAAATTGTTGGGGTGATCAAATCAAGAAGAATGAGATGGTCGTGGCATGTGGCACGTATGGGGGAAAGGAGAGGTGCATGAAGGGTTTTGGTGGGGAAACGTGGGGGAAAAAGGCCACTTTGGAAGACTTAGGCGTAGATGTGATAATATTAATGTGGATGTTTAGGAAGTGGGATGGGGGCATGGACTGGATTGATGTGGCCCAGAACAGGGACAGGTGGCGGGCGCTTGTGAATACGTTAATGATCCTTTGGGTTCCATAAAATGTGATGAATTTCTTGACTAGCTGAGGACCTGTTAGCTTCTCAGGAAGGACTCTGCTTCCTGGAGTTAGTTAGTTATTAGTTAATGTATGTGTAACGTAACATTTTGGCGGGTTCGCTTAATATTTGTACCTCCTTGACTGTCGCAAGGGCCGCTACCGTTTCAGTCGGAGAGAGCGCGTTTCAGTCGGAGAGAGCGCGTTTCAGTCGGAGAGAGCGCGTTTATAACGATGTAATCTCGCCGGCAACAATGTAACGTACGGAGCTCTTCATGTAAAATTTCCGATATTTCTGTTCGATTGTAAAAAGATTTGGATTTTCTAGACAAATTTTCATACGCAATATCAAATTTCAGGAAGATCCTTCCATTGGGAGCTGCGCTGCTACGTGCGGAGAGGCGAACGGACATGAAGCTAATAGGCGCTTTTCGCGATTGTGCGAACGCGCCAGAAATATGCTGAAGATGGACTCTGTTAGTGATTATTAATATTTGAACGGACTATTTCCACTACAGTACGTTTATCAGTCACATTCGAGGGTAAAATCGAAATGTTGCATCAGTGTGATATGTATCCCTGTTCGTCTTTACCACACCATTTTTCAGGCATGAACTCTGGAAAACTATGGAGGTTTCTGAAATATTTTTACAGCAGTTTCTCCTTACAGACAAAATTTCAGTTTAATTTAAAAGTTACAATTTTAGAAGGACGCCATCCATAGTTCTTAACATTAGTAATAACAGGTAACACCTTATTCATGTAATAATATCAAGGCGGACTGGATGTGAGAACAAAATGCCTACAGAAGTTTAGTAGGGAAACCTGCAAGGAAGGATTATGTGGGAGACCCTGACATTGATGTAGGAAGGATGCTAAATGAAAGTTAAACAGGCGAGGAAGTGTACACAAAGCGTAATAATCTGTCACGTTTGTTCTGCTATTTCCCCTGGATTTTAAATTCCTAAGTCATTTCAAGAAATCTCCTCTAGAACTACCTTAATAAATGCGCCTGTCCATGTTTTACACAACACACACTATAAGATTTCTTCGTATCTAAGCACTATATTTGCAGTCTATCATAGACAGTGTCAAGTAAACGTCGAGATACGGAGTCGATCATGATAAGTTGTTATATTTGCCTCATTAGCTGTTTCTTCGGCCTTTTATTGTACCTCGCAGAGAACATTGTCTCAGTTACAAAGTTCAACGATGGCGAGATGTTATAAATGTACATAGGTCGCTGTGTAGAGTATCTGTTATATTTGATTTTAATGAAGACGAGCATATTTCAACGAATTTTAGTAAAAATACCGCATATCAAAGTTCACGAAAATCCGTCCGCTGAAAATCTTGATGTTCAGTGTTGACAGATGGACGTATACATATTAAATGGCTAATAGTCTTTTCCGCAGTTGCTTTGAGATCGCTCCTAAAAACGTGGACGTGAAGATATGGACTGGATTCATCTGGCATAAATAAGGGCCAGTGGTGGGCTCTTGCATCACGCTAGTGAAAGTCGGGGTTGGTAAAATACAAATTTTTTTTTACCAACTGAGTGACAGTTAGCATCTCAGGAAGGAATCTTACCGAGAAAGGTGGTGCAGTGACGAGGAATGTTGAGGTTTTCATTCTGAAGGTGGTACCGGGTTCGAATCTCCGTCCAGCCCCGTCTATCCTGACAGGTTATACGTGGTTTTTCTCAGTTTTTCAGGAACATTCCCGACTAATACTTGAAGTTAACCACCACCGCTTCCTTCCAAGTCCTTTCCGTTATACCGTCTGGCGCTATAGCATGAGACACTGACAGCATCTTAAAATAAACAACCAAATGAAAGCACTCTGCCTGAAGGTGTTAATTTGTTAGTTATTTAGTTGGCAGTAAAAGGGGTAGGAAAAGTGTGTAAAATGTAAAATAAAATGCACCATTGTCAGTCGATTACTTCCTCATGCGACAGCCACAAACAGCGAAAGATCCATTAATCTTCGCAGCTGTTACAACCAGTCAAAACACTTCGTGGGACTATCTATCCCCCCACCCCCACCCACACCCCCCACCCCATCCCCTCAGTGTCGTAGCCCATCATTCTGTGGGTGCTGAGAGCTCTTCATGTACGTCTCACATGTCTGATATTGGGTATCACTGCCTTCAGTTTGTTTACCCTTATAAAGTTATCGCTGTTTTCGTGTTATTTGCCCGATCAATCTTTGTAGGCTCTTCGCGACGAAACCTTAGCAATAGAGTTCTTGCTACTTGCCACGCCGGAGACATAAACCGAAAACACTGCGTGTTGCGGAGGAAGGCTTAATGGTTTCCGTAACTAGGAGATATTGGGACAACGGTAACATATATCCTTTTGCCGAGAGACTAAATATATTCATGGTATCTTTGTACTTCTTGTGTTCATACCTGCCTTACTTGGCAGCGTAACACATATATAGGAGGCTTTCGGTATTTATCCTCCGTTAGTGTAATATCAGTACCCTCTGTACTTTATGACACGATAGACGTTAGGTGAACCGTTATATTGATGATGTTGGCCATATAACAATCATTGTTTCTGTCGACCAAAATCATATTCTGTAACAATGTGTGCCCTTTTAGACAGTGTTTTACACTAATAATACGTCATTTTCCCCGAAAAGATGAAATACCAGGAAGATATGAAATTCTGTCAGAAAAAGTCAATTGAATATTTTTACTATTAACCAACAAATGCAGGCAATTATAATAGATTTACAATACAATATTTAAAACACTACACTCCTACGTAACAAGTAATTGTCTTATGCAAGAATATTTGAGGTACTGCCTGATCATAAACAAGTAAGGTCCGAAGCATGTGAAAGTGTAGTGTATTAAATGTATTATTGTAAATCTATTTCAATTGCCTGCATTTGTAGGTTAATAGTACAAATTTGAGTTATAAGGCATGAAATAGGAAATATAAGAGTCAACTGAATGTGTCTGTTTCGGATTTTGGCATAATTTTCATTGCGTTTGTTAATTTTAATAGAACAAATAATACAGCAAGTCTGTTAGTTCAACCTCAACTAAGTCCGTGAAGGAGAGTTTCTGTTGAGAAGCTAACAGTTCCTCAGCTAGTCGAGAAGGTCTCCGCATTTTATGGAACCCCAAGATTCATTACCGTGTTCACGAGCTCCCCACTTCTCCCTATCCCAAGCTAGAGCAATTCATTACACTCCCTCAACCTATTTCTTGAAGATCTACTGTGATATTATCCTCCCATCTGCGCCTGTGTTTTCCAAGTGTTGTCTTTCTCTCAGATTTCCCCACCGAAACTCTGTCTTTACCTCCCCTCTCCCCCATACGTGCCACATTGTTTAACCCTTTACTAGTTAGAATCAGCCTCGCGGTTTCGATTGTCATAACTGCTCGTCATTTACATAAGTAGGGCTTGCTATCTCGCTAATACACGCCATAACCTGACTGCAGAGTTTTAACTGAACTAAAACAGAGAGTGATCGTTTAATCCACGATCTACATTCATTCTCCCTTCACGAAACGGACAAATAGCTGACAAACTGCTCGCGTTTAGATTGTATCTGTGAAATTGACACATTGCAAGCATCATGTCATACACAGATATGACTAATTTAGCGCTTATGGTTTGCCATCAGGCTCGTTAATTTATTTTGTTACAAAATTCTAATAACTGGTAAGTTCACATGTATAAATACAGACATAAACATCAGTTTCTATGCATGAATGTAGTGCACTGTACCGAAAGATTATCGACACAATTATCCAAGTCTGTTTTAGATCCCGTAAGACAACAAGATACTTCAAAACAAATACATAGCACACTTAATTTTTTTTTATATTTCATATCAAGGCATTAAATTTGTATCCATCATGTATCATGACGTCATGCCCTGAACACAGTGACAATTTAAACCCGTTCTTCGCTTTTGATGTACTCTTTCGTCAATCCTCGCTTCATTTCCGACTATTTGATATATTTCGCATGAGTAATTCGTATTTTGAGTTCGGCCTATGTTTTATTTGAGTTGCAAATTTTTACGTTTAGAAACCTTTCTTGTTTAACACTACCTTTCTCATGTGCCCCGATATACTGGTGTAACAAAGGGGACACAGTAGAAGTAAAATTGGAAGTAACCGCGCCCTAAATGAATGCATAGCTTACACACCGCGCTGTGACAAATATAGGGAAGACGCCGTCGCCTGTTAACATCAGTCTAATTGAAACTGATTTCAGAATGAGGAAGAAAATGAACCTCTTTCTCTGCCTTACTTGAAAGTTAATTGGATTCGAAAGTAATTCACACAAATGAGCAGCGCGTGTTTCCGCAGCTCCTTTTCGTATGGATACCAGCATTTTATTTATGTAGTTAAAAACGTGTCGTGTTCCGATATATCACGGCGTGATAAAGCCATGTGTAATTTACTTCCTCTAAAAGTAAGAAGTCCTATTATACGTGCAGAAATTAAACTAAACAGAACAAAATATGTGCATCTATAACAGTGCTACACCTTCACATTTAGTTACGAATCTGTTAGGACGTATTTTTCTTTAAGATGTTTATTTACCGTGAAACGTCAGAACGTTTACAGCTTCTGTGCTGTGTGTACAAAGACATTTAAAACGTAAACTGTGAAATTAAAAGTATTGCACTGGAAGGTATTACATTCACAGAATATCTTTGTCTTACAAATTATATTTCTTTTCACGAACAGTCGCTGCTGTGTTTCTATAATGAGTACAATATTTACAGTTCCTTTTATGCCATTACCTTTGCTTATTTCTATGCCGCTAAGAAGAACAAAGGATGAAAGGAACAACAGCAGTTTGTAAAACAGTCTGGCAATATCTGATTGAATTCTTTTCTTGGAATCTGAGGCCAAGATAATTAGAAATAATGGAATACGCCTACAAGAAAGTCTTCAGTCAAGGAATAAAATTGCCTGCAATGTTATTACTCTGTGGAGTAGATAATGTGTCGTCTTTCCATCCCCTTGAGCAACTGGAAAATAAAACATTAAAAAAGTAGCGCAGTATTGTACAGCAAAACACAATTAATACTACATCGTGTACAGAATAATGGTGAAACGAATAAGAGAAATGAAACGAGGGACTTCGAAAAGCATGCAGAATTTCTCACTTCCAACAACGCCAATCATTATCCGTCATTCTCCTTTCGTACGCACTAACCTATTCTTTTCCTCTTTACTTCTTTCCATTTCCTTTCTTACCCTTTAGCATGCTTCTTTTGCTCCATCTCCCAGTCCGTGCCTAAGCCCTACGTGCTGTTCTTAATAATTGTGTTTCAGTGGTTTGCTTTAAAGGAAATAATATACCGTCATACTTCACAGTATCTCTGAAAGATAAATGCAGTATCACGCAAGTCAGTTTATAAGGAATTTTGTATAATTGTCGAAGACATTGATACCGATGTAGAATATTTTTATAACTTATATTTAGCGATTTTTAAGTTTTCAAGCACCTAATTACGTTCAGTCTTAGGTGTTGCTTTTGTTTATATTACTTCTGGCTCTTCCGGACACAGTAATGGTCATACTTGGGGCTCTTCCGGACACAGTAATGGTCCCTCAGTCTCCAGAACATGCTGACAATTTCTTGCAGAAGTGCTTGGCTTATCGATTTCTCAGGAAGGGCTAATGTTCACAGAAATTGTTGATTTATTTCAGCTTGCACAGTGCTATTTTAAGTCATTAATAAATGCTACTTCTTGACGCATTCCACTGTGAATCGATTATAACTTCGACGAGCTGCACTGGCTGCTTTCCTATTGCAACGCTGGGTAGCTACAATTAGACGTTGCTTCTGCAGGGGTTCTTTATTTTGAACCTTATTTTTTGTCCCTTTAATTTCATACTGAAGCCAGGTCCGGTCCAATGGCGATTGCTCATGCACTGCATTTTTATGTAGTATTTTACCCCAAATTTTATTTTAGTGTTTTCTCAAAGTATGTCACCCGGAATCACAAATGGAAGTTACTCATAATTGAATTTAAAGTTTTTTTCCTTTATGTGTTGTTCGCGTCTCAAGTCAATTACGATTTCGCCAATGTCTGTGCAGGCGAATGACTTATCCCCAACAATAGACTCCTTTATATTCTCGGAAAGAGATTAGGAGAAAATTGAAGGAGTTTCCTAATTTAGTTACATAGAAGGAAGAAGTTACTGCGAGTTAATAACAAATCTGTGTGTGTGTGTGTGTGGGGGGGGGCAAATAATTCTTAATTAACACATTCAAACTTGTCAATGTCCAACGTAGATAAGAAATTATTAACTGTATACAGTTGTATGAATTATGGCCCAGTCCTGAGCAGTTTAAGGTTTCTGAATTTGTGTTCTTATATAACTGAATCATTTCGCTTTCCGTAGTGGTCAGAGACCAGGAAGAACTTAACTGAATACATTTTCCACGAACGTAGCGTGTAACTTTAAACAACGTAGACATAGCTCAGTTGTTCTGGAATATTTAGGGATGTGAAGCTGTGTCATTGGGTGTTCCGAAGTGGACGGAAACTGCGTGTAATTGTTGAATAGGCAGTTTAACTCTACTGACGAAGTATGAAGAGTGTACTCGTATAATGTGATCAAAATGGTGGGCTATGTGAAACAAAGATTTAAACTGAACTTATGAGAATATGCGTTAAACTAATGGGGATAACGGATTATATTAACGAAGAAAAGTGTGCTACATCTGCGTAAACACTGCTGTGTGGGGTTGCAGTACTCATTTAGTTTTCTCTCTTCGTACGATGGCAATATTCTACAGCGATAAGAAACAGGAAACAGCCACAAGAAAGGGGAACTGCTGTGTGTGGCAAGTAAAATATTCCCACTCTTTGCCTCATTTATAGCAGAGTGTGGAGGCATGTTGCTCCGTTGCTTCATCTCATCAGTCTGTGCCTCAGTAATGAAGCCCTTTTAGATAAATGGTTTCTAGTTATATTCCGTAGTGAGATTTCTTACTAAAATTCTCAGAGGCAACGTAGCTCTTGTCTAAGACTGGTCTATACTTAGACTCTTCCAGTCATAAGTATGGTACAAAAATTAACGACGAAGAACATTATGGCATCTGTCTTAGTCACTCAGCCGACGCCTTTTTAGGCGCGCTCGCAAAGTTGCCGAAAGAGACGATTAGTTTCGTCTTGTCTACCCGTCCGTCCGTCCATCATTCCGAATAGAAAAACTCAGACCCCACTGGACGGATCTACACTCTGTTGAGAAAAGTTTTTTAATAGGACAAAAGGACAGGCGCCTGACTTGAAGACCTAGGCATACTGAAGACTGTTTTCCTTATCAGCGTTACCGTGGTTGCGGTCGACAGTAATCTTTACACAGAAATATGTAATTTGGTATGTAGATATGTTTTGAATTTACCTGCGAATTGTCTATGAAATATTGTTTTATGTCACCAATTACAAAATATATTTATGGGGCTAAGATATGAAGTTATGTATGACCGATAAATTCAACGCAGACAAAAATCAGTGTAGATATACAAATAACAAGTTCTGCAAGGAAATATCACAACAGATCGTAGTAATAGTAATAGTGTTCTATAAGATGTGTAACATTATGAAAACACAAATTATGCTCTCAGTGGGTGAAAATACATGACCGTCTGTGTAGTGTCCATGACGCAGAGATTTCTAAGGCGCCTCAACATTACATTACACATACGTTTCCTATCTTGTTTTGTAAACTTTTTACCCTTGACATGTAGTATAAATACGTAGACAATAATTTAAAACATAAACGCCTAACTATTGTCATTTTTCTTATTGTGGGGCGAGTTAATTTATGTGAACTCAAATGAGTTTATTGTCCTGGAGCATGGGCGGAATGAGAACTGAGAAAGAAAAGTGCACGTGCCTGCAGAAAAATCGCTCCCGTTTCTACTCTGTCGACCACAAGTCCTCCGCCCCCCCCCCCCCACACACACACACACACCCCCCAGTGAGTCTTCGCGGTGGAAAGTCGGTGAACAGCCACCGGAGCCAAGGTACGGCCGTGGACCAACCTACTCCGGGAAGCACAGTCCTTCTTGAAAAGCTGAGTGTCGCTTAACCACTCAATAATTTTTCCGCCTTTTATGGAATTCCTAATTTTATTTTGATGTTCAAAGGAAACTGCTTCTGAACACAATATATCTTCTAAAATGTGGAAATAGAACCAGGGAATTTTTTTGGAAATGTCATGAAAACATATTAATTTCGTTCATATTCAGGTCTTCTGTGATGTGACGCTGTGTTGTTTGGTGAGGTTTCTACGGCATTCCGAACGATCGTAACGCCTTCATTGTTAGTCTTCCGTTCTGGCATTGCGGGACCCTGAAGATGATGAAGGTACTACATTCCTTCGAAACGTCAGAAACTACGCGTCCAACGGCACAGCGTCAAGGCTGGAATCTTGAGAATCGCCGCTATGATAACCTCAAGTCTGGCATATTAAGCAGCCTCTAGACGGTCAATATTATTGCTCAATATTATTGCCTTGAATTAATATTGCGCAATATGTTTCTCCCTAGACGACTCAATGTTATTGTGCGATATTTCATGTCAATTGTGCGTTACAATGAGTAAACATGTTCAGTGATGCTGATGCTGCTTGTGTGACCATTGGTTTAGCCGTATGTTAAAAAAAAAGGGAAAGAATCTCCCTTGAATCAAGGAGTGGTACAAACGAAGACCACAATACACACACGAAAACCTCATGACAGATTTAATGTTGAGTGAGACAAACGACTGAAAAAATATATATATATATTTATATATTTTGCGATTCGACGATCCATCTTGTGATGCGATACCCTACAATCGCTAAATAAACACTAACATGCCAGAAGCAGTCACTCACCATCAGCGTTTATCCATTACGCTACACTAATTGGCCACTGGAAATAATTTTGAAGACAAATTCATAAGGGTTTCATCTCAATGAACTGGAGTTATTGTGCTAGAGACGGCTTTACTGCTCGGCAGACAGACGGTGACTGAATGAATATTGCGCAGTACTGTCCACAGATTATTCAGTATACAGCACAATATGTTGTGTCAATCAAACTTCATTTCGTTGACTCAACATATGGTGCAGCCATTCAATATTACAATTATACGGTCAGTAATATTGTGCAATAATTAATATTGCACAATATTATTGACCGTCTAGGCGTGCCTTTAGTTTAAGTTTCCTTATGTCCGTGAAAGCTGCTCTTCATTACCGCCAACTTCTCCGTAACATGCTACTACCTTACCACTGAGTCGTGACGGTACAGCCAACATAATGTTGAAGACGGACACTCATTTGCTGTCCTAGTCGTGGCGCGATTTAACTGTTACATGAAAATGGTGCGGAGGGGATACCAGGACCTAATTTCCGATTGACCGACTCATGGCGGTATAACCATTATATCTGGTGTGGAGGAAATGCCACTACCTAATTTTATTAGACGCAGTCATGGCTGTATTGCCATTACGTCTGTTGTGGAGTAGATTCCACTATTTAGGCGTAATTTTAGTCGACCAAGTAACTGAGATGGTTTAGTTAATAACAATTTCTCAGCCAAATAGACCAGGCTGGGAGTCGTATTCGGGGCCTCCAGGATACGAATTAGGATGTGACGCTCGCTAGCCAAACATGGCATATTGCCATTAGTCTGGTGTGGAGGTAATGCTAATGCCTAATTCCACTGGACCAAGTCTTGTCGCATCTGAAATCTGACTAATACTTATTTGAGTTAACTTTAAAATGTCACTTTTGAGTTTGAATTTCAGTTGTTAATGTCATGCTTTGACGGTGTGGAATAATGAGTACAGTTAAGGCGACGCAGAAACCAGCAGTGAGGTGAAATGTTGCATTTTTAGGATACTTCCAGTTTTCTTTGCTCATAAAAAACACTGTTATAGCTTGCTAACTTAAAACTAGGTTCACTGTTTTCTTTAACGTGAAAGCGAAGTGTGGAAGGCATTTCGAATCACATTCTGGTGTACCCTGACTTGGGAAAGCGGTGTCAACTACAGAAGTTCTGTATCGTCAAGTGAGAAGTCAGGTGAGAGGGATTTGCAGGCAGTCGTTGGTTACATGTTCAGAAGTATATTTCGCGTGGACTGGCTAACTAAAATTAATAAGAATCACGTTCAGTCTTGAATTCTAAACCATCATACCCCAAATACAAGTCCACAAAGTCATTACTACGCCAGTCTTTTCATTGCTACTGCTTGCCAACACATTCATTTATTTCTACATATATATTCTGGAGCCTAATCGAGTCAGTTGAAATACCTTTTTGTACAGTTCTGTTTGGAAGTTGTTTTTGTCTTCTGTTTTCTTTAAGTATTCTCATACGAGAAGGACGAAACAGAGATTACAGGTTTTTTTCGCGACGGCTGTATCCAGGGGTAAAATACCGTGTTATTCTGTAGCTGTGATGCCGTGTGTTTCTGTAGATATTATGGCGTGTTGTCTTGTATGTATGATGCCATGTTGTTCTGTAGATGTGATGCTGTGTTGTTCTGTAGATATGATGGCGTTTTGTCTTGTAGATATGATGCCGTATTGTTCTGTAGATGAGATGCAGTATTGGTCTGTAGATATTATGCCCTATTGTTCTGTAGATGAGATGCAGTATTGGTCTGTAGATATTATGCCGTGGTGTTCTGTAAATAAGATTCTGCGTTATTCTGTAGATATGATGTCTGTTGTTCTGTGCATATGATGCCGTGCTTTTTTGTACATATAGTGTCGTATTTTTTTGTAGATGTGATGCCGTGTTGTTGTGTAGATATTATGCCGTGTTGTTCTGTAGACAAGATTCCGCGTTGTTCTGTAGATATGATGCCGTGTAGTTCTCTACATATGATGCCGTGATTTTTTGTAGATGTGATGCCGTGTTGTTCTGTAGATGTGCACCGGCGTTTTAAAAGTATCTACTGCCGTCATCATCGATGCACCTTCAAAACGGAGGCGGCAGGTTACCATGAAGCGCTGGTCAGTATCTACCACACTATTCGTTTGGATGCATGTTAGGAAAGAGCGGAAATGGTTACGGAACTTGGCAGAAACGATCCGAAATTATCAATCCTCCGGTCGAATTGAGACACGTTGCCGTGCGGTTGTCGAGTTCGCCCTGATGTAAATTGTACCGATTACGCACGTGGAGCCTCGACGTAGACTTATGTCTTGTTGTTAAGTGATTTACAGTCAAGATATATTAGCGTGTGGTCCAGAGATCGCTAAGTGTGAGAGTCTAAGAATTTACTTTCCATGGTAGGTAGCTGTGTTGATTTATGTGTATCAACTGCACTTTTTAGTGTAGCGTCAACAGCAGGGAAGACAAAGTCTTTATTGTTTACTGCAAAAACCCCTACAGTACGACCAAATGTGGAGTTACAGCTAGTTAAAACAGTCCTTATTCTAACCGTAAGAGCAACTATGCGGCCAAGTGTCTCATTCCATCCGCGTTATTTTTGCGTTTGCGCGGACAAGCGGTAGAGTCACTCTTCCCGGCAAGTCTGTGACTCAAGGTTCCAAGCTCGCTTTCTGGCTGCACTGCTGGGAAGTCTGTGTAATGTTTAAATGTAAAAATATAAGTTTCATGGAATTAAAACACCGTCATGACACTGTGCAATTGAATGAATTGGTGTGGGTAAACAGGGAGGCGTCTACAGATTCATTACCATATTTTATTGTGAACATATCACACAAGGTACAACACTGGACACTGAAATAATAAACTGCGTTGCTTCGAAACTCTGACAGTTGTTTGAGTCTAAAGACCTGCTGCTGTTCCTTGCGTGGTTGCTTTGCGGCAGAAGGTGGTAGTGGTAGAGATAATTTGTACTCATATTTTATGTATACGTTAAAACTAACCTAATCGTGTTGCTTGTTGGTATGAATAAAGACGGCTGTACATTTCGGTTTTCTTCATATCCATATTTTTATAAGAGAGAGAAGTATTTTATTGAACGAAGCTGTCAGTTGCTAAGCTTGTATTTCGTTGAACGAAGCTGTCAGTTGCTAAGCTTGTATTTCGTCGGTGATGTACGAATGAAATAAGACTGAACCAATGAAAACTGACAAGGAAAAGCCGAAGTACTCGGAAAACAACCTGTCCCCGTGCCACTTCGTCCTCCACAGATTCCACATGGACTGGCCTGGGATTGAACGCGGGCTTACACTCAGAGAAGACTGCAACTTGCCGTCTGAGATATGATTGCCTTCACTAATATGGGAATAGGAAATGAGGTAAGACGCATTTCAGTTTTGGTGACGGCGATTTCTTACGTTGCGGTATGTTCCAACGTCATTCCCATCACCAGACGTCTCACACTTCCACCACTCCCTGTTCGTCATGTGACATACTCTAACCTTTTTTGTAACTTTCTGGAGGGATTCTTCGTTCTTGGAAATTCTCGTGGGACAAAAATGTACGAGAGAGATTCAACAGGATGATGTGCGTGAGAGAAGAAGGTACGAGAAAACAAAATTACTGAAGGCAGAAATATAGAAAGACAAAATGTAAAAAACACAGAGAGCAAAAGCCGATAAGCGAGGAGATGAAGCAGAAACAACTGACACACAATGAACAGTAACAGCAAGAATGAACGTCCTGTTCTCAGAAACGTTATAAGACACGAATAAAATAAGAGGAAAGAAATATCTCGAACTAGATGACGGAAGTGGGCTGTTGGCTTTATTTGTTTCTCTTTCTTATACTTTTAACGCTGAGAAAGAAATTCCTCATCTTGAGTTCCCCCAGACGATGTACACGTGTGCAAATATCAAGCATCAAGTTGGGCTGTAAATAGCAGCATCATCCTCTGCTGCGTACAGTTTATCGAGTTTCCACACCGGTAAGGATTCAGATTATCTTTTTGGTTGTTACACCCTGATCACTGGTCGGTGGATGCTGACCTTTAGTATAAAGACAAAGTAGTAACTACACGTACCAGCTGCTGTAACATGTTACAGTTCTTCATTTTGCCCACGTGGTTTATGCATTCTCAGAATATGCACTGATCTTTATCTAAACGGCATTAACCGGCTGGTTTTTTGTAATGGAGATGGAGTTTGTTCTCTGTGAGGTACGACCTGAAAGTTGATAAACGTATAATTTAGAGTAAGTTGAGTCTTCAAAGGCCGTGCCATGGCTTTGGCGGTTAGTCGCCGGGCCTGTCATCTTCGAAGGCCCGCCTTCGATCCCCGGTCAGTGTATGTGAGATTTGCTGTGGTCAAAGTGGCACTGAGGCAGGTTTTTCTCCGAGTACTTCGGTATTCCCCTGTCAATATCATTCCACCAATGCTCCATACTCGCCTTCATTTACATGTTTCTCTTACCGGAAGGGCAAAAGGCGCGGCCTGGGAACTAGAGATGTGAGTTGAGAATATTCTCGAGAGAATATTCTCCGAGAACGAGAATATTCTGAGAATATTCTCCGAAAGATTATTCTCCGAGAATATTTGAGAATTTTCTCAAAAACAAACACTTGAATCTTCCTGAACACTTTGAAGATTTGGAGAACGTTCCAGGACCCTATTGTCAATGTGTACGTACCTCAGGTGTACCCGCCGAATTTTTGACAGTGTTCTAGGGCTACGGTAGCAGCGCAGCTACTCGTAGCACGGATCATCTTGTATATGTCGTGCAAATCGACTGTTCATGAAGATCCCCTGCTGTCCCGAAGGAACAACGCTGCGCTACGAATGCGATGGCCTTACACTAGCGGAGAGGAGGTAGTAGCACTAGGGCATTGGTACATCAAACTAGTTTTTTGGCGCTATTTTCTGGCGCTATGATGCTGAGCTGTACTATCGAAAATCATTGTTTTTTATTTCGCCTTGCACTACTTCTAGAATGTGTTTGTAAGGCACAACTGCGACTTACTTGGCACTTGCGAATTTTCCCCATTAGTAGCTTGCCACAGAACATGTTGGCTTCACTTGACTGTCAGGTAGCGAATATAGAATTGCTTTCGCTGACGTGCACTGCAACTACTGCGGGACAGGATACGTGAACAACGCAAAAAGAACGGAAAATCATCTTGTCAGTTGCCCAGAGGCTCCTAGCTACGTAAAACGAAAAACTGCAACTCCGGTAAGTGCAGGAAGTGAAGCAGCAAGCGAGCCATCAACTTCTGCTGTGGGGTTATGGTTTAAAATCAGCAAAAGTCGTAGTTTCTGTACTAAGTATGCCTCTCACTTCAGACGCTACGGAAATAAATTTCAGTACAAAGAACATTATACATATCGCCCACCAAAAGATTCAGATTAACTCAAGAAATACCTGACAAGTTAACTAACGCACATAGCTCACAATGTGAAACTTTTAAGAAGTGGTAGTGACTCGCCGTCCGTCCAAACGAATTGGACATCGCCCGCCGGGATGGAGAGTGTCAAGAACAAGAAAGGCAAGGAAATGGCAATGACGAAGAGTCTGAAGACCACGAGGCAAAAGCAGACGACAAGCAGGGAGTTTGAAAAATCATTGCATTCTTCTTCTTTCTGAAATATTCTGAAGTATGGCTGTATTTCTATAAAATTTTATGGTGAAACCGATAAATATAAATGTAAAAGTAACTTATCAATGTAATGGACGTACTAAACAAACGAAACGTGATTACTCAGCATATCCAATATTTTATTCTTCTTCTTCCACCTCGATACGTTGAACTTTTACCGATATCTCTTTGTTTTGCTCAGGCCTATCGAGAAAGACAAGTTTTTATAGACTACATTAGTAATTATGCACAAAAATAACGGTACCGTTTCGTAGTTACGTGTTTTCTGATAGGGAAACAGAAAATTCTAAAAAATTCTCGGGGCAGAGAATATTCTCGGAAATGTTCTCGAGAATATTCTCGCCAAAGATTATTCTCGAGAATTTTACATCACTACTGGGAACCTGCCAAAGAGCATTGCTCTTCGGAAATCGGAGAACATTGGATATAAAACTACTTTCACTTTTTCTGAGTCTGTAAAGCGTAAATTCCTCTGAATACTGGAAACGCTGATAACACTAAACAGTGACACAAACCGTAAGACTGCCTTCATTTTCACGAAATCTGCCTTTAACTTCTGGGGTTCTCTAAATCAGTGAAAGTTTTTTGAAGTTTATGTGGCCCACTTTAAGTGAATTAAGAATCGGAGAAAGCAGAAATGCGCCATACGTCCCTCAGTGTTAACGTACAAAACTGTTGTTGTGAAATAATACGGTGTTTACTCTTATCACTAAAACGATTGCAGCCCTTCGAAGACCCGCATTCATCTAAATTATGTATATAATTCTGTTCTACCCCACAAAAAGGAAGAACCCGTCTCCAGTAGAAATATCCACCAGTTAACAATCGTTAGGGAAACAAATCTATGTAGTGTGAAAACCAAACGAAACACATAAATACACTCTGTCATAAAATGCAAATTTCTTAGTAGTGTAGCAGGTTGTGCATATATAGTGACCACTGGACTTCAAATTGTTGAGCTAAAATTTATTGTTTTGACTACATCGGCGAGTGATAACTGACAATTTTTATAGACCGAAAGAGGGAAAAGGCGACTGTGAAGTTCGCTTGAGAAACGGGCTTGTACTACTACACAGTCCTCTGCGCAAACAGGCATGAGTACAATTTTATCCAGTTTCACTAATAGACAACGGAACGTTTTAGTTTGAACATAATTATGGAGCAGATATTTTTCAAGACTGACACACGTTAAAACCCACTTACCTACCCTAAAACATAGTGTTAGTGATAGCAGGATTAAATCCACAAAGTCCCCGACGTTTTGCAGGGCAACCTTCAGCAGAGTCTCACAAACGTTATTGTCTTCCTACTTCAGTCACGTGATTGCAGTATGTAAGCGCACGAATACTGGCATCTCCATCGCTCTGACTGCTGAAACACGCTCATCTATGCGCACACGACTTCGAGCATTCAACCGACTTTTGACATCACCCTAGGCTCGCTAACTGTACCTGCACCTGAAGCTGGATAGTTTGTGGAATTAATCGTGCTATAAGGTGTTCGGCCTACAGATTAATATCTGTAAGTAACATCACAAAACACGTGTACATCAGCATTTGCAGCTGTAACAGCTTTAGGCTGCAGTAATCTTTCCTTTACATCGCCTGCCTTGTTTTCTTTCGCGAGGTGGAAGTCTTCTGTCAGCTCTGTCAACCTCTGTGGACTCAATCCACCATCGGCACTCGAAGCTCTGTGCCGTGTTTTACTATTCCGTTTCCAGCAGTAAACTAAAGTGACTCCGACTACACCTTTCTAAGTCTTAACACCATCAACTCACTTCTTTCGTCGGAGTTACAAGGGATACTGAATCAGTTCATATGGCGGGTCTCAGGAACTACTTGTTAATGATATTGGCCTGCACTTTTTTAATGCAGGATCGCTTAATACTGAATGTTTACTGAAGTTCTGCTAAATGTACCTTAGAATTCTGTATATATGTCTACCGAAATGTAAGCCCATCTTGAAATTAATATGAAATGCAATGTGTTTTCGTCGCATTAAAAAGGCTCCAGTTTCCGTAACTCTTTAGTCAGCAGTAACCATATAGGCCTATAACACGTGTCCTGAAACCAAAAGACGCTGTGCTAAGTTCGCAGAATGCACCACTTATTTACACGTTTCATATTATTCTCAGGCACAGTGCCGATTTGTTACGTGAATATTGTGCTTCAAATGGTGAAAATGAGACGTAAGGTGGAAAATATCAGCCTTAAGTGGTATTCTTTCCACAGCATTGTCGTTTAATGAGCAGTTATTTAGAACAATGTACAATTTGAACTAAAAATACCTATAATGATCAAAATATCCATGAGTCACAACTAGTGAGAATTAACTTAGGTGGAAATTTTAGTCCCTGAAGAGTAAAGGAAAAGAGAACTTGGGAGATGCAGATGTATATGAGAGATGACTAGTAAATGATGCGTTAGATAATTAACTTGTGACGTCGTTGACAGAATTTTTTCTGGTTTAACATAAGGGCCAGTGGTGGATTCTGTTGCACACGACAGTAAACCTTGCGGTTTCATCAAAGTTACCGAATCTCTTTACCAGCTGACGGGCTCTTCTCTTTTTCCGAAGACGAACTCTACTCGTAGACTTCCAGGACAGCGAAGGCCTCAACTTCAGAAAACTCTGGGGGTTAGGCGGAGTCGTTAAAATTATGTTGTGTAGAGACTGCCCGCAGATCCATGTTTAAACAACGTAACAGTTCTACTGATTTTCTCCAACCGTGTATCTGCAATACGACATAAACCGTAAGTAGCTGATAAAAACGACGCAGGCCTAACTGCTGCGGCGTTATGACAGATTAGCAAGGAATGAGAGATTTTGAATTAACCTTCGGTCAGCACTATTTAAGGACTGAGAAGTTAACTTCTTGGAGTCCTCCAGAAGCCAGTAATTATGTTCCTTGTTGGTGATTATTTCTCATCCAGTCAAGAACTTGTTTACTATATTGAGCTACATATTATATTTATTGTATGTCATTCCACAACGTAATTTTGCTCTTGCTTGCATTTCTGAACAAGTTTTGTATATTAGTAGTTGTTTAAGTAGGGAACAATTAAACACTGCTATAATTGGAATGTTATTTTATTTTAGTGAATGACGAAGAAACGTGTATTTATTGCTGCATAAAAACTCTGTGTGTTCTTACACGTAAAACTGTAGCCGTCATGATCTTTATTGTATGTATTGTGTTATTTTACGTTCCCCTTTTATTACTATTTTGTTAATTTAAGCAAAATTAATCCCGTATCTGTTGACGTAATTTAAAGCCCTTCTTGTCTTCGACTTTTATTACACGACTGTGTACTGTATGTGTAGCTGTTCATACCTGCGTTTTCGTATTGTTCTCAAATTTTAAGTCAAATAGTTCAAACTTGTAGGGCCCTGTTCTCACTTAAGTGATTTCGGACTTATCGTTAGCTGTAACATCATTGACATGAATACTGGAGCAGAAGAATGTGACATCAGCCAAAGAAATGGAGATTTCACATCACGGAATTGCCAGTAATTTAAAATGAAAAAACAGGAAACGGACTCATAGTATTGGTTATACACGTAAATGCTGCGAGGGCGCATGATGTATGAAAATCAGATCGGACGTATAATAGTGGGGAATATCATTCAGTTATACACAGTTTCAGTAAAAGAATGCCCGTGTTTTAAAGCAAAATATTTAATTAATGCGATAAGTTGTAACATTACATATAGAATAGGCCTAGGTGTGAATTTTTGAATGTTTAATGTGGTTTCGTCAAAAGAAGATTGCCTTCTTACCCTTTTAGGCGCCTTGGCATTTCTGCGGAACGACCATTGAAAATACCTAATCCGTTTTTCCGTCCGGCTGTACGCATGTAGCGACATGAGAACCGCTGACCGAATTTTCTTGAAATTTAGCATGTGCATTTGTATATACTTCTCGAATGCAAGTCATCAAACGCGTGATTTCAGGCTTCCGCCGCGATGTGTATGAGATATGCGCTCTTTTGGGATATTAGGCAGCGTACAATGATAATTATGTACCGACGTTTCGAGACAACCTGTCGGTCCCATCTTCAACGTTCAAGAAGTCCGGAAAGACGTATTGGACTTCTTGACGCTTGAAGATGCGACCGATGTGTTCTTTCGAAACGTCGGTACAGAATTACCCTCCTACGCTGCGCAATATCCCAGAAGAACGCAGATCTGAAGTCACAAAACTTTTCTGGGAGCAAAAAGTCTTTAAACAGGGCTTTCTGGAGGCATAAAACACACATTTGTTCGTGCCAACACTCAGGTATCTCACCGCGGAGGCTCGGGCTCCATTCCAAGCCAGACCACGTGGGGTTTGTGGTGAACAGTGTGACACTGGGGCAGGTTTTGCTGTCAGGCCTTCGGTTTCCCTGTCAGTATGATTCCACAAGTGCTCCATACGCTTGCTTATTCCATTCATCTACTCCCTGCTCTATATAATCTTAACACATGACAGCCTCATTGACTGAAACTTTTTTTTTCTTTCTGTCTCTCGAAACACGTTTTATGACCAGTACCAGTGTTTCGTAAGTCTTGAATGTAATTAATCAAAGCGATACCGTTTATACATTTCCAAAATTGCACGTACATCGAACGGTCGACAATGATGTGCCTAACATAACCATCCTCCTGCGTGAAACAGTAAGACGGAGCGACATCGGTTATGTTTTAATGTAGTTCTGTATTTCAAAAATATCTTGAAACAGGAGGAAGTATATCACGTGTAAGAAATATAAGTGATAGTCTGTAACTTGTAAAATAAAACGTGTGCACTTGAAGGTGTTCCATGTAATTAAAACTCTTCAATAAACTAAACAATTAACATTATAATGACAAAATTCACATGAGACTGTCCACTGTCATGTGATGCCTACATTAGGCTAATCCATTACTGAAAACCAAAGACACGTACTGAACAAACACAGCTGATCGGTACGTTTTGAAGGGCAGAAAAATTTCTTGCCTCTGCCAGTAATCGAAAACCGGATCTTACAGCCCGTAGCGTATTCACCACAACGGCTAAAATGTCCGGCTACTTGGCAATAAGAGTCAATACGTAGAAGTGTGGTGTAGCCTTTTTAAGCGTCACCAATTCCGGTCCAGAATTCTCGAATCCACTTATATCAAAACCTTAACGCCTACCAGAAGTTTCATGGTTTGTAGCGATTTGTCTGTTGTTCAGACATTACAGATGGCAGCAAACACAGAAAGCATATCTGCATGCAAATTTCCTGTTCTTTCTCTACAGGGCGCATGAATTTCTGTGGGAATGATATGTAATGCGGATTCCAATAATACCCACAGGTGAAACATCTGCAGTGTATCCATGAATTTAAATCTGTAATAATGGCTGCTGTTTGCTACAGTTTTCATTGAACAAAAGTTTGTGACAGCTGTTAAATGTTAATGTGTGTAAACTCCATCCTTTTACCTTATGTTTATTCGAATGTAATTTACGTACAGTGAGGGAGTTTGATGTCATATTTGCTTTACTTGGTGTATGATACCTGTCAGTCATTCCTGAATGTAAAGAGAAAAACTTCTAAATGTTCCCTGTTTGTGCAGTATAACTAAACTTCATACGCATAGGCTTAATCGTAGGGCTGTTTACCAAAACAGCAAGTAAACAAAAACACCGACTTCGTTTCCTTCATAATATTCGCTTTCAAATGAACGTAGGTATATGAACTGCTACGTCATACCTCATTATAGTTCCATGAAAGAGGTGCTAAAATGCCTGGCCGTCCCTCTTTTAGGAACAAGTAGCTTACAAAAACATGAAATCAGAAAATGTACGTATTTTTCGATTACTTCACACCGCAATCCACCTTTGCGGGTCAACCGTATGAATTTTAGTCATATCCCATTTGGTAGTATTGTGTCACCTGCAGGGGTTACTTGGCGGCAAATATGAAGTAATAAAATCATGAATGGTGAAATAAAGAAAGGAGACATCTAACCAAAGTTCTATAGCCGAGTTAAAAGCACTATTCCAGAATCTCATGGAAGGACTCAACCAGCAGACACGTGAAAACCCTCAGTCAGCGTATCCAGTCTCAAGTCGAGATTCCAGGGAGCCTGTTTCTGTGAGCAACACAGGTGCTAACTCTCGTCATACTTAGTTGTCTTCAATTGGACCGATATTTGAAAATTTTCGATTGCAATATCTTATAGGAACACATTTTCTCATGTGACCCGTTTGAAACTGGTAGTTCACTGAGCATGAATTTTGAACCACGGAAATGCAATCACGTGTTACAGTCCCGCATTTCTTATTTATTCATTTGCTTATTTCTTTACTAGTCTTCTGTTTAGTAACTCTCAGTTTCTCAGATTATAAGCATCTAATAATATTATCCGTGAATAATATATAGGAAAGAGTGTTGCTGGATTTCGTCGTGGCGTAATTTAACTTAATATCTCGAGATTTCTCTCGAGGGGCTGAGAAAGGCAACGAGAGATATTAGTCGGAGTAACTGATTTTCAGTTTGAGATTTTTTGCTGAGTACGGAGTAGTAGAGTTAAATAGTAGGCAGTTCTTAATTAAACTCACTCACTGATTAAAATGCGTTTAAATTTGTTTTTAAAGTTTAAAGAAACAGTTTTTTTTCGAATTTTGCTACTGACCTACAGCAGAGGTGGGGATTCTTTTATTACTTAATGGATGGTTTGGGATATTTCGATAAGATGGTGGGACGAGGAACCTGGCAAGAAAATATGTTTAAGTATACGACTAACTAAACATTATTCGCCGATCCCAGTGGCTGCGCGGTCTAAGGCGTGGGTCTGCGGTCGCTCGTTTGCTGGGATTGCGGGCTCGAGTCCCTCCGAGGACATGAATGTCTGTTTCTTGCGAGTGTTGTGTGTTTTCAGGTAGAGGTCTCTGCGTCGGACTGATCTCTCGTACAGAGGAGTCCTACCGAGTATTGTGTGTCTGATTGTGGTCGTGAAGCCTCGATATTGAGGAGGCGTAGGCCCACCAGGGCTGTCGAGGCATGAAAAATATTATTCACAATGACAGAACATATAATAAATGTACCTACAAGACATTAATATAACACATTAGTGAACCATTCGGATAATAAGCATAACCGAAAATTCTGACTTCAGACATCCGGAGCATATCAACCCACACTATCTGTAATTTGTTAGCTAGATGTCCAAATTTGTGGTCTTGCTGTAACAACGGCATAAGGAAACTGTGAGGCTGACAGAGTAAAATTATGACAAAATTTCCGTACTAATTATTTCACATGTACAACCTGGGACTTATTTCTATAATGCTCGGGCGATTTGCTTTGGTTCCAGGTCACTGTCATTCAGAACGTGGAATGTATTATGCTGAATTTTGGTATAGCAGCTGGCGATTTGTTTTCGATTGCTTTGGTAGTGTCATTACCAGTCAGTGTTTCAGATACGGTAGTCCAAACTTGTGTGGGGTTCCCAGAATCTATTATTTTTATCTTTTTCCAGTTAGTGTGGTAAATAGCCAGCCATATAACGCGTTTAAAATTATCTCATTTCTTATCTCACTCGAATAGGAGGGAAATACAAATTCTTAGGAAAGTATTATTATTATTATTATTATTATTATTATTATATTTTCTCTTGTCGCAGGCTATTTCTCCCTGGTCCTTCTCTTGAACCAGCGGTGATACCCACCGCTCAGGTTTTAAGTTTCAGACTGTAATACTTCGCTATCATGTGTGATGTTCCAAGTATAGTTGTCTTCTGTAGCGAATCTATTGAATGTTTTCCTGGTATGGCTTCTAAATTTTTCCTTAACCCTTTTGTTACTATTCCGGTGGCACGAACCACCACGGGTATAATCATACATTTCATGTTCCACATTCGTTGTATCTCTGTACATAAACTCTTGTACTTTATTATTATTATTATTATTATTATTATTATCATTATTTAGTTCATCCTTCGTAGCTTGGAACTACCTTCCGATTCACTCCAGATTGTCACGGCGGTAGCTGCTCACTTGTAATATGTACAAAACTTGTATCTTAGTAAACCACTTATAGTTAAGTTTGTCTAAATATCTGCCTAGGTCTATAATCGTAGATTCGTTAGTACATCTTAATATTTTCTAATAACCTACCTCCTCTTTTATATTCAAGTATGTTTTATTCAAAAATGCCCTTCCCCATTTTCTAGTTTCTAAACAGCTCAGCAATACGTGTTTAACATCTACTTTACCGAAACGTAATGAACATCTTCTTTAACTATTTCCTTTGTAGTTCCTCTCAATTTCAAACAAAAAGTATAGAAATAAAACCGAGTGTTACATTATGAAAAATGATTTGTTATGCTTATATTCGCTTTGTACACCTGACAGCAAGGTTAAGTAAGAAGGTTTCCTAATGAAATCTAAAACTAAAGCTACACTTCGTCAACGTGTTTGTTTCATTTTTGTTCACAAATACCTCAAGGTCAGTTGTATATTTTCAAAGGTATGTTATATATCTTTAATATGAATTACCATATCCATATAGTACACTAGGCTGGTAGCTGCACTAGTATATATTCTACCACACAAATTTGAGATGTTCTCGTTTGCTGTTGTTCACAGTAAGAAACTGTAAATTATAGACGTGGGATGTCGTGAAGTGTTATGTTATTCCTACTGTGTTTCGAGGAAATCTGTCGGTTTGTTAAAAACTGTGATGATGATCTCATACTCACAAGGTTATGCTATGAACATGATTTTATTAAATAACGAATCTGTGCTAAAGTCATTGGAGAACGTAATCATTGCTCCATGGGATTGTTTTTCCTTTAATAACTCAATATGAAAATCATAATATCGATAAGAATGCAGCTGCAAACAGTGTTCTCGTATTATGAGTTCCTTAACAACCCACCACTTGGTTAGTTCCGGCGCTACGTAAGCATCGTAACGCAGATCGAAAACAAAAGTAAACGACAGCTAGTGCATATGTGATATACATTTATGAATTCCTTTCACACAGATTATTTCATTTCCATTAAAATGTGGCTTCATGAAGGGATATTCAGTATGCTTCCGTGTAGGCTAGTCCTATGGAAGACGTAACTCAGAGCCATGGAAATGTGCCAGCATGAATGCTGTAGGCTGTGATCCAACGAGAACATATTCACCGTGCCTCCGGTTAGGTCTGCAACACGTGCGACATCGAAACGTGTTAGGTACTTGCAATTTAGGAAACGTTTAGTCTAAGGAAAACTGACTCCATAGCCTGACTATATGCAGCGAATACGCATACGACTGATCTTTATTCACAATATGCGGTTCTGGGTAAGCTTCGAAGATTGTTGTCACGTCATAATTTCACAGAAGAGCCGAGACAACATGAAATTGAGAAGATGGAAGATAAACAGATGCACATATCTTTTTATGTTAGTAGGAATTACCCAGACACTTATATATCGATCTTTGTGGAAATTATATTTTCCCTACGACTTTTAAGTGATTTATGTCTTTCACTGCACCGATTTTTACGAAACACGTAATTGGTGAGTGGAATTAATTGAAAATATTCTGTGTCGAATTTCACCCAGATTGATCAAGAAATATGGGAAATACGGGTGTGGGTGCGGGTAAAATTTGTTTATGCCCGTACTTGTCTCTGGGTCAATTTTTATGAAACTCGCGCTTGCTTGACAGCGTTTTCTATACAACGCCTATACCGAATTCCATAAATATCCGTCAGATCATTTAGTTGCTGGCACGAGGCCAGAAACTGACCGACGAACAGACTTTGTCTCCTCATAAGGCTTTTTTACTTCGTGAACAGCACCTAATAAGTGATCGACGCCTTATTTAGCTTTCTGGTTAGTGGGTTGTACCCTACTCTTCGACCAAGAAGATGGCAGCATATTCCTGTGAGACGTCATCCGCGACACAGCCAATTTACACACTAAACCAACACGCAAAATTAGGAAGAAAACTTCCTGCCAAGTTTTCTTCATGGTTTTAAACCTTTTATATGTTGCTGTAATTTGAAATCCTCCCTAGATTTTTCTCTTCTAAGGGGTGGCGTTTCACATCGTATGTAAATAACATGCTGTCGAATTCGAATGTTTTCTTTATAATGATTAGTGTGAATTAAATATTAGGACCAATGTGATAAACATAAATGTATGGAATTTGCTTCCAGACAAAGAAGCTTTATCTGGTGACTTCTGCGCCTCTTCATTACTTATCCCACTTTAACATCGATAGTGTATTTCTTAGGCTCGTGACTTGTAGTAGAGTTTCTTGTAGCGAAACTTGTTATTAAAGAAAAGAAAAACCTCAGCTTTTACACCGCGTTGAATAGCCTCGTGCTGTTACTTACTGTTGAACTGACAACCAAAAAAACTTGTAACCACGCTGATAAAACTCGGAAGATTGTCAGGTATACCACATGTACAGATCTAATTTGTGTGACTTGGGAAGGATTTACTTTTAAGAATTTTTCACATTTTGGAAAAACATAGCAGAAGTATTAGATATCAGTAGGGTCGTCACAATCATTATTGCGGCATGGTAGCACCAGGGTAACGAATTCTATAAATGCGAGATTTTAACTGTGATTTCGAACGCATTTTCACGATCTTTACGAAACACTGTGCTGTAGGTTTGATCTGTGATGGTAGACTGGTAGGTGGTACCTTCCATAGGTATGGTGGATTACTCTTCGAGATAATTTACTGATATATTTACAGGCACGAACGATGCTTAACTATGACGGCTACGACGAGTAGCCGAAACATGTAGGAGTAAAATGAATTGTTGTGTAATAGTTGGTAGTGAAAAACTTATGTGTTGGACCTGAACGAATTTGTGAGGTTTGAGGTTCTCAGAGCAGTTTTGCTAAGGAATCAAGACACCTGGGACAAGGCGTTGTGTCGTCGGGCAAGTGATTTTCGACATTTCGAAGGACTGTTGTGGCTTTATCTTCAGAAGGCGTCACAATTTTTCAAAAATCGTGAAACACGCGCCAGACCACTTAGTGTCACAACCCAGAAGACTTGAATCCTCCACATATTTGTGCGATGTTCGCGATATCCAATATGTTTGTGTGTATGTGGAAAGTATTGACGATAAGCATTCAAATTATCTCTGGTGTCCTTTTAACGCTTTTAGGAATCCAGACTGGAATTTATGGTTGAGCTGTTTCGTCAGTGAAATTACGCCCCGCAACAAAATGCATTCCACCTTTCTGTACCCCCAGCATCCCCCGGAAACTTTGATACAGAAGAGAGTAATGCTCAAGGGCTCTTCAACGACCCCGTCTGGGAGTAAACTATATAGCTAAGGTGGAATATAGGACCTTCAGTGACGTTATATATTATAGTCGCTTTTAGGACCAGGGAGAGTTCTTGCACGTGACGCAGAACTGAAGGTCATATGTTGAGCGGCAGTGTTACCGGTGGTTCATGCGTATTCGGTCAAATAAATACGGCATGCTGATACTGAGAATATGTAACGAATATGAAGCGAGAAGGTTAATTCTAACGTGTAAAATATTTCATTATTCTCGATCTCAAATGTGTGATAATTTTTGAGAGGAAGTCTTGATCTATGGGCACCCAATGACACAAATATGATGACGGAACAGCCAGTGCGCCACGACAATTACGATATTGTTGGTCGCCCACATATCTTAATTACGGTCCATGACTTTGGACATTCGTGACTTCATTCCGTGATGTTTCTTTAAGGATGCCCTTGTGGAGTTCTGCATGTCGCGACCGTGAACTGCAGTTCACCTTATTGACTCGTTCAGTAGCTCCTTCCGGGAGTCCCCCAAAATATGGCGTTCTAAAAGCGTTGATTTGGACAATTGCATTTACTGTAGCTCACATCAGTTCCATCGGGTTGTGCTGACAGTGGTAACGGGGTAACTTGATTACAGTGTGACCTTTCTATCTGATTTAATCCACAGATCTTTTTCTCTACCTCTGTATGAGACAACGTAACGAATCGTTTAGGTTGTTTTCTGTGGGATCATGCACAATAGAATAAATTGCAAGCACTCTTGAATGACGTATACGAGAGACTGTGTTATGGGCATTGATTAAGACGGTAGAGTGAGTTATTGATCGGAGGACTAAGGAACCATGCTTCGATTCCCGCCTCGGGCAAGGGATTTATATATACTCTCCAAAAGGTTCTGATCGACAAATGGGACCCACGGAACTTCCTATTTAAAAAAAGGTACCGGTGGCTGTTTCGGGCGTAAGTGACCGGGGCGTAAATTTTACCACTCACCTCCATCCAGTGCCAATATCAAGAATGCGTGGATCTGTTACTTCACTGTCCCCTCTACCTTCATGACCTGCACAGAAATTAGGTTAGCTCCAAGAATAGCTGAATGCTGTGAAACCTTTCTTCATGAAACTGACATCTCAGCCTGGGTGCAAATTCGTGATACTCGATATATAACTGTTTAGTAACAAACTTTCAGTCAGCGCAACACGATTTATTAATTAATAAGAAAGATACGTGTTTCGGCGTTTGTAGTAAGCGATCGTCTGGCTGATAGAAAGATTTTGAAGGAAATAATTTTAATTAATTAATTTTAATGTCATTTAAAGCCAGGGAATTCCAGGCTGTTTACATCGCACTTGCCACAAAATAATGTTTGGAATATTTTGGAATATTGTAAAAAGCATTATGTGGCCGCACTCTTTCTATCGTACCAAATTTTCAAAGTAATGTTTTCCATGTTGTAAATTCTACTCAGCTATACTGTATATTACAATATTGATTTCCATTTTCCCTGAAATAACCAAGTTCGGCCTACATTATTTCCTTTTCCTTTTTATCGAACTCTAATATCTGCTCAGGCCGATTCATATACTGAATGCGAAATTGCCTGTACCACTTGCCAGTTTATTAAGTTTTTGCACCCGTTTTGCAAGCTCCTCACATGACGACAGTTCCTTTAAAAAGGTTTACATATTACATTTCAGGTTTCTGCTTTATTGGTGCCAAAATTTACGTTTATTTTATCATCAGTCATGTCACTGGTGCCTTTATATAACTTAAAGTAACAGTTGTGAAACAACGTTTGGGATTAATTAAACTAAATTCTTGGAGCTATTTATATCCCATGAATTTAGAAGCAGAGATAGATCCACAAATACTGAAACCACTTGCTTTCCTAAATCACAGTGGAATAGAAGTCTCTCGCTTTTAGCTGGTTGTTTGACAGAAGGGAAATTGTTCTTTTTAGGTTCCCAGTACTTTATGAGATTAAAACTGTCGATTAGACCTGTGACGCAGCTCGAGACCTAGTTGTCATAAACATGCGGGACTGGAGCTAAGATCGTCAGAAAATTTAAGGTCCATTAGTTTGTGCCACTCCCGACATTTTATCATCAGTGGATTTTGTGAGAGTAGGGTATTAAGACATGCGAGTAACAAAGCTAGAAGCTCGCGTGTCCTTCACTAAGACAGCGCTTGAGGGCGGTTAACTGTTACTGCCTGTGTCACAGCACTGCCTTATATGCAGCAGGGTGTTCTATTTGCTCTGTTGTACTTCGACACACTTTCGTGCCTATCTGCAACTTGCTTTTTATCGTTGTTATTAACAGCGCTTTTGAGACGTTTGCTTATTTGTGAAAGGTGTATTAAATATGCCCTGACCCCGCATCGGTAGCGGCTGAATTAATATCCGTGAAATTCCATAGCAGAGAATTTTTTTCAACATCAAGCTTTCTAGCGATTTAAATTTTTATTTAGATAAGGCAATTTTGACACTCTACATGAAGATCTATATGCGTTTCTGCGCATATGAAGTGTTGGCATGCTTCTTCTGTTATGCCCTTTCACATCCATGTTCTGCATCCATGCGCAATTTCTATCACGCTCGATTGTATCACTGTTGCTAGGATACACGTCAGCGACGACATACACAAAGCACTAGATTTGTAGAGGATTAGGACACCATAGTAGTTAGACTATGCCTAAATTTCCTACATTTTTTGCAGTTTATTCACGGAGCTTTCAATATCTCAGATTATATTACATTAAAAACCTGTTGCGGAATCCTTTAAATCACAGTCCTTACGGTGCGTATTTTCTGCTTTAGCATTACAGACACATCCCTTGTTTCACCACACAACATATTTCTGGCTTGCTTGTTATCAGAATAAACAGCGATTGTTTCTCTAAACTGCATTAACAGAACAGTGTTTTTTAAAAAAGGGAAGCAGTGTGTTGTTGTCAGGAACTTAATTTTTGTTACGTATAATTCAGTTAACTTCATGTAGCAAAGATTTAATATCACGCCACAATGGGATGGAAAATAGTAGAATATTTATAAGTCTCAATGATGAATCCATGTTTTACAAGGAACATCGTTTCAGCTTTAATCAATCCGCACCAAGTATTAGGATCTTCCAAAATGAACCGTATAAAGATCCCTACATATTCGTTTATCAGGTAACATGACAGTAACTAGCCCAGACATCGTTTATAATACTTACGTTGCTGAATTTGCATATTTAAAATCCTCTGCTAACTTCAAACGTGAAGTCTGTGTAGCGGATTAAGAACTCAAGAGTTCTTAATCCGCTACATTAGACTTCACTGCTCAGAAACAACTGCTCCATTTGGGGTTAGTTACATCGATATGAGATTTTGAATGAAATACCTGGCTTGCGTGTGTGTGGGAAGTAATTGGCGCTTTTCCTTCTTGCCACAACTAAACAATGGACGCGTATTTAAAATATCAAGTTCCACACAAAAATGAAAAAAGTAAAATTTATCTTTTGACGTCAAGCTCGTGCTTGTATTTGGCACAAAATTTTTATTTGCACTAATATATATGAGAATTAACCTTCAGTCAACTTAAAACATTTAAAGCCTAGTGGTTTGTTATTTACCGTTAGGCTTAACGCTGAAAACTGCAGTTTTTCGTGTAGTGTATTTGTGTGTCTTGTGGCTCAAAAATACACGTTCGCAGCAGCTATATCCTATCCAGCAGTAATTGATTTAGCCTCTCTGATGAAAGTACACTGTGTTCTCTGTGAAATAACAATTGGATTTTTATACACAACATAGATTAATTTTAATCTTCAGAGGGTTACTGCTGGGTTTTTGTGTCTGTATGAGACTTCGATTCTAGAACAATTGCTACTGTATGGCCGTGATGTCAGATTATAATAACAATAATAATAAAAGCCGTGCAGCACAGCTTCAGATTTTGTCGTGATGTTTATTCAATTGTAATTTTATATACAGTTACACAAAATGTTTCGGCATTTATCTTTGCCATCATCAGGTGTATCTTTTAGAATCCTTCCATACAGGTCATTATACAATGTTATTTATATTTAAGTGAGATCTCACTTATATGTGGGTGAAAGAATAGAAGTCAATATCGTGTTGTTGTTATACGTTAACAGTCCTCAAATATTATTAAAAGGTTATTAATCGTGATATCAGCTATAGTCGCTATTCGCTTCTTGCAGTTGAAGGAGATATTATAAAAATATGTGTCTGTCCAGCTTGTCTTAAAAACCCACTGGCACCTGTGCTTGACCCTGATACATTAAGTAACCAATGGAAGAGTCGTCCTTTATCGTCACGTAAATAAATTCGTGGAGCACCTTCATCTTGACCAGCTGAGAGGTCCTCGGCTAGTCAAGAATTTCCTATCACTTTACTTAGCCCGCAGTTCCATTGCCGTGTCCACAACAGCCCGCCACTTACCGCCGATCCGAACCAGACCAATCCATTCCACTCCCACCCCCCCATTGTACTTCTTTAATATCCGCTCGGATATGAGCTTTCCTTCTACGCCTAAGTCTTCCAAGCTTTTCTTTTTCCTTCACATTTTTTCAACTAAAACCCCTTATACACGTCTTCTGTCTTCCCTGCGTGTGCTTTGTCATGCCATGTCGCCTCCTTAATCTGAATATTTGGCGAAGATTACAAACCGGGAAACTCCTCGTATGTATTTTCTTTCAGCCTACCGTTAAGTTTCTTTTAGTTCCAAATGGCTCCTGTGCATTGAACACCCTCGAACCTTGACCTTCATATTCCCATATATAGATATATATATATCTATATATATATCTATATATATATATCCGTTGTCTTGGCACTCATACTTTAAGCCATGAAAATAACACCTGAAACTAAAGACCTCTAGTACTTTTTAGGTTTATGTGTTCAAAAAATCTTAAAAAACATTCATTTTAGGAAACTGCAGAATATAGTTGTGGCGATTTCTCGAAGTATATTGGTTAGTAGGAGATTGCTATGATTTGTAACTTGAACTGTCAAAGCCAGTTGCATGTGATATGAAACTATTTGTGCTTGACATTGTTATGCGAGGGGAATTTGAAAATAATTATAGTATTCTGAAAATGGCGTATTTTATATTTCTTCAGAAACATATCGCATTCTAATTGAAAAAGGGATTTAAATCTTAAATATCATGTCTTGTATAAGTAGGATATTTATTCGTCGAGACCGTAAGCCACATGAGTTAACTGAGTCACAGACCGTTGATTGAATAATCGATTTGTTATTAGACTGGCTTATTAAGGACTCCGTCAGCTGTTAAGTTAGCCAGACATGGACTGACAACATTGAATAGCAGAAATTCAGAAGGACGAAACGTGGAAGAGGCGACAGAACCCAGCAAAATCACGGTACAGAAGTGGGTCTGCAGTTAATTGAATTGGCTGACACGTTATCACTTACGCTTCAGTCTCATTTTATTACACTTCTCGCCAATGCGAATGATCTATTATACAGTAGTCTGTGCCTTATACCATGTTTCACGGAAAATAATGATATCGGATGGGTTTAGATAATGTTGTAGGGGAGGAAGAAATAATCTGAAGGTGATTAATTTATTGTTATATGCATGGGTTCGAGTCTAAATCAATGAATTTGTCCATTCTGTTAATGTTTTTGTCAACAACTGGAGGAAACCAGTATTCGCATTTGCAATAACGCACGGGAAAGGCAAAACTAGTGCTTGTGCTAAGACACGGGGAAAACCCAGTCTAGCAAGTTTGCTATGATGGTGGGAAGGGGCATAAAGTAATTCCTGTTACGCTCGAGCAAGCCCCATCGATTGAATGTAGCACCGTATCATTTTTTATATGGGCAAGACATCAACTCCGTGTATTCAGTGCGATTTTTCTGCATGACCAAGCAAGAGTACTATTAACGACGAATTTATTACTGGTTGTATTGTTCTAATTAATTGAGTCTTATTATTTTGCTTTATGTTATTACTATTATTATGTTGTTATGTTATTAATTTCTCTTAGAGTTGTAAGTACAAAATATAAAATGTACAGATATGAAAGGTATAAGAATTTAAAATTCCGTGAGATTTTTCTAAAGTGTTGTTGCCCCCATTGGATAATTTAATTAATCCTAAGTTTTCTGTTCTGGGTTTCTGGTGCTCTCATATCATTTTGCGTCGTACAGGATTTATTAACTTTATTGCAATTAATGTAATAACGCTATAAATTACCTTTATTATAATAATGCAGTGACACTATATATATTAACTTTGTAACAATGGTGTAGTTACATTACATAACAATTTTACTCTTTTATCTTCTCGTTGCTATTATTTTAAAAAAACTTGGCACGGTTTTATAGGAAACCATTAATATATCGGTATTATTAAAACCATTAGATTATAGCTATTATCTATTCTTACGCTCTTCTTAGTACTTTAACGGTAAATTTTATCAGTACTGACAAAACACAAACACTTCAAAAAGAAGCATACCTCATTATAAGTGCTCAGTGTCACTGTATTTCCACTGCTGGATTGCAGTTTGTCAAACGACCAGTTGGTGTCAGTTTTTATGCTATGTAGATATAAAAGTCTCCTTCAGTTTAATTGCTCTACGAACGGATCCACGAAATAATTTGCTTTAATCAAAACAAATTACAAACTTTCACACGTTTGTATAATGAGAAGTTTCATGGATGAATTTAAACACTTTTCAAAATAAATAGGTGTGTGAGTATTAAAACACTGAATTCAATGTAGTGTTTTGTAACATAAATAATGCTTTAAAGACTACAATAATGGGGGCATTTCATTAGACTTTTATGCCTCTGCTGGGGAGATGAAGCAGATGGAATACTAGTTTGTAAGCAAGTAGCGTTAAAAAACCGAGGGACGCCTACCATGCCACAAACAAAATTAAAAACAATTTTGCAAGCCCCTGTTAAATTGCTTATAACCCCGAGTCTTAGATCCTGTGGCCTAAGAAAGGCAAGCATGCTTTCTTTCCTTCCTATCGGTTTAGGGAACTTCAGTGACATCAATGCTTGAAGTAGTACAACCCATCAGGGCTGGGTCAACCGACTGACCTGTAGGAATAGTTATCACGAAATAAGCCATATTAAACAATCGTTGTCACACTTTTGAATATTATGCTGTATTAAAAACATACCATATATGCACAAACACAGATAACCCATTCAATTACTCATCCGCGCATTCTCCTGCAAACAAGTGTACGAAGCCTTCTCAAAAGAATACTATTCATTTCCGTCAGGTTTTGCTCCGAAGGTACAATTTATCTAATTTCTTTATGTTACGACTTCCTGTATCTTCGTTACACCATTTTTTGCTGATTCAAAGCCGGGTTTAGTGCGTGGAAAAATTTAGAAATAACTTGGGTGCAAGCAATATATGATACATCAGTTTAAATGCATATATTTTAAAATATGTGTTATCTTGTAAATAGAAGAAATTATAAACTCCAAAGATACAGGTACGTTTATATTAACTGTGTTATAGTAGTTACACACAAATTTTTGAGGCTAGAGAGAGAGAGAAAAGTGAGAAAAGTGTTTAAGCTGTGTTCGAAGCAGAGGGACCGCGCTTTCTGCATTACGTGTATAGGCCTATGCCTATTCAAGCACTCTCGCAAGTCATTGGATGACCTATTACTTATACTGTGTAGAACGTTGACGTTGTTACATTTGAGGTTTCTGTTCTGCCGAGTGCGAGAGCGTGAAGTCTGTGACACTGACATTCCATGCACATTTCTTGCAACTCCACATGACATTGATCTTAGAACTGTACGCTTATTTTTTATCTTCTTTTTGCTGCTCTGTGAAAAAGCATTTCCTATTGTCATAGTACTAAGCCTGTTATGACAGTGTGTGATGTCTCTGACCCAGAGACTGCGACGTTATGTTAATATTTTAATGCTACCTGCATGGGATGTTCATCTTGGCTTTGCAGAGATGTTCGCTGAAAGACATATGAAATATTTAAGAGGTTCATAAAACGACGTTGTGAAGTCTAACTGTGATAGCCTGTGTGTGTACGCCTATCCCCTTAACATGCCGTGAAGTTCTGTTGGTGTAAGAAGACGAAGCAACATGTTTTCTTCACCTGCGGTTGAGCAGTCAGCTTCACGCTTCGGCCGTTTTAGCGGCGAGGGGTCCCCAAGTTTGCATGTAATGAAAATCGGCGGGCCCTAGAGCCTGTCTGGTCACAATGATGAAGCTTATAATCCTTGTCAAATACTGTTGTGCAGTCCGTGACCTCTTACATTACTGACGTCATCTGTTTCGGGTCGCAATATTTTCTAGACAAGTACTTTTGTAATTGAGTCTAGTATCCCAAAAGTAAGACTTTGCTGACTTAGTTCATGCATGTGTAAAAGTAGGGGCCTTAAATCGAAGGTTTGTTATCGTGCATTTTGTTAGTCGGCTGTGTACGTACAGCTTGTTTTAACGAGACAGGCCATGCTCGACGCATGTGTGAATTTCAGTTGTGAGTAATCAGACATCATTTTCTCCGTGTAAAAATTGAAATTACGTGAAAATGTTGTTAGCCTACCGCTGTATCTTCATGAACTTTCACAGACTTATGAAATATGTAACAGTATGTCGGGGAATGCTGATCATGTTTTTGGGCTCCACATCTTGTCGCGGTGATCATTTGGAACGGTATTCCTGTTGTCACTGATCAGGCACTAGCCTCTTCTTCTCTACCGTAAACTAGAAGGTCCACCTGCCCGTATAAGCTGAACACCTTCTCTCTCTAATCGCTGCAGTTCTGCAGATTGAGGTAAGAACTTGCTCCGAAACGTCTTCAGCACAGCCCACTGTAACAGGGTGCGAAATCCCACAAAACACTATTAAAATTAAAGGGTGAATATCCGTCTAACGTTTAAAATCAGTTATCGCTTAGTGATATGTACTTAAGGATATTAAAGTTACTCTGGAATTTCCGTTACTGTTCCAGTAACAGCCTGCCGGCTCTGTTCCCTCTCCTGACTCAGTAGATCCGTCCGCATCATCATAACGTTGGTCTTTCAACGCCTCTCCCGTATGCTCCTTAACATCATATCTAAAACACCTGAAATCCTCTTCCGTCTTGTGAAAGGCTAAACGATTTGCACTTGTTTTTAGTAGGCATGTTATTTTATTGGCGACTGAATATAACAAGAATGTAATGACGTATTGCAGGCCTGTAGATACCAGTGGTCTTCTTGTGCCATTCGGACCAGGCTAGATGTGGGTCCGGAATCGAGATGCATTGCGCTAGCTACTGAACAACGGATTATGCCTGGATAGGCTTACAGTAAAAGGAACGTAGTCTTTATGGTGAAGAAAATGTAAGGGGGCTAGTTTCAGACAGAAATTCTGTGGCTGCCTAGAGTGTCTGTCCTCCAAAGATGAGCCTCATGATATTACTGATAAATTATGGTTTCAATTTGGCATGCCTCGGAATTATTTTAATTAATTATCGCATGTTATAAGACTAAATAAGACTCTTCTTCCCTGAAGATGGTTGCAACAGGTTCCTTAGATAAGTTGGTACATTTCTACCAGGTTACATGGTGTTGCATGTGGCAAGTCAGTGTTCACCGCCTTGAGAACCTCAAACCTCATTCTTTAAGGTTGTTACTTGAACTGAAATTTCGCTTATATTGATGCAATGACTGAATTTCTACAATTTCGTTGGAGATTTTAAAAATTATAAGTGTGGCTGTTTTAAAATGGGGAAACTTGAAGTTTGATGAGTGTTATGTTTCCGTGATCCAGAGCTCCTATGAATTCGAGTAGGACGAAGTGGATGAGGACGTAGAATTAGATCACCGGATTGTGCTGCTAGTTTTTTCTTTAACATTTTATGTTCCATGAACTGATTCATGAATAACTAACTAACTAACTAACTCCATGGAGCAGAGGCCTTCTTGAGAAGCTAACAGTTTCTCAGCTAGTCAAGAAATTCCCCGCATTTTATGGAACCCGAAGGTTCATTACCGCATTCACAAGAGCCCGCCACCTGTCCCTATCCTGAGCCAGATCAATCCAGTTCATGTCCTCCCATCCCACTTCCCGAATGTCCATCTTAATATTATCCTCCCATCTACGCCTGGGTCTCCCAAGTGGTCGCCTTCCCTCGGGTCTCCCCACCAAAATCCGGTATGCACCTCTCTCCTCCCCCCATACGTGCCACATGCCCCGCCCATCTCAGTCTTCTCGATTTGATTACCCGAACAATATTTGGTGATGAGTACAGGTCATTAAGTTCCTCGTTATGTAGTCTTCTCCACTCCC
>BLKM01008000.1:728115-842031 GCA_013340265.1 Coptotermes formosanus
GAGGGAGGAACAAAGACTGAGGGTGTTCGAGAATAGGGTGCTGAGGAGGATATTTGGGCCTAAGAGGGACGAGGCGACAGGGGATTGGAGAAGACTACATAACGAGGAACTTAATGACCTGTACTCATCACCAAATATTATTTGGGTAATCAAATCGAGAAGACTGAGATGGGCGGGGCACGCGGCACGTATGGGGGGGGGGAGAGGTGCATACCGGATTTTGGTGGGGAGACCCGAGGGAAGTCGACCACTTGGGAGACCTAGGCGTAGATGGGAGGATAATATTATGATAGATATTCGGGAAGTGGGATGGGGGGCATGAACTGGATTGAGCTGGCTCAGGATAGGGACAGGTGGCGGGTTCTTGTGAATGCGGTAATGAACCTTCGGGTTCCATAAAATGCGGTTAATTTCTTGACTAGCTGAGAAACTTTTAGCTTCTCAAGAAGGCCTCTGCTCCATGGAGTTAGTTAGTTAGTTAATGAACTGCGTTGAATCCAAATTATTTAAATACTTAATGTAGGTAACGTTATATATTATTGTGCGAGCTTATGCATACCCATATCGTGTATCTCCGTGGCCGTCAAAATATCGCAAATCTTGATGTAGATTGAAATGCTCTCTTAACTGTTTACAGCCCAGTGTCTAGTACGAGTGTATGCACCACCAGAATTTTAACACTAAAACACAATAAACAGCATCTATTTCGTATGTAACATTAATTGATTGGGCTATCCAATGGCAGCACACTGCATTCTGTGTAAAGCAAGGTATGTGTCAGTATATATGACTTACATGACTTTTATTGTTCGAAGGGTTAATCAAGCTAGGTTTGAGCACAGAAATTTGCAACTTATGATAAAATTGTCCCCAAGCTTTCCAATCTTTATGTGAAATTTGAACTGCTGTCAATTGTCCTTCCATCCTCATTATGTGCAATGCCCAGGGTATAAATACCTGTGGACGTTCTTTATTTTAATTCAGGCTTAGTCCAGTTTTAATAGTTTCTAAACGAGTAATATTTTTGTAGTACAAGTTCACATCTTTCATGAAACATGATACAAGCTGAACTTAAATTCAGTACTTTGCAGAATGTCTTTATCGACGCTGTAATTATGTGGGCCAATTATTTCGCAAAATGTTTACGCCATGCGCCACATATTGGCCAGGCTTAAATGCGTATTACAAATTAACTTTCATTAATCAACTGTTGTGGAGTAAAGTCGTTATGGAGGAACTAACAGTCGCGTACCTTAATTTAATATTAATTTAATATTATATGGATGATTATAATCGCATGACTAATGAAGAGACTTCACTTTTGCTTCAACACGAAAATTCTTTAAGGTATCGCAGCAGCCTACTTCTGAACCCTATCCTGCCCCAGATGACCTACCCACATTTTTTTAATACTCACTTGAATATCATTTTTGTCTTGTACGATTGGGCGTTCCAAGTAGTATTTTTCCTCGTATGTTCCTGCAAACCTCTCTACGAATTTCTGATATGGCTTATGAATGCAGTATTACCTTCTCATGTAGTCCCCCGTTATTCAGTAACTCTAATAAAAGATTCATTTAGTGGACAGTAGATTATGGAACATATTACTATGCACTTGTCTCAAAATGCATGTTGGTGCTTCATCTCTCTTAGGTCCAAATGTTCTCCACAGCTCCCTCTGCTCGAAAAGAATCTGTGACCTTTCTTTAGTGTGACAGACCAAGTTTCCCATCCATACGACTTTAACACTCTTTGTGTGAACACATTATCGGTTTCTTATAGTCGAACTGTTTAGACACCTCTGTTAATAATAATAATAATAATAATAATAATAATAATAATAATAATAATAATAATAATAATAAATATTTGAGTTAATGAAGTTGTGAAGTTTATAAAGTTGTGTATATACTTAAGGTCTTAAATATTAAAATGCGAACCACAATAAATATAAATTAATTTCAGAAAGAGTTTCACTAACTGTAGTTTCGGGTGTTTTTGTTTGCCTCGTTAATCGTATTTTAATCAGCGTAAGGTAAGCCGAACCAGAATTACAGTCCCGCCCTTCTGCTCTGATGTCAATATGATGAATAAGCAGTAGGTTAAAAGTCTTGTTCCCTGCGAACAAATAGTTCGACCTGCAAACATTTCATTAGTATTCACTTATGGACTGATTTGTAAAGTGTAAAGAAGTTGCCTCATCTGAAAATACAATATAACTGTTAGAGTAGACACAGCAGCATTGAAGAAGCTCTTGGTTGGGAAAGAGAAGCTATAAAGAAGATTGATGGGTCCCTTTTATGTCTGCATTTGCCTTCGCCGTGTTGACACCGGGTGCTTATGTTTCTCTGTAAATTCGTTCCCCAAATCCCATCACAAGCCACGCCTCTGAGCAGATTATTCCTAACTTCAAAAGAGAAAAAGAAGAAATTGAAAGATACAGAAAATGAAATGCAATTTTGTAATGTGTTAGGTACAAAACTGAGATACAACAGCAAACTAAAAAACAAAGACGCGATTTTCCTTACACTGCATTAATTCTGTGGAAGTTTCCAGCCCTGAGGGAACAAGACAAATTTCATGTGTACTTGTGAAGGTTGGGGAGTGTGTTGTGGGACACGAAGTGCCTCCATCGTCACGAGAGTTCCTGTTGTTGCGATGTAGAATAAATTAACTGGGAGCAAAATAAACGTGAACTGCACTAAAACACTGCAGTAGCCTTGCTCCTCCGTTTTCTTTCTGTGCTGCTAGACTATCTACAACCATCAGCTGCATATAGTAAAACTAAGCTGTAATTGCAGGTGCGGTATGTGGTATGTTCACTTGGAATCCCATTTAATAAATGAATGTTTTAATAGGTTTATCCAATTTATTTGCAGAATTTCTTGCGAAATTCCTCAGCAGAAGTTCTAATAGTTTATTGGGTATGTTTGCAGCCACATATGAAACATAAACGTCCATCCGGAAGAAATGAGTAACTCAAAAGTAAAATAAGAATAACCAAATTCTATTTGTAAAGTAATTAATCATGAATCCACAATTATGAAACTATAATATGCACTCGTAAGTACTTGTACCAGAGACACACAGTTGTTGATTTTTGGAAGATAGTGTTTTAAAGTGAGCTGCGTCAAACTTCGCATATTTCTAAACCAGCTTTAATCTAGGCATACATGTGCAAAAATTGCACTTGTACATCGGAACTGGCACTGATTGTTGACAACACAAATTTCTTAGCTGCCTAATAGATACGGTAAAAAGCTAGTTTGAAGTTGGTTCATAATGGTGTAAACGTCTGTAGCCCACTGGGTAAACTGGAGGTGATTATAAGTGTGTCTTGCGGTCCAGTGTTGTAAGACCAAAGTGAGTATGACAGTCTCATATACACACTACTTTTAGCCGACAGAGAATGAGTGTAAAAAGAAAGAGATCCCCTTTTGTCATTCGCTGACGTACTAGGTATGACATTAATAATATTTCTTCCGGCTCAGTGGCATACTTTATTTGATAAGGTCACTAAACCAACGCTTCATTAAAATAGTTCAAACCGGTACGGAATGAACATAATGTAATGGAAGGCAATGATTTCAATTGCACCTGCAAACTGCAATTTTACGTCTCCTGTATGCAGTTTCTATTAGGCTGTCACTCGCTCTGTTCAAAGGAAAGTCATGGAAATTGTTTCCTTCGCCTCACAGAGAAATGTCACTCTAAAAAACACACTGTTCTTTACATGTCGGTGTTTTGCCGGTGAAATTGAAGGCACCATATCCTGAATGCTCTGTTTCAGACTACTTGCAGTGCTAGGATTACTACTGTAGGCCTTTATGTGTACTTTGTCCTTTTAACATTCATCAGTAACAATCGTACGGGTGCAAATTTGTCATATGAGAAAGGCACAATTCCTCTTTTATTTTTCTGTCATCGAAAGCACATGCACAGAATTGCGGTATAAGCTCTTGTAATCTCTTGGTTAAAAAAGGAAAAGGTTCTGTCGTAATAGGACAGGTGTTCAAAAAGTGGTGCTAGAATGTGAGTAATATCGACGTGAATTTATGCTCTCAGAAATGGCCCAAATAATCCCATTTGCACTTCTAGCACACCGCACCCCAACCATCACGTAATGTAATTGCACTTCGTGGATGAACATACAATTTTCTGCATGCCAGTACCTGTTACTCTGAGAGTTCACCTACTCTGTGATATAAAACTAAATTGCATTGCTAAATACAACTAGTGTGGAGTTTATTTCTGCATCATACACCCCATGTAGTTACCAGTTCAAAACTTCAGTCTAGCTTCACGATGTGTTTCGTAGTGTTTGTGAACCGCAGTTGCTTTGTGGACATAAATGCAGAAGTTTTATTTCGTACTGATGATGCAGACACGTCCTTTAGTGTGCAAGTTGCGTCAGTAATTTTCATGGAAATGTCTGCAATCTGGCACCAGTTTCGTCTTGTTTTCCTTCGGCACCTGTCTTTTGCATATTCTTTTACTGTTTAGAATTGAAACTGCTGCTCAGAACCTTTTCACGTACTTATGAAGAGTCGTCACTGACCAGGCGCAACAAGAAAGTCTCACCTGAATTTGCGATGACTCTTCTTATAAAAACTGAATTTCGCAGACATCCTACAGAAACGCGATTTTGCAGTGGAATCCCATTGCAACTAACGGCTGACAGACACTTGAAGCCTACAGTTATACCCGCTTTCCAACAACGCTGTCGTATGTGGATCGTTGAGTGGGCCAGGTTCTGTGCGATAAGCAAGCCGACAGGAAATGACAGATGATATTTGTCAGATAAATAAGGACCCGCTATCTGTCCGTTATGACTGATAAATCTGTGAATAAAGACTTGCTTTTATGCGAAGTTTTGCAAATTAGTACTACTGGTGAGAATACAGGTACTGGTATCGAGAAATTAGTGAACGTATGTGCCATAATGAGGGAAAGTGTATCGATTCATGTAGTGATGGCGACAAAGCAATTATTGGAGTCGTGGCTGGCGCTGTAACGGACATTAAAAACGTAGCACCAGACTGTACCAGTAGTCAGTGCTTAATACACAGAAACACATTATTGATATATCTCCTAATCTTAAAACGTGTTGGATGAAGCAGTACATCGTGTACCTATATACGTAAGTACTCGACCACTGGTGCCAAGGCTGTTCAGAATTTGTGTGAAGATGCGAGTACGTGTAGTCAGGGCGCCTGTCCTTCTACAGAGGCATATAAAATTAAGTTGGCTATCGTCAGGAGTGCTTGTTAGATTATTTTAATTGCGCCAAGAGTTTCTTGCATATTTTCTGTATCACGAAATCCTTCTAGTCGTTGGAAAAAACTGTCCATGGCTAATCAGAGTTGTTTACATTGCGGGTATTTTACAAAACTAAACGAAATAGCGCTTTCGCTTCAACGAAAGGACGTAAATATTGTTAGCACGGAAGACAGAATTTTATTCTTGACACGTAAGCTGCAGTTTTGGAACTCACTTTAGGACGAAAAAATTTTGCTTTCCTGAAAATCTGTCTTTAAAAACTCGAGTAGAAACTTGACCGTGATGTAAGCAAAAATATCGTCGTCTTTTTAATGTGTATTCAGACATCACAAAGTATTTTCCAAACAACAATGATAATTATAACTCGATTCAGAATGCGTTTTGTGTAAAAGGAACACCTGTAATCTTTTCTAGGATCCATTATGAATACGTCATCCATAGTACCCTGAGACAGCCATTAATTAAAAATGTAAATAAATTTCTAAAATTATATTTTGGGGCGAGACGTACCAAGAAAACACTTTGCCAAGATGTGCAGTTCTTCAGCTGATAACCTTCGCCAGTACAGTTTTGTACAGAATTGTAATCTCGAATTAAGCAGCAACAGAAACAAAATACAGAGGCAGCCTTCATGCGGCGCCATACTTTAGAATTAAAGATAATTTTCATGCCGGACATAGAACATTCGTGAAAGAAAAAATTAAAACCATTTTTTGCATGAAAATTCCGAATATGAGGCATATTTGTTTTTAAGCTTCTTTTTCATACACATAAAATGTTATTTTTGTTTCTAAATAGTGCAATTAATAATATAAGGACCTCATATCACTTAACTTTTATTTATTTATTTACTTATTTATTTCCTTACACGTTTACGTGTAGTTTTTGGACTTCACATAAATTTATAATAATTTGATTAGGGGTTCCCGAAAGTTTTGCGAGTGAGAAAGATTTTCGTAGTCAGCCTCTTCCTACTTAACGTTGGTATTACAATTCCTGTTTCACATTAATTTAATGGAGAAATTATTACGAGCTGTAGATTCTGTGTATGTTAAATTTATCGGATATAACCTGAAAGTTTCTTATTGTCGCCACTTTTGCAATCGCTGATTAATGAACAATGTTTTATGTACCACGTACAGGCTTATATAACTCATACTTAGCTTTCTCCGTACCAAATTTCACATAATTACGTCAGTTTTTGGTTAGTTACGCCATAGAATCGAAAACTGAAGGAAATATTTGTAATATTTTTACACCCACAAATTACCTGTCATAGGAAACTGAAAAGCACGGCTTATGGATGTTCTCAGAGGGCGTGAATTTCTTACGATTTTGTGTTTGAATATTGACTACGTGTTTCAAAATTGAAGATTGACACACCCACACTCACCCACCCTCCCACCCAACCACCCACCCACACACACACACACACACACACACACACACACACACACACACACACACACACACACACAATGAGAATTGTGAACACATAAGCCTACTGCATTCTATTTCAGGGAAGACTGTAGGCTAATTAATTCGTAGCAGCCAGCTCTCATTTAACTCATTAATACTTTATTCTCATTTTCGACTATAAGTAAAATCAGTTATAATTATTAGTGTACATTCGTGCCATTTTATAGGAATTCTTGAACTGTAATCATAGTAATAATAACAATAAAGTCATAGCGTCTTTTGTGTTATACTGACATAGGTGTGTGGTGTTTGCTGTGGGGCATCTATTTCGTGAAACTTGAATGCATACACTTAACGTCACGACAAAATTCATCTTGGCGATTTACTATTGGTATTAATGAGAAATATCACTGAAATAACGCACGCGGCACACAGTTACGGTAAGAAAGAAAGTATTTGACTTTGCATTCCATAGTAGTCTTATTGTAGTGTGAGTACACTTATTTCGAAACACAGTGAATGCAAAACATTGCATTTGTAATCAAATTTATAAGATTTTATGTGCTGACCTGTATAAACAAATGTACATCATAACTAGCTATTGCGTGAAGTATGGGTAAAGAATGACACGTCCAGTCATATAATTTTAGTTTTCAGGTCGCCGCAACTTGCACAACGCTTCAAGTACCTCTTGTTGCTAAAATATACCAGTGTCTGATGTTGCTGAGTTATTATGCTTTACACTGACTGGTTGTTTTCGTGTTCCATTGTACCTGCTGATTTTTATTGTCTGTATTTTTTTACCTGTCACTGTCTAACGGAATACTGTCCCCCAACTTCTCATATGTATGATCCAAGGACAGTGTGTGACGCATTATTCCTTTCAGGTTTTCTACAACGAAATTTTCAACGACAAATTGCCATTGAATTGTGGCGATGGAAGTACAAGCAAGACTGTTACACTCCGTCTTGTGGATGTTATTGTTTGCGAATTTGAGCACGTGATAGTGACATGGATAATGATTCGCGGTGGCAGACGGCATCAGCGAGCACGACCTCCCGATGTGCTCACCCAGTACACAACGATCCTAATCACACTGTTATGCTTACGAGACTTCTCACCCCGTTGAAACTACTGCGTGTTTGAAATAAGTGTTCTTTTCTGACCAGAAACGAGTGTGTTATGCTCAGTCTCGTAACAGCTGTATTTGATGTGGACGTGTGAAGTGATATATGTCAGTGGAAGTTATCACGGCGAACGTTTTTAAAATTGTTCACTGTAAATTTCGTCGGTGCGCGTGTAAAATGAAGTAAGATGCAGTTACATGCAGTATTCGTAACGTAATTTTTAACAAAATGGATTCCGTAAAAAGCATTCCATCGAGTTCCACATCTGCATCCCCGGCGTCACCGACGCTGGGGCAACAGAACTACGTCCAAAGCATCGACTTAATCATCAGTGATTACATGGAGAGGCTGGGCACAAGACTAAATATCCTGGAGACGGAGCTAAAGTACGCATGGCGAGCGCTGGATCTCCTGTCGCAAGAGTATATCAAGATGTGGGAGCGACTAGAGAAGCTAGAGATCCTCCTTTACGAGCAGCAAAGTGTAATCGCTCAGCTGCTCGAGTTTTACACAGTAATGGGTACAACAGATAGTACGACGGAAGAGCGCACTGATATTGTTTCGGCGTCTGAAGGTACGACAACAACAGAGACGACTGAGGATAAGCTGCAAAGAACCATGAAGGATTTGATGGAAGATGCAGCCGCAGCTAGTGTCGCAGGACGTAACGTAGTAGGAGAAGTATCGAATGCTGATATTACTGGCTCGTCTTCAAGTGCCGCTGCATTGATATCTGAACTGCAACTAGAGATGGGAATGGGCGAAATTATGCATATGCCAGATGAGGCCTTCTATCGCAGTCTCAACAACGCGTATCGTGATGATTTGGGTGGCTCTGAAACAGCCGTGCCACCTGCCGTCACTTCTTCGCAGCTCGGTATGATCTGGGAAGAGGCTGAGGATGTTGAAGAAAGCACAAATGCGGAGGAGACTAGGGAAGGGTTAGAGCAAGGCGAAGAGACACAAGAAGTATTCAGTGCATTAGACTATAAAGTCTATAGGGGAAACTCGCCGTGTGTTAACGATCAGGACCTTGCTCAACTAACTAGATTGAGTGTAATAGATCAGGTGGCGCTCGAGAAGCTTCAGGAACTAGACAGGCTCACAACAAAGCTTAAAAAAGATTCTCAGAACCTCAAAGAACTTCAGGACCGCCTATTAGACTCTCCACAACACCAATACCGGAAGGAGTGTAGAGAAAGCGAATCGACAGCAGAAAGAGTCCTGGCAGAAGACGCCAAAGTTATAGACGAGCAGTTACGTCAGATCTACGCAGAATCGGAATTAGACAATTGGAGCTTCTCTAGTTCAGGACGCGGTCCCTCTGAATTAATATTACTAGCAGGTACAACGATAATACCAAGTGGCCTCAACAGCGGTAATAAGTCCCGGCCTAGTTCTCGACTGTCTACCGACAGTGGAAGTGCCACCTCAGACTCAGAGGTAGCTTCAGCATTATCCGGGTTCAGGTCAACTGTATCGCCAAGTACATCACCGAGACATCGCGCCCTTCTTGAGTCATCTAATTCTGTTGATACATCTGGGATTTTGACTTCACAAACATCTGGAAGACTTGGTTATAATTCTTCAGCTTTATTGCAAGCTGATATTACATCTTCCTCGTGTAGCGCAGCGTCTCCTAAAACAATCGGTGACCTTTACGATTTTAATTCATACGCTGCAGAATTCACTAGCGCGCAAGACCTGAAGAATATTGTGGCTGCTCCACATTCTTCGGTGTCTCAAACATCACCCGGCAAGTTCGCAGTGGCATGCAGTCAGACTTTAAATTCTCCGCCAGCGTTATCGGGATCAAGCATTCGTACGCGACAAGATGGTTACATAGGTGGAGCGGGAAGATTGGATCTAGACTTTTCAGAAGGTAGAACTACACCTTCTCCTTCGCCAACGAGCCCACCACCACCTGCTCCTCGAGACAGTAGAGATGCCTTTTTGATGCCAGTGGCCGATAGTGGGAACGCTGCAAATATCACCAAAAGTCCTTCAGCACTGCTGGGTGCCTCTGCTACAGGTTCTATGTCAATTACTTCTCCGTCAGCTGAACAGCAAGGACGTTTAAGTCCTCGGACCCCCCACTCTCCGAAATCGCCAAGACTGTCCCCAAAGCATATAGTTAAATCTATGTCTGTTAATATTGGAACGGCTAAATCTGATTCTGGACTTTCTTCCATGAGTGGTTGGTCTAGCGTAGAGAAATCTCCTGTCTCTCCAAAGAGTGTCATTAGTAGTACCAACAAGACACCGACCTCGTCATCATATACGTCAGATTCTTTAATTGGTCGTGGATATCAGCAGCTACTACCAGCATCACCTATAACATCTCAAATGCATTTATCTTCTTCGTCGTCTGTATCTCCGCAAGAGAGTTGCACGTTTACTACCCTTGCCAACTCCGATTCCTTCCAATACAGTGCTCCCCATTCTCCTGTTCCCGCCCTGCCTCCTAATCTAGTTAATTCCCTTATAACGGGTGGACATCATCTATCAGCTTTCACAACCATCAAATCACCAACGAGTATGGGAGGCAGTACGCCTTCCATAACAGGCGACAACGTGGCTGGAAATCTGATCGCGTCACCCGTACCAAGCTCTGAACTCAATACCAGCCCTAGAGGACGATCTCATCGTGTTCCGAAATCCCCCAGCGCTAGCGTAATTACCGCTGTCGGAACTTTGTCTTCGGCAACGTACGGTGATTTCCTCTATCGTAGTGAACAACCGGCAATTTATTCAGTAGCAGGAAGTAACAGGCAACAGTCGTTCACTTCGGTGTATACGAGTGGTACATCAAGTTATGTTCCCAAGTCTTCTGGATCAGGATACCCAGATTTGGTGGAACCATGCAGCAACAACGAACAGCACCCAGCCCAAGGACACCGCTACCAGGTTGAGTCCGAGCGTGTTACTTCCCGAAGTCACTCTGTTGGTGGCTATCCCTCATCCAGTGCCTCTTCAACTTCTCACTCAAGCAGAAAGAGCCTTTCTAGAGGGTATTCTACTGGTTCTGCTCCCCCCAGCAGCAATGGAGTTGCAAACCTAGAGGGCTACAAAACCGCCATGTACCGTACAATGTTTCCTACAGGAAACATCACAGACGCCCTTTCTTATTACCCTACTAGCACGCGCTATGATTCGACACCGTCCGGAAACCAATCACGACCTGCCTATGGTCACGGCTCTGCTTGGTTAAGTAGTTCTCAGGCGCATACTGACAACGCAGTTGCGAACCAAATAAAACATGATCATACACCTGCGTCAGTTATATCAGTCGACAGTGCTCCTACATGCACAGTAGAGTGCGGTTACATTGCACCTCAGTACATGGATGCAAGACGCTACTCACAACATCCACCACAGCAACACTACAGTTCACAAACTGGAATAGAAAGGATTTCTGAACCAGACGAAAGTTATCCTCGAGAATACTCTTGGAGCGAGCATTCTGACATGCAATACTTGGAACATGATATAAGGAAAAGAAATGCCCCAGATTACCATCAGCAATCACAATTACACGACGGGCAATATTACGATCCAAGTGGGGTCATCGTGTCCCAGTCTGGATATATATCTATTGCTGCTGATATAAAAGACAACAAATATCCTCAAGACGAGAAGAGTAAGAAAGGTAAACTGAAATCAGCAATGAGTTCTGTGAGCAATTGGTTGCCTGGTTTGCACCTCAGTAAACGGCATCGCTCCCATTCCTTGCCAGCAGGTGTCAGACGTGAAGACCTTGTGCTGTCCAAGGAACATGGAAGGGGGTATGTAATGTCACGCGGTAAAAGTCAACCACGTTCAACAACCACACTACCCCGCAAGAAAAAGAAAAACCCGCTGGCCTCTACAATGTCTGGAATCCTTCAAAAAGCCAAACGTCGCAGCCAACATTCTCAGTCGCTGTCAGATCCAGAACAATCGGAAACGGAGTGGAGTGGTCGACAGAGTGGATTTTCGGAAGATAGCGAGGACAGTGTATTTTCTGATGTTCCATCTGATTCGAATATGTTTACCAAAGTAACTCACAGCATGCCCAGGCAGCACAGTTTACAGCAGCAACAGGTTCTGACAAACACTAGAATGGGACCGAGAATGGACGCAGATGTGGAACAAGTAAACGAAATTCCATATGATTCAGAGCCTGCAGAAGAACACCCTCTGGACATGGATCCATCCACTCTATTTCAGACGGTAGGTGAAGTAAAGAGAGCAGCAACCCAAGCAGTGTCGTCAACCAGTGAAGAAACGGCAACAAGTGAAAGAATTCAGTTTCCTCCAGTTGCGTTGGGCGGCGCTTCCAGGGAATTTGCCGTATCCAGGGCATTGGGAAAATACCGTCAACGTCAGTCTTCCACTATATCTGCAGATGAGCAGGCGAGCCAAGATGATATCTGTGCTAGTAAAAGTAGCGAACAAGTTCCTGTTATCGCTACAACGGGTGAAGTTATTCAAGAAGATATATATGATGAACCGACCGCAGAGCCTGTCGTTGATGATTCAGAAAATATCAATACACAACAGCAACATTCTCGCGTGGAAGAACAGTCTAATATTGAAGCAAGTCCATCTGTTTCCAGTATGCGCAGTTACGCTAGTGGGAGGCATCACGCTACCCGCCAACAGCAGAGTCTAGAAATCCCGTGGAGCGGGCCTAGAGGTGAGGCTGACGAAGACAGCCGAAGCACGCACTCATGGAGAAGCACATCCCGGGTATCTTCCAGAAGACAAAGCACTGAAGACAGTATAGATAGTGAAGATGAGTGGTATTGCTATGAGCTACGCAAGTTGGAAGAATTGGAAAGACAACAAGACACGGAACCAATGCAAGAAGAAAAATCCGAATGTTTCGAACCGGATGAAGACGTGAAGGAGCAGATGTCTTTTGTCCTCCAGGAGCTAAAGCTGAAAGCTAAACCACGTGAAGGGGTTCTCGATGAAGACGACTACAACCGCCAGGTACGAGCAAGGTCTACAGGATCGATGATGCGGTGGGAAGATATTCAGGACGACGTTGGCGAAAAACAAAATGAACCCCAGTCCATCGTAGAACAAGCGCCGCAAGTTCCCGTGACAGAGGAACCAAAGAAGACGGGTGCCATGAGGCTTAGAGACGAAGATGAATCCTCATCAGGAGAGACGAGTGGCCCCGATAGTCCGCATCAGAGTATGGATGAAATGGAAGTTGACGAGGAAGAAGAGGCCGCAATGGAAGCAGAATTAGCAAGATCCATGAGGAGTTCGAGCGGCTCCACGCTTCGTCATGGAGAGAAACTTCTTCAAGGCTCAGACTCCCTGAGCAGGGAGGGATCCTTAAGTATTCCTCCAAGTGAGATGTCGATAAGTATTCCAGTCAGCGACGGCTGGGACACCGAAGAAACGGCTACAGTGCGGGAAGGTTCTGTAAGTGTTGCCGCCAGCGACGTTTGGGAGGGGGAAGGAGAAGGCGAATATGTAGCTGGGAACGACCTCCGAGAAGGTGCGGAGAGCTCTACAGGGTCTGTCCCCAAGTTAAAAATCGACACTGACAGGGTAAGCAAAGTCAAGGAAGATAGCACGACCAAAGACAGCGGACCCGCGAGCAGCAAATGGAAATTGCTGAAAGCTCTGAAAGAGAGAAAAGCGGAAGAAAAGATTCAAGAAGCCGCAACAGCAACGGCAGCGGCGGAAGCAAAAGCGAATGCAGCCGCGGTAGGTATAAAAACAGTGAGCTAAGTAGCCTTTGATGTAATTAGAACCTACCTTATTGCTAAACTCTTTGTGATATTTCTGTTGTGAGTAATATAATTTTAATAGTTGCACTTTGTAACTTGTACATCGCTAACCTGTCTATGAACACAGTTTATTTATGACAAGTATTTTTATCTGGGCCCGATATTTAAACGGAATTCGCTTTGACTATTCGTCTTGTATTTGCTATGGAACTTACATCCATCAAACAAAGATAACGTAATTTTGATTATTAATTTGCACTCTTTGTACTGCAAGCAGTGAATTTGGAGGGCACGTGCATAACAAGAGCCATACATGGACTAGCTCAGGGTAGATAACGCTTAATTTTTGTCACTGAAATTACTCACGTGTTATTTCTAGATGTAAAATGTTTGAATTTGGCACTTAATATAGGAATATGCCATTACCAAAATATCGCGCAATAGTGTTCTGTGACATTCGCCTTTTGTATTGTTACAGTACTTGAACTGAAAAATATTCACTTGCACAATGCATAAATATTCCATGTAAAGAATGAATATGGTAAACCATAACTTCAGCATTTAACGTGAATTATTAAAAAATAACCTTCTCTGTATTCTCACGAGGTCAACAAGTGGAAATCTGTGAAATAATTTTACTCTGTTCTCATGCGAGAGCACACTTCTTCTGTCTTCTAGGTGGACTGTGCTACAGTAAGATGTAAAATCGTTTACTGGATTATCTACACATTAGTGTTCGTCACATGTTCCACTGTCCGTATGAGAAGGTGTCGAATGGGCGGACTGAAGTGTCAGCTTAAATGCAACGCAGATTGAAAAATTAGGTTTTAATTTTCATGTGGAATTTTTATATTGATTTGAAAACGCATTCCCTGTTATCCTGTAACATATGTTGAAAAGCGAAAAATCATGAAGTTCTTAATTTCTTGTATGTTTCATGCGCCTTATTTAATCTTCTATAACATATATATAATTAAATAAAAACTACGCTTACATTGATTGATATGAATAGAATGCACACCTTCGTTAGTCACACATGAGCACTAGGTTGCCTATGTTGTGAAATGAATGTAGACTTTTCCGAGATTTTCTGAAAGGTTTTCTTGTACTCGGCCTATTATGACTGTGTTCTTTGTCTCTAACATGTTACCGATTTTCGGAACAGAGGCTGTTGCATCAGACTTAACAGATGGAAATGATAAGCTTAACCTTCACCAGAACAATCTTCCTGAATATGCCTTGCACGAAATTAACGACGTAACTAGAACACTCAAACATGTATGTACAGTGATAGCTTTCTCATAAATTATATTTGTATGGACTAAAATTTCATTTAATCTGAGCAAAGAAAAAAGACACTTCCATCCGCCCCATAGATTGTATGTCTGTGTTCTGTCAGTCCCCAAGTTGTATACCTAGACAACCAGGTTCTGCGACTGTGTTTGTAAGCGGCAAAGTTTGTGAGACTGTACTGTACTGTACTGCGAACTTCTCCACTGGACTTGGTAGACACTATATGAAACGTAGTATACACTTAGACCTAAATCATTCAGAGACATTCCGTATTTTATCGGTGGAATCACGAAGTGTGGCTTTAAAATAATGTGCTCATAGGCTCTTACGTTTAATTACCTAGAATTATGTTTCCGAATCGAAAGAGACTTCAAAATAATCACGGCGCAAGAAGTAAACTTTGTTTTTTAATTCAAAGTACTGTGTATCTTGGTTTTATTAAATTATAAAACAGTGTGAAATTTCATACTTATTAACCAAACAATTATTATTCGGATGTATTTACAACTGACGCACATTTCTTATAACCGACATCTTCAATTCTAAATATTAAACGTGTAGTAAATAATACTAGATCTTAGTTCTAGTATAAAAATGTGTAGTTGTCGTTATCCAGTAAACTGTAATGTATTAATCCATAGAAAACTATGTTAATATTATACAAACAGTACAACGTAAGCAATAAACCAGTGTTACCAGTATTGACAATGTTAGGGATAGGTTCAAGTGTTAGACACCGAATGTAGTTCGTAAATTTGCACCATGCCATTATGTCTAGTGATTCACGCTATTGTAGAAGCTCTTCTAACAGTCACGAATAGTACCACACCTAATTCCTGGAACCTAGAAGGATTTTTGGTCCTGTCAGTTAAATTAAGAAAGAAATCGTGCGATTCACTAATATTTTACTGTATTTCAATTACGTTATTTGACTTACGATTATTGCTACTGAGAACGTAGTGCAATTATGTAAAGAAGCTGACACAGTGAGCTGTTATAACAGCAGGACATCTGTATGTTGCTTATCTTCGTTTTATAATTTGCTTTAAACACGACAAAATTTTTTCCCAATAAACTGTATAACTTAAAAGAAACTTGCGTGTTGCAGTGAAGAGCTTTCTCCTGTGTTAGTTCTGGCATGAGTACTTGATTACTTGATTCCATGAAGTCCTACTTGTCCTCATTTCGTCTTTGACGTATATATCACCCATAAAATATAATTAAAAATAATTTCTGTGTGTCTTTTTACGTTCCAAATCTGCGTAAACCAGTTTCAGATAATCCTTCCGTTCACACATACAGACTAGATAACGTTCTCCCCTCCATAGTGTCTAGAATACAGTTTTTTTCTATTTACTTATGAGCTAAAAAAAGAATCCACGCGAATGTATTAAGGAATACTGTGTACCTCCCTTTCTTATATAGGCCTGTAACTTTGTGTTGTACGTAAATTCTAGATGGACGAGTTTTCACTAACGTAGTCCTTTACAATTAACAGCTGACTACAGAACTAGTTCATGTTATATTAGCGAAATCCAGAGTATGTATGTGTAAGTAGAAATATTACGTATTTGTCTTTTGGGGGAATCCTAAGCCGCGACTGTGTTCGCAGTGGAGAGTTGTGTATGTATTTAAATTCAACAAAATGTCATGAGCTTGTCATTTGAGCTTTTCGGATGAGTTCAGTGTGTAATAAAACGTATTCATGCTGTATCCCTCGCCTAATTGACGCACTAAATTCCCTCTTTGTAGCAACATCCTGAATATTCAATTTCAATGAGGCACTACACCACGTGTTTCCAATAGTTTCCCCCTAGGTACCGATAGGGACTTCTTCGGCCTATTTTGCACATAGTCTTCCTACTACTGAGTAGTACCTTTACGTCATACAATATAATCCGTTACGCGAAGAATCTGGTCCCGAGTCAGTTTATTTCCTTGTTCATATTTGTCCGTTTCCATTTGTTTTGTATGAAAACAGTTTCATTAATGGCTGGTTTACATAGACTTCTTGAGTTTCATCTTCCATTCAACAGTCAGTAGGAAAATACCTTATTGTCATTATTTTTCATCTGAAGGACCATATGTCTTGCAAGTGTTGCCGAAATGTCTTGTTATATTATTCTTCAAGTAAGAGTCCAGTATAAAAAAGGATGTGGCTGAAGTTTTCTACTATTGTACATGTAATTATGTCTACAGAGTTTGCTTATGTTCGGGACCAGTTTGATCCTGCGTTTAGTGATGGTAATTCTCTAACTTAATGAGTGAATCGGTGAAACTCGTTTTATTTTGTACCTTATGAAATAATGAACTTCTGGATTTTGTGGACTGCATTAGGGTAAGATACACAAAACCTTAATAACCAGCTTCAAGTCTTCCTAATATATTCCACAAAAGAACGTTTTGTACAACTTGAGATTAATGTATTACAATGTATTTTGAACTATTATAGTTTTCTGTAACTTCCATAAGTTGTAAATATGTTCCGTGTATAGTTACATGTTTAAAATACACAAGACGCAAACTGTGTTGTGTCGGGTGTGGCATACATATCAGCGTATATTAATATTATTGTTGTTGTTTATATATTCATATATCAATCATGTAATGGTTTATTCTCATTGATGTAATTTATTTGTGTGCATATTTGTAACAATAATGTAAGATAAGATATTGCAGCACGAATGTGTACAGTTGGAAAAGTCAGGTTCCTTGTCGGTTTCTGCTCAAGTTTCAGGCCTAGTGTCGCTTGAAGCAACTTTTTTCACTATATGTCCGTCACAAAGAGAATCGAAAATTAAATGACTGCAGATCCAATAACGGTCTAAGTAAGACTTCCGGTTCCTGACTTTTCTATAATACTGTACTTCATATTTTGTATGTTACATTGCTGTAATGTTCACTGGTTATGTTATTGTTATTCTAAAATATTTAATTTATATTGTTATTTTATTTTTTATTGAAAACCTGTATTTGTATTTATAATATTTTAAATAGATGTTTATTAATTTATTATTTCTTTTTGTTTCTTTTTTAGAGTGGCGGAGGTGCAGGGGGCGAAAGTGGAGGTCGTCCGAATGGGTAAGTTTGAAGTAACATTTTGTATTCTACATTTCAGTTACTGAGGGTTGCGCATTACATCCCGGTGCAGAGTTACAGGCACAGACACTCTATCAGGCATCTTAGAGTATGCTACCCCAGTAAATTTTGAAATTTAGTTAAATATGATATGCTTTTAATTTATTTTATGCGGGCTTTACGAAGTAAAAAAGAACGCTTTATATGACGGTCACGTCCTTCCGTCCGTCTGTCCGTCCGTTTGTCCGTGACTGTTATCGGTGGCTAAACATTTCGTCGGATTGTTATGAAATTCCGTGTGGGAGGGAATTCTTTAAACAATGTTGTTGGGCAATGGTGAGCTTCATGAACAGTGGTGCAGTGACAGTGGTACTCTACTGGAGGACGAACATGAATTTATCCGTGTACTTCCCATACTTCTTGTATGACTTAGGTGAAATTTTGATAGAGGGTTGTCATATACTGGCGTGGAGCGTTTGTGAGTTTCATAACAATCGGTGCGGTGAAAGCCATAGCTATTTTACCTCTGGACGCAAATGAAATTTTGCCTCTAAATTCTACATGTATGCACCCGACATGGGTAAGCTTCGTTACAGTAAATACCAACAACAATTTGCTGAATAATTGTGAGCTCTGTAAAAATCTTCCCAGTGAAAACCGTACGTTACGTAGGGACGTAAATTAATTTCTAACCCAATCCACATTTATTGTCCCATTTGTGTGAAATTCGTTATAAGAAATTTACACATAATGTTGTTAAGCGTATACTAGTTTCGTAAAAATCGGCGCGGGAAAGGCCATACTTTTCTTATGGGTCTCACCAAAATTATATTTACGCACGTACCATGGAACAGCGTGGCACTTTGAAAGTAAATATCACCTTTGTAAAGTTGTCAGACGTCACGAAATTCAGCATCGGCAGTGTTATTCTTATTTGTAGTGCTAGGCAAGTCATAAGAGAGAAACTGTAAAAGTAGTACGTGGTTCTGATGTTGGAGAGAGTAGTGTTTAATGCAGACGATTTGTTGCAGTTTCTTGAGACCGATGAACTGGAATATAGTGTGTGCAAGATGTAACGTAATTCAACGGACAGAGTTCTGGGGGTGATAAAGGAGATAAAAGCCGTGCATTTTAGGATAGGAACCAATATCCGCAAATGCTTAGTCTTGTCGCTAAACGCAGAACCATGAACACGTTCGGCTTGGAGGGATGAATTGCATGTCGCTCTGGAACACACTAGCCTGTTGTTCAGTTTTACTGTTCTGAACATGGAGTTCTGTGAAGTAAAAAAATGATTAAGGCGAATCAAATTTACGCGTGAAATAAAAATAAAAAATTAAAATCAATTCAAAAACGTTTGCTACGTCTAATAAAATAATGCCGTAAACATATTTCACTAAACATTTCACATGTACATTTGATTCTTCTTAATTAATATTTATTTACTTATTTATTTCACACAATCCCACGTCCACAACAACAAAATTAAGTAGCAGGATATTCTGTTCCAGAGCAACATGTAATTCATCCTTCCACACCGAACGTGTTTATGGTTCTGTGTTCAGCGACCAAACTAAGCATTTTCATATATTGGTTCCTATCGTAAAATACACTGCTTTGATTTCGTCTATTATCGTTCCTTTAAATCTGTCCATTGAATTACTTATACGCTGTACATAATCTTATCCTGTGGAACATGTGTGCAGTGTTATCCTCAAGAAGACAAACTGCAGTAAAACTGAGTACTTTTTGATATTAACAATCAGACGAGAAAAATTATTTTATTAACATAACGTAAGAAGATTTTACTGTCCAGTTTTTCAGTGTCTTTAAAATATGAAGTAGAATATAGGCTTTTTCATATTTTTGCATCCATCTGTAGTGATTACATGGGAATCTTCGGATTGTTGCGTCAGCCTCTCTGTATCGCTTTGAGTGAAATTATCCTCTTTCTTACAAAAGTCTGGTTCATGTAGTTTCAAAAAGATAATTTTTTCTTGTCATTTCAGATAAGTGCTAGGTAAGTGACATAATTAAGACAAGATTTACTTCCTTTCCAGTGTTAAATATATTTTCCTCGAACAGCAAACTCTGCAACTTAATTTTCAATAACTAGAAACAATAATGGAAGAAATAAGCCAAGTAAGAGCACTGACCATTTAAAATTAATTCAAACTCTATTTCAGCAGCCCATAGACGCATAGTTTTATTTTCTCTTTCAAAATCCAGTTGGCCTACGTGAAATTTATTTCTACCTTACAGAGATAAACCAGTGCAGCAGGGGCAGTTTTCTATAATGTGACAGCCTTAGACATTATGCACCGCATACTAAGCCGAAAATAATACTTCAGATCTATAAACTTCAAAATTAGTAACATTTCTGCCTGTAAATTCGTCGTATTCAACGCCTTTTCAAGGGTATTCAAAATTTCATACGTTATTGAAATACACATGGCGGTAGAATTATTTAAGGATTACCCTTCTGTATCTTTCATATCATGGCAGTTTTAGGAGGTTGTGTGTGTTGTACTATTGCTTGTGTAATTTCTGACAAAAAGTGTATGGGAAGTCCCTACAGTAAATAGCGTACCATAAATTCTGCAGGTACATAAATCGGAAAGTTTTATTAAAAATAAATCTAATGTAATTTATGAACTTCGGTCCATTTGTCTAAAGGTATTATTGATTCTGTGACATATTTATTATAAGCATTCGTAACCTTTCACCTTTCTCTTTCATTGGCGTCAGGCCGTTGGCGATAGGTCGCTTTGAAGCGACTGAAATAACGAACTGTGGATGAAAATGAAACGGAATGAGATCTTTCTATTAGAATAGGTTTTGCAGCAGAGAGTTGTAAGCTTTCTTGCAACTGAATAGAAGAAGACTAACAGAAACTTATCAACAGACAGAAAGTGTGTATGAAGAAATTACGAAATTCAATTTGCAGGGTAAATAGAAGGCCTATAGTGGATTGTTTGAAAGCAGGATAAATACAAAGTTCAGATTACATAAACAAGTGTGCATACATAATGAAGGTCATTTATTTTTGTTCTGGTTCTGGGTAACCCTCAGGAGGAAATGGTTATAGGGACGGAAATTCAGGGGGATCCATTCCAGTGTAGTTGAACTGCTTGATCCGATGACGGGGACAATACAATCCTTAGAAACGTCGGTAAATATTTACTAGTCGACACGGCGTAAGACCGCAGAAGACTTGAATCTTTAGCAGCATCCCTGTGAGAAACTCAAATCTCGCCGATTAGGAAGTATACACGTGGCACGACAAATTTAGCGCGCTCGCTTTCGTTTATTAATAATCTGACAAAGTGTAAGATTTGTGAAAATGCTTTGTTTCGTTTCTTTTTGCAGCTTGTGGGAGGACTTTTTTTCTCTTTGAAAAGTATTTAGTTATGCTAGTGACACACACAGAAATACAAGTTGGTGATCATACGAAGTGGCCGATTTTAACCAAAATTCGAATATGTCGGAAAATTTTATTGAAGCTCACTTTCAGATTGTATGAAAATTTGATTCTTGAGTTGAGATCTTTGCTCTTCTGTGATGTTACGCAACGTATATTGGTAATTAGTTACCAGCGTTTCGAGGTAACCTATCGGTCCCATCCTCGTGGGTCAAGCAGTCCAACAATATTGCCGGTAACAGTCAGGGCGCAGTTATGCAGGGAATGGTGTAGACAGTGATTGGTTCCCAGAGAACGCGATGCTAGCCAGTAGGGTAATGGAGCCTGGAGACATCGGAAGGGGGAAGGAAAGAAATGAAGTAGAGTTGCCAAGGGGGAAAGCGGCCCCGGAACATGAGGCCACCGTCAGGTGCAGGAAGGGGAGACGTAAAAAGTTTTGTCCCGAAACGTCTGTACCTAACAGCCAATCAACGCTCCATAACATCCCAGAAGAGCGAATATCTCATTTACATCATGGCGGAAGCCTGAAATTACGATTCTTGTGTTGATATATGAAGCGCGATAGAGATGAAAATTAATCGAAAGTTATCCGCATAAATACCGCATGAATTAATTAATTTCAAATGATCTTCCATAAATTTACATTACGAATTCAAATGCTTAATCTGAATAACTGCGGACTAGGTTATAACTAGAAGCTGAAGATACAGCGATATGATGCTAGCATTGTTTGTTACCCTTTGGTGGGCCCACCAATACCGGTATCTGTTCCTTGTAGTAAACGAAGGATCATTCTCGAATTCATGGAAGTAGATTTGTGTCTCGGAGATAAACAGTGCGTGTGGGCGTACAAGAAGCCTTCGAGACCTCGAGGAGTATAGCACAAAGGAGCGAACTATGTATTATTTAGATCAAATGTGGGTCGCAGCAGACCTACCATACGAAAGCGAAGGTAGGGAGGACGGAACGATACGCTTCTAGGATTGTTTTCTTTGGGAGAACTTTGAGCACAACATAAAAATCGGTTTCGAAAAGGAAAAGGGTTTGAGCAAACTTTCTTTCACTGTGACCTTCCAGTTACTTGCGTCCGGTGTCCGCGTGTGCGTTTATAACTGGAAACTAACAAAAATTTTGTCGTGGGTTTACTGCCTTAGCCATTATTATTATTATTATTATTATTATTATTATTATTATTATTATGGGAATTTGTCACCGTTATCTTCATACTGAAGAAGGCAATAATTAATACGCCAAGACTTTTTCTGCTTTGCGGCCTGTACAGCCATTGGGTCGTGTTTCGATTCCCGGACGGAACAAGAAAATTTATCTCCTCTTCAAGGCTTTCAAACCGGTCCTGCGGTCCAGAGAACCTCCTGTTTATTGCATGCCGGGATTTTTAACTCAGATTGGCCTGGACGTAAGCTGCCCGCTAACCTCCATCCGGTGCCGCGATCAAGAATATATGGAGTTACAAGTGCCCGCCTCAGTACGCTTTCGTGGCGTGAACAAGGACGAATTTACGTTTCATTCTTCTAGTAGTGAGTATTCATTCGCACTGTGAAGATCTAGGTCCGAATATCTGACCGCAAACTACCTATCTTGACTGAGGATTTCCTAGTTCTCCGAAAATGTCTCCGAGTATATTCTGGAAAAGCGCTGTGAAATGCTGCACGCAAGCTTCCTACTACATAATTTCAATCGACCATTCGCAGGCACCCTACCATTCAACGCTGTACCATGCGTACCTTTAGGAAGCCTTGTTTGAATCACGGAAAAGAAAAGGATACATGTTTCAAATATGGTACAATTTCGCACGCCGTATGACTTTTAATGGCCTGCCCACAGACATTTTATAGGCAAAAAGTGATTTTCTCCAGCTTGGTAAGTGTTTTAAGGCTAAGTTTTCTTCTACTTACGGGCAAGACGTTTAATTCCGTATGTTCTGTGTATGAGGCAACTGCCTGTAAATGGATTTACTGCATATTCATATAAAATTATTCTTTTAGGCCCTATGGGCAAATGAGGAGTGTGGCGTAACCTGAATGATAAATAACACCATACAAACTTCATTTTAGGCATCAGTACTTGATCAGCTTCTGAACGGTGCCAACGAATCTCTCCTCCTATACGTACGACACTCCATAAACACATCTCTGTATTTAAGAACCCAAAATATTCCTACTCTGCAATAAAATAAAATAACGGTGTAATATAAGTAAGTCTCCAAAAATAAATAACACCCTATGATAACCACAAAACATACACTGTCATGGGCAAATAAAAGAAAAATACAATAGGGCTAGCGTCTATAAATGACTTGCACTAGGAGTAATGTTTAAAAAAATTAAATCTCAGTTTTTAATTCTAATGTAATAATAAAAACATTACATTTCGAAGTTAAGCTGCAGATGTTTTGGCCTAAGAGCACTGAGATTACGATTTTATAAAATATACAATCTTCATAATTAATGGAATGATATGTCGTTCTTAATGCCGAGTTCATGTTTATACATAAATAATTTTCTCTAAATATTTTTATTTTTGGTACCTCATGATGGCCCTTGCGGCCGAAACATGTTGTATGTTTGAAAATATGTAAAGAGCTAAGTAAAGTGTCGTGACTGACGGTTCGTGTAGTACCTTCGAAACAGTACATACTTGTCAACCATACGAAACCCGAATGTTGCTCAGTGCGGCCGTTGTGGAAGGGTACATAATTGTTTCTCGATGTCTATGATTTGATCCTTTTATTAATCTCAGTCTTTCCCAAATTTATGCGTCATGCTAATCGTTAAATATTACAGTGTTAAAAAACTGTTAGCCCAGTCAGTGAATGTTGTGAAATGGATAACCTAGACTCTATTTCCAGCGGATGCGGTTATTTTCTTTTTGCCGTTGCGTCAAAAATCTTACGTGGTCGCCTTTGTAGATCTGTCTCACAAAAATCTGACAATCTTACCCTTGTAGCAGTGTCCCTTTCACAGTGATCTGTCGGTGTCACCCTTGCAGCTTTGTCTTTTTCACAACAATGGGATGATGCCACCATTGTAGCAATATCACTTTCAGAACAATTTCACATTATTCCCCTTGTCTCTTTCGGCACAAAAAGTCGTCACTAACCAGCATTTTTGGTCAAATTATTGTCCTCTGGATTCTTGCAATGTGTTGGGTATTTTGTTTCTACGTTTCGGAGTAACCTGCTAACCCCACGTAAAAGGCTCGTGGGCCTGTAAAAGGTCGTGTTTCACTTCGAGCTCTCAATCCCCACTGTCCTGGTAAAAGACTTATCTTCTCCACCCTTTTCATAGTGTGGATTAGCCATAATCCTTGCAACCTTGTCGAGGTTGCGGCAAGTGGAAATAAGCCAAGGCGGAATGCTGCAAAGCGAGCTGAGGGGGAAGTGGCCGAAAGATCGTGCATCCACGCGCATTACCGCACCCGCTGTGACTTCACCTAGGCTGTTTCTTGATGAGGAGAGCTTCTTATTGGGCTGGAACCATGGTCTTCATGAGGGTTGTGTTGTAAACGCTCGCGCCCTTTAATCCGTAACACTCATCCTTCCTCTGTTATGCCTACGGCTGCAAGTCAGTCATCGTTCCCAAGCACCCTGACTCGACACCTCCCACACCGCTGAGTCAGCTCCTCTCGGAGGCACCGTCGATCTCTTCGAGAACCTTGCTGTTGAGGCTTTTGTTGAGTTTACTCGTCCGCTCGAATAGACCACTTCTCTCCAGATAGAGAAGCTCCCGCGCAAGGTGTATTTGAAGCCGAGTTTTGCCGCACAGCCTAGGAACACAAACTGGGCTGACACACTGGAACGCTGGCGATGCCCACGGCATGAAGCTGAAAGTGTACCACTTCCTCACAACATGGCGTCGATATGCGCCTCCTGAATGATACATATAAGTCGCATTACGTCCTATAGTTCGAAAGCTGTTTCCCACAAGGCGAGTCGTCTGACGGAAGGAGAAGGCAGAGTGTTACCCCTCCGCAGGGGCCTACATCATCAAGCTCTTCGGGAGCGGGCCTAAGGTACTTGTAAGATACTGCAGTACGTGTAGTGTTAGTTTACAGCCCAGTGAAACTGGCGTCTCTCTACTTACGGCCTGTACGCCACTGGTTAAGTCGGACCTGTGTGAGTGCCTCAGCGTTGAATCCCCTGTCTTGATGGTGAGTCATCTCAATGCGAAGCAGGAGGACGGAAATACCAGGCTGCCCACAGCGCGGAGTCCGCGTCTGCGTACCTACGCCAGTGTGAACTATTGCTTAAAGTGTGGACTGGACAGCCCGCCACGGGTCGGTACTAATCGATGCCAAACCCGATGTAAAAATAAATGATTTACACTCTTTTGTTTGGTTATTTCATTATTGTGTCTTACCGCATTCAGTGAATATGTTGTCAAATTTATATAAAGTTTTATGAAATTGTATGTCAACAACAACTGTAATTAATAAGTATAGCATATTATTTAACTGAATTTCTGTAGGTGCTTTACGCTGATGCCGATTCTGATTTATGATGAGACATAACCTCGACGTTTCAGTCCGTTGCGAAGGTCGTCCTGTCGTATTTTTAACTATATGCGTTTAAACAAACGTATATTTTTGTAAGGAGATTTTAAGGAATCTGAGTGACTAGACGCCTGCTCGTTCGTTTGGCTTGCTTTAATAATATTGTTAGAGGTGGGAGGCGCGCAGCTTAATTGTATTTCATGCATATAAAACGGCAGCGAGATGAGAAATATATACACAATTTTGGTTGTGAACTTACGTGACCCCTTGGGAGAATAGGCATAGATGGGATGATAACACTGAAATGGATCCGAAAGAACTGTCGTGTAGAGTTGTGGATTTGATTCTTGTAGTTCAAGATAGGGTCCACTGGCGGGTTGTTGCAAGTGCGTTAACGTACCTCCGAGTTCTACACGAAAGTCACCTATCTTCATTAGTCATCAGAGCAATTGGCAGCGCCTCAAAGGTCGTAAGAATTTTAATCTATGGAAATAGTTATATAGGAATAAACTTTGAGGTGACACATACATTGAAATTTATCATGTTGTTTTTGGTTAACACCAGGACGATGGGAGAAGAAATTCTGTATGTCACCTCAGTAACATATCTTCGCCACAAGCCTTTTAGATTTCAGAATACAATTTGCTTATTTCTTCGGATAATAGAAAAGTAATTCCTTGACGACATGGTTTTATTGCAGGCATCCTGGAGACAACCCTTTCTATAGCAATATCGACAGCATGCCAGACATTCGACCCAGGAGGAAGTCTATACCTCTTGTCTCCGAATTGGTAAGTGCCAGAAATACAGCTGTACTTCTTCTGGAGCCACTCCCTGACCTGCATATCTTAATAATGCCACCTTCTTCCAGGGATGACATAGACTGTTCCCTTTCATTTATACTTGTATCTAGAACTCACAATTAAAATATGTAGGCTAATAGGCCTAATGAAAATTTTGCAGACTTACGAAGACAGCGCTGTGAATTTTCATGTTATTTCAAACAATATTGTAACATTTAGGTTAGTTTGTTGTTCTTAGGCACAACTGTTTTTCAATATTTTATTGTTTTCCTGTTTAAATCCTGAATTTCTTCTAGATGTTACAGCCTTAAAACTTCAGTTCCTACCTCACAGAAAACACGCTGCCTCCATTACAATAACCAGCCAGTAAAACCTCTGTAGGGAAATAACTTTTTTTTATTCTAGGAATCATTCGAAATACATGAATACACCGCGTGGCAAAGTGCAGGTTCTTTGAAGCTGAAGCTGGTGGTGCACATAGTAAATGCTGAACTTTGTGGGACTAAGTTGGTACCATGCGATTACATCGTGTTAAAAATCTTGAAAACGCCTTTAATATATAGGGCTTGTAGGTCTACAGGTAAATAAATTATTGTAGCTAAACCGAATTTTGTAAGCTCTTATGTGTAAATTGCGTTTGTTAAATTTTCAAACCCAACAATTTTTTTTTATTTTTTACCGTTGGGCCCATGGGATAGCATATGACGGCAAAGAACATTCAAATTTATGTACTCATATACAACATTGTAATAATAATAATAATAATAATAATAATAATAATAGGAGGCTGTTTTTTATTTATTTATTGTTTGGATGGAAACATTCGTTAGTTGGCACGCGCAAGGCAACACGTGGCAATTCAGTAAAAACAACTTTTGAGCTCTACCTCTGACATCATATCGAGCAATAGAGCCCGCCCAATAATAGGCAAAGCTACACGCGCAGCACAACGGAAAATCCGCTTATTCTTGTCATCTCCCTCATTTCTTACAATTTGAACATAATAATAATAATAATAATAATAATAATAAGAATAAGAATAATAATAATGTGTCATGCCCTCATACGGAATAGGAAGCATCCGTACCCTAATGAGCAAGATCGAGACGTAAAAGCTTATCGTCTTTCTAGTCGCAGTTTAAAATTATGACACTAGATGTAGACCATAATAATAAACTCGCGAATTCATCCCATCCATCTCTTGCAGGGAAAAAATGTAATAATTTAAAAAATATGAAGACTTTAAAAGGAATGACGTCATAAATTTCGCACGATACGTGATTTCAGGCTTCCGCTGCGGTGTAAATGAGATCTTCGCTCTTCTGGGATTCTACGTAGCATGTATTGGTGGTTAGTTACCGACGTTTTGGGACAACCTATCGGTCCCATCTTCAAGGGTCAAGCGGTATCGACGTTTCGGGACAGCCTAGTGGGTCCCACCTTCAAGGGTCAAGCAGGCTGCTTGACCATTGAAGGTGGGACCGACGGGTTGTCCCAAAAGGCTTTAACTATCAATCTACGCTGCGTAAAATTCCAGAAGAGCGACGATATCGTATGATCTTCGTGTAACTTTAAATTCTTTTGCATACGCTGCGTTGTCACAGAAAAAACTTAATGACGTGTAATTTTGCGAGTAAAAACCCCGCCCTTATTATGACTGTATTAGAGGAATTCGTCGTTGAGCGATTATCCGTTGTATATGGCGAGGCGGAAACGTCTCTGACACGATGGCTGATAACACAGGGCACGGACTTCTTACAAACAAGGAGTATAGAAGTTCGTCCGTGGGTAGGATAAATGCCTCAGTTGTGGTTGGGACTGTTGACAGGCAGTGGGACAAGAGTACAATTAAGTCTGAATTGTTCTTATTACAGTTGCAAATGAAGACCACAAAAGACACGCATTTCGTGACTGGATCAGGGGTCCGTATAGCAGGCTATGATGATGATGATGATGATGATGATGATGGTGGTGGTGGTGGTGGTGGTGGTGGTGATGATGATGATGATGATGATGATGATGATAATAATAATAATAACACCACACCAAAGACAAAAATATCCCACCTACTTTACGTGGACGATCTGAAGTTGCTAGGCAAATCAAAAGAAGAGCTTCAAAAACAGATACATACAGTTACAACCTTCTGTCATGATATCCGTATGGAATTTGGGCTAGACAAATATGCAAATTTGTATTTAACCCTTTAAAGACGAAGCGTATCTGTTTTATATAAGGACTCAGTGCGTACCGAGCTGTAAACACTCTCCACTTCGGTTATAAAAACCAGTCTCTTAATGTTTGTAAAGCAAAAGTTTCTGTTTGTTCTGAGACCCGTACAAAACACATAAACGCAATGTGGGCACCACCTAGCATTTTTTAATGTTAAACCGGGTGATACGTAAAGTTACCGCTAGGCTTTAAAAGGTTAACAAATGAAAACTAGTCCAATCGCAAAATTTAGTGGTGGACATCAGCAGAGAAGTAAAAGAGTTTGAACAGAGAAAGACATATAAGTACCTTGGCATTGAGGAAAGTGACGGCATACGACATCAGCAAATGAGAGAAGGATTGAAGAAGGTATACACCAGGAGATTAAGAATGATACTGAAATCTGAATTAAATGCCAAAAACAAAATCAGAGCAATTGGAGCATTAGCCATGCCAGTATTAAGATACAGTTTTGTTTTCATTAATTGGAGATTAGAAGAGATTAAAAAATTGGTAGGAAAACGAGAAAGATACTAACAATGTACAAAATGCATCATCCTAAGGCTGATATAGATAGGCTGTATGTAAAGAGGAAATAAGGAGGAAGAGATCTGGCACAAATTGAAGCAGCATATAAAACAGAGGTAATGAATATTGCAGAATATCTTAACAAAAAGTGTAAAGAAGACCAGTTTGTAAATATTATTAAAAGCCACGACAGCAGTCAACCAAATATGAATTCAAAAGTTAGAGCAGCAGCGAAGATCATAAATGAATTAAGTCAATCAAACGAGAACAATGACATCGAACAAGATGGAATGTAAAACACAAAGGCAAGAGTGGCAGAGTCCTTCAAGGAAAAATGGGAAAACAAAGTAATGCATGGTCAGTACATTAGAAGCATAGATAAACATCCTCTGGCTGTCAAAGGGAGACCAGAAAGCAGAAACAGAAAGTGAAATAGTGGCAGCACAAGACCAAGCACTACAAAGAAAATATTATGCAACAAATATATTGCAAACAGAAACAGGTAGCAAATGCAGATTATGTCACCAATTTGAGGAGACAGTAGACCACATTACGTCAGCGTGCCCAATATTGGCAAAAGAACAATACATCAAACGGCAAGATAGAGTGTGTGCTCAGCTACACTGCAATATATGTAAGGAACTAAGGGTAAAATTAGACAGTGAACTCTGGTATGAACATGTACCAAAGTCAGGAGAAACAAGTCAAGTGGGCAAGGTCACCATATTATGGAATCAACAAGTGCAAATCGACAGAATCATCCCCAACAATTAACCAGACATCATAATGCGGGATAATGGAAATGGAACATTTATGCTAATTGATGTAGCAATCCCGGGAGACAGAAATGTGATAAAGAAAGAAGCCGAGAAGATTCTAAAATATAAAGACCTTATAATAGAAATATAGCGCATGTGGAATGTAAAAACAAAGGTGACGCCAGTAGTAATAGGAGCAACTGGAACCATTTCAAAATCCTTTATAAAATACTTGAGCAGCATACCAGGAAAGCACGATATCAAGGAACTACAGAAAACGCCTATATTGGGCACAGCACACATAAGTCGGAAAGTGCTAATGTAGAAGGACAAAAGAGTTTAACATTGAAGAGAGCGTTATATGCACCATTAACAGTACTCGCAGAATAGCTGCCACACTGTATACCCTAGAAACATGGTTTGAAGACAACGTAGGTGTTACTAGAGAAGTACGTCATGTATCAAGTCATTAACAGGTTGTACACTGGAAATTATCTGAATGTGTAACGCACGTGGTCCTTATTTTATGCTTTCCGGAAAGCACCTTTGCAAAAAGTGAAGAGATGTGTGGGGGTTCTTACCCTCCGTCCAACCGAAGTTTCCTGTTCGAAACTACCAATAGATTTTGATTGCATGTGCTGCTGGGAGACTTTACTAGTTTTTGTTCGACAAACGTGGATGTCATTTAAGTTTTTATTTATCACCAGCTGCTGCACTTTATTTACGTAACCTCCAACATGTTTCGGCTATGTTATCCAGCCGTCATCAGAGAGTAAGTCCCTCAGCCGAAACATGTTTGAGGTTATGTAAATAAAGTGCAGTAGCTGGTGATAAATAAGAACTAAGGTACGTAAAACAACTTCACGGAAGAAGGATACTATTAAATACGTGGATGTCACGGTTATTTAGTCTTATCCCGTGTAACTTGGACGCCATCCGATGGGCAGATTTCTCAGCCGACATTGTCCATAAGCGACTCCTCAGAAAATGAGATATACTTTTACTGCAGTGTAGACCAGTCAAACACAGGACACTGTTTTCTCTTAAAACCTTCGAAAACTATGCCCACCTAAATTCCGTGTTTTCTGAAACTGTGTTTCCGCTACGTAGTCTTACTTGCGAGAACAGGAAAGGCGGAAATTGCGTGTGTACATTCACATTTCGACGAATCTTGTGAGTAGTAGCCAAACACTTAGCGAAAGGTTTGGAATTATGTCTACCTTTTTGGCATTTTATGAAGGTTAGATGCAAGGTTATTCTTCAGAGAACATCAAGTAATTTATCTGCGCGCGTGCACCTTATGTCTCCCACACACCACCCACATACGTACCCGTTGATATAGTGACTAAGCTACGGACTGGACTACCGAGGGACTCTGGACTTGATTTCCGGTAAGGGCAAGATATTTCTATCTTCTGCAAAGCGTGCAGACAGGCTCTGGGACCCACCCCGCCTACTGTTCCATGGGTGCCAGTGATGTTTCACCTGACGTAAAGCGGAGAGCGTGAACTGACCCCTTACCTCTATCTAGTGCCAAGGTTAAGAAAACATAGGTCAGTGCTTCCACTCCCTCATATGCTTTCAGGGCGTGGTTCTTAACCAAGCGCAGAAGCAAGTTTAATATATACATGTCTGTTTTCACATGCAAGTAAATTTTGTGATACCCCGCTATGTAATTATGTTAGAGGGATAAACCTATTGTCAGAGTCTGCTCAGTTTTACGCACACCTTGGCAAAGAGTGTCTCTGATCACGGCAGATGTCCCCGCACTTGCAGGGTCTCTGTGCTATAAAACTGTTACGCTCAGGGCACAATAAAAGAGGCATTCTGTATTTCCGTCCATCCACTTAATTCAAGAAAAATATTTCATGCTGTAGACAACTAATATGCTTTTCATGCAAAAAACTGTAAGTCCGCCATATGCCTGAAAGAGGTTGCAGGTCAAATCGTATCCGAAGCTTATGTTAACGAACTGTTGTTACCAGCATATAGGCCACATAACCTTCAGTGGTCCGTGATATAAAACACCCTGATTATAAATAAGCATGTTTTTATCCTGCATCATTTTTCGTAGTGTGTGCAGCATATCATGCATAAAACAATACAACATCGGAAAACCATATGACACCCCAACACATTACGTTCCAGGTTTCCGTGCGTCATCGGTTTCCACGCATACAAATATCGATCTTGTTTTAGAGTACATGTACAGCCACTCCCACACTGAAATATTTCGTACCCGGCCCCTCCGATTATAATATTCTCCCATTAAAATCTTTTTTTTGTGTTTTGTGGGCCGACCAGTTTGTAGATGCGTTACTAGCTCCTATTGAACTTCTGAGTTATTGAGTCCTTCGTCTTCCTTATTCTCATTCAAGACGGCTGTGGCAAAATTCTGGAACCACAGGGCTCTTACGTTCTGCGTTAAGCTTGTTGTACGCTATCCAGACTGAAATATTCAACGTTTCGGAATGCAGTCCTCAGCCGAAGACAAGCTGTGACTGAACTGTAGACGGAAATTTGTCGAAGCCTACAACGTAGGCTAGAGGAGACACTAATTTAGAAATATGTGAATCACTTTCTTTATTTTCCTGTCACTGTTCTGTGAAACATGTACGTTAATTCTCGACAATTCACATTAATATTTTTCTGTGCCATGGAATCACTGTCCAGTGGGAATCCTATGACTGCTTCGAACGTCGCCCCACAGAGGTTATTACGGTGATCTAGATAAATATTTCGTAAACGCGAACAAGATATGTTCCATAAACGATTACACTTGAAATATTTACTTTAGTAGACTATGCTGATAACTCACATTCATACTTAGAAGAAAATTTTTTACAAGAGGTGAAAAGTCAGGCGTACTTCCACACCTCCACACTTCATAATCGTTTAAGCATACTTGAGCAACCAAATAACACCTAGAACGAAAAGTTTTCAGTAAAACACTGAAATTCCTAAATTGTGATATGCAATATGTTGTAGCCAAAGATGTGGTGCTTCGTTGCTTGCAAATCGGAACCTTACTAGGCATTTTCGCAAGATTGCGAAAAGTTATTGCTAGCTTGTCATGTTTGCCTGTCCGTCGGCCCGCATGGAACAACACGGCTTCCAGTGGACGGATTTTCGTGAAATTTGATATTTGAGGACTTCCCGAAAATTTGTCGAGAAAACTCAATTTTGATTAAAATCTGACAGTGATAACGGGTACTTTACGTGAGTACCTATGTATGCTTACGATAATATGTCACTGAAATCTTTTTAGGATTAGAAATGTTCCAGATAAAAGTTCTAAACAAAGTCAAAACACATATTTATTGTTCAGTGCACGTTTTTATGAAAAAGGTATTGGATATCAAATATGTGTTTTCATTTTCTCTACAATTTTTGTCTGTAACATTTATCATTCTAAGAAGAATTCAGCGAGATATTGTAAACGTAAGTAGGTCTTCATGTAAAGTAATCGTTATTCTTGTCATATTTTAATGAAATTGAATTTTCTCGACAGATTTTCGAAAAATCTGCAAATACAAAATTTACTGAAAATCCGTTCAGTGGGAACGAAGTTGTTCTATGCAGACGGACGTACAGACAGGGAGACATGACGAAGCTAATTGTCGCTTTTCGAAATTTTGGGAACGCGTCGAATAATGCTGCGTGGAAAAAATGTGCTTTGTTTGCCGTACAACTAAGGCAAGAATAGAGACACACGCTCATAATATTTAGTAGTTGTTGCTTCACCATTAATTAATTCCATCTGATCTCGAAAAATGTTTTACGGCAACACTTAACAAAAACTGTGAAATTGCTCAAGACTTGTGTGTCATTACGAACTGTTCAGCCAAATTTTACGTCTAAAGAACACCATGAGCAGACGAACGTTGTTACGTTTCAGTGCAGTGTTTATATGTAACGCGTGAAAATAGTCAAAGTTACTTGGAATGTAATTTATTTCAAAAACTTGTACGTATAATTTTCATTGTTTCTGGTGACATAAATTTATTTAAAGGTATTGTTGTGCAATACTCAGCATTTCTGTACAGTTTACAGTGGCATGTAACTCAACAACAACAAACACCGAATGCATTGTTGTGTTCCCACTGCAAAATGGTTATGCGAACGCACCACATCTTTACGTTATCCAACATTGCATATCTTGTCATACATTGTAATTTCCCTTATCCCTTTTTTTTTCTTTTCCGTTTGTAGTGCTAACACCAGGTGAGACCCCATGTGCAACGCTGTCATGTAACCATTATAAACAAGAACATTAGACTTTATTGATAAAGATACATGATTTACACGTGTGTATTGAAGATAAGTTCGTGGAATCAGTTCTTCAGCTGTAGAGTGATTCGTAGTATTGCCGCAAGTAAGACTGCTGGTGCTGGATATACTCGCAGATGCAGTGCACACAAACTGTTGCTGTACAAGTTGGGTTGGGTAAAATCCAGTCCAGTAGGCAAGTTCCTATTAGACATCTCTTGGTTTATTTCGTGAATGAAATTACGTAAATAAACGTTAATTTCCCTAAACTAATTGTAAAATATAACAAATACATTATTTTTATGAAATTATAGTTGAGTATTGAGCCGATGATATCAGCAGCGCTAATGCTGTAATGGTCCTGGAATGAAAAAGCAAAGAATAAAGCGTTAATTACAACTTCGATATGATAGAAAAAATTTTGAGTTTTACGAATCCGTTAGATTCAACCAAAGCATGTAATTTTTATTTCGCTGATTATGCGTATTTTGATGAAAATGCGTCACCTTTGAAAGCTGAAAACATGCAGGTATTTAATGCATAATTTACTTTGTGAAATCATCTGGAAGTGTATGAAATAAATTTAATACAAAACAAATAATTCTTTCGGTTATTATGCAGGGCTATGACGTGAAAGCTGGACAGTTCGGTATAATACAAAACGCAACATTACGCATTTTTCGGTATGTTTTTTGTTCATGTACAGTCAAGTAGAGAGTGGCAGCTGGTCTCAACCTGTCTTTCAGGTTTTAAGACACCAACAAATGCACTGGATTGTACAATCCGAGACTACAAAGAGTTCACGCCTCCATAAGCGGCGCAATGCACAGTCAACAGCACGTTCTCGCTTAACTGTATAGTACAACCTAGTGTAACGACAACGGAAAGTATCTCCCTGAAGATGACCCAGCAGGGTCGAAACATGTAGGAGTGTGTTATAATTGACGAAAAAACTCTTTGTGCATTTGTTGGTGTTTAAGTTTTTTTGTCTTTCAGGGTTTGTTAACAATGAGCCGAGCTATCAGATCGGAGAATATTTTGTGAAAACCACAGCGCATTTTGAGTTTTCTCTTTCAATACTTCACACTAAAAATTGTTCTTAACAGCGGCACAGCAACGTCCGTACTGTGTGTTCGTTTGCATATTTTTCCCCCCTTCCTTCAATGTAGGAAGGAGAGTGGTGGGAAATTTCCATCAGAGTCTGTAACTCTGTCCTCTGCTACTAACTTCAGTTAACTGATTACTTAAAATTCGTAAGTTTAAATTCGCATTTCTGATGCGTAAGGTATGCAGCCTTCATAAGAGAGCTCGACCAAATGTCGCTGTCGAATTGCTAAAACGTCTGCTTTATATTCGATAATTCCGGTACAAAATTCGACCCTGAGACTGGCTGTGCTGACTGAGGGTTTTGCAGTTTTCCTCAGCCCTCGTTGAGGATTGTACGTCATATTAGGCCACGACCACTTCCTCGTACATCCTTTCCAATGCATCATTCACTAAATTATCGTGTCATTCGACTCTTGTAGACTGAGCTGTTGCATCATTGTTCCGGAAATCGTGAATAAATAGGTGTAATTAAATTAAAGAAAAAAAACCAAGAAAAGAATGAGAACAAAAGGAGAAAGAAGGGAAAGGAAAAGAAAATTTATGTGTCACAGTACATACAGTTCCTGCCTCGTATTGTTAGTCTGTCTACTTCGCAGCTTTATATCACAATATAGGATAGGCTGCGAACCCCTTGGGTGTCAACTGATGCTGAATACAAGTAAAAACAGGTCTTCGGCGCTGGAAAGTGAAACAGGATTGGCATTTCAGAAACATCTCAAATCAAGACATTAAAAAAACTGGTTTATAAAAAAATTGACAAATTAGAAAATAATTGAATATAACGTACCACATGTTCGGAGACGTGCAAAATAGTAAGTGTTTATATATACCTGCTAATAATAAATTGTAAGTAATAGTCTAACAGATATAAAGATCATGGTCCTTTGGTGTGTAACGCCATGCAGTTTGGTAAGTAGATATAAGGGTGTTGGGGGGCGCTACTGCCACCACCTTCATAATATAATAACATGGATTCATCAGGATCCTCGGAAGGGGTGACATCTATATACCAAATTACACGGTGTCATGTATGAAAATGATGTAATGTTAATATTCACCGCCTTGAGAGTCTCAAATCTCACATAACCTAAATAAATTTAATGCAAACATCTTTCGTAGTTTTAATATCGTGCTCTTTATGTTTCTCATTTATTATAACTTCTTAAACGTATTCTTACTGTCGCACATTCGCATTGCTATTCACAAATGTGCTGGCAGTCTTTATTGACATAAATTCAATAACAAGGTAGGCAAGTTAGGTATAACGTAACATTTTTAACCAAGTCTGGAGATGCTCGACAGCGTTTCGTAAATGTCCCCAGTAGCAGATCTCACGAAGCCTCGCTGATATATGTGGACAGACGGACGGACAGCCATCAAGACGCTACTAGGTACCTTTCGCGACTTAAGCGAAAGTACATAAAAATTCTGAACCTAATTGATTATTTCTTTACCTAGTCTACAGAAAACGATATAAACATACTTTGGTCCTAAAGTGCCTGATACTGTTGTTCAGTTTTAACCAAATTTTGAGTTTCTCGACAGATTTTCATAAAAGTCCCCAATGTAAAATTTCACGAAATTCCGCCCAGTGGGAGCCGCGCTGTTACATGCGGACAGACGAACAGACAGGCGGACAAACAGGCGAACTGACATGCCGGAGCTAAGAGTCGCTTTTCCTAACAGTGTGAATGCACCCAAAAGTGAAAAGCTGTGACTTTACCATATCGTATATCAAAACTGTAGTGACGGATGACATTGTAATTTCTTAGTGGAGCAGTTTTACTTGTTGTTTGTCACATCTATAAGCCACATTAACCACAATTACAACAAACATGTAATTACTCTTGAGAGGCCTGTATCTTTTTATCAAGACTTACCTGTACTCGTATTCGTTATATATTGACTTTGTATATTTTTTTCGGTTTTAGAATAACAGCGCCTTCCAATTTGTTCATATTGTCTTGTAGAATTTTCTATACGAATAAGGTATTGAGAATTTTTTAAGGCGTACTTGTATAATAAACAAGAACAAGAATATCGGAGACTTGTATAGGGGTATCAGTGACTTTAATGGGGTTACCAGCCTAGAACTAATGTAGTAAATATTGAGGAGGGTGATCTGGTTGCAGACTTCCACAGTATTTTGGCCAGGTGGAGGAATCATTTCTCCCAACTGTTGAATATACAGGGGGTTAATGATGTTAGGCAGACTGAAGTACACACGGCAGAGCCACTAGTGCCTGAGCCCAGTGCCTTTGATATTGAGCTGGCTATTGAAAAGCTAACAAGACACAAATCACCAGGTATTGATCAGATTCCAGCAGAATTGATTAAAGCAGGGGGTAGGATAATTCGGTCTGAGATCCATAAACTTATTATTTCTGTTTGGAATAAGTAGGAATTGCCTGAGGAATGGAAGGAGTCAGTCATTGTGGCTATTTATAAGAAGGATGATAGAACAGATTGTAGTAGCTATCGAGGCATATCACTTCTGTCGACTACGTACAAAATTCTGTCCAACATTCTTTTGTCAAGGTTAACTCCATATGCAGAGGAAATGATTGGGGATCATCAGTGTGGATTTCGACGTAACACGTCAACTACCGATAATATATTTAGCATTCGTCAAATACTAGAGAAACAGTGGGCATAAAATGAGTCAGTGCATCAGCTGTTTGTAGACTTCAAGAAAGCGTATGACTCAGTTAGGACGGAGGTCGTGTATAATATTCTCATTGAGTTTGGTATCCCCATGAAACTAGTAAGGGTAATACAAATGTTTCTAAGTGAAAAGTACAGCCGAGTCCGGGTAGACAAACATTTGTCTGACACATTTCGTATTAAGAATGGTTTGAAGCAAGGAGATGCTCTGTCGCCATTGCTTTTCAACTTCGCTTTGGAATATGCCATTAGGAGGGTTCAGGCAAACCAGGAGGGCTTGAAATTAAATGGTACACATCAGCTTTTGTTTTAAACTGATGATGTTAGTATCTTGGTCGGAACCATACATAGTATAAATAAAAACGCAAAAGATTTAGTGATGGCTAGTAAGGAGACTGGTCTAGAAGTAAATGCTGAGAAAACTAAGTACATGGTCATGTCTTGAGATCAGAATGCGGGAAAAAGTCACAACGTAAAGACATATAATAAATCACTTGAAAGGGTGGAAGAGTTCAAAATTTGGGAACGACCCTGGCGAATCAAAATTCCATTCATGGAGAAATTAATAGCAGATTGAAGTCGGAAAATGCTTGCTATCATTCGGTGTGGAATCTTTTGTCTTCCAGGTTACTCTCCAAAAATACAAAGATTAGGGTATACAGAACTATAATTTTACCTATTGTTTTGTACGGGTGTGAAACTTGGTCTCTAACACTGAAGGAGGAACAAAGGTTGAGGGTGTTCAAGAATAGGGTGCTGACCGGGATATTTGGGCCTAAGAGAGACGAGGTGACAGGGGAGTGGAGGAGACTATACTAACGAGGAACTAAATGATCTATACCCATCACCAAATATAGTCCGGGTGATGAAATCGAGAAGACTGAGATGGGCGGGCCATGTGGCACGTATGGGGGAGGGGAGAGGTGCATGCAGGATTTTGGTAGGAAGACCTGAGTGAAGGAGACCACTTGGGAGACCCAGGCGTAGATGGGAGGATAATATAAAAATGGATCTTCAAGACGTGGGATGGAGGATATGGACTGGATTGAGCTGGTTCAGGATAGGAACAGGTGTCGGGCTCTTGTAAATGCGGTAATGACCCTTCGGGTTTCACAAAATGATGGAAATTTCTTGACTAGCTGAGGACCTGTTAGCTTTTCAAGAAGGACTCTGCTCCAGGGGGTTAGTTAGTTACTTGTACAATAAAACTTCAATATCCCACGAGTTTAGAGAGAGGCAACATGATTTTTGCTTAGTTTCGTGATGATTACGGTGTAGAACATAGAGAATAGCATCAATGGCAACATAGCGTCAATGACAACAATGTTTGTACTATTTTACTCTATATTATATATTATTTATGCGTAATATGTTTATGTATTACATACAGAAAATATTACAAACATTGTTGTGATTGACGTCCCATATTTATCCATTGTCATTTATGTATCATAACGCTATGTCCCGCGTAAATAATATAGCTTAATTTTCAACAAAATTTATATAACAGTGACTCGTAAATAAAGTGCATTAATCAAGTCTGTAAGCAGAAAGTATCTCAAAAATGCAAGGTTGTCTCGTTATTAATAGCACCCTAACGAAATTCCAGTTTGTTTCCGCGTTTAATGAATTCTGACCTTCAGCACGAAAATGTTTGTGTCAAACTGGAAAACAAACAAAGAAAATCACAAGTAAAATCACCAACAAAATGCACGGTATTTTTTACACTTATTCTGTCTTAACCCGACATGTTTCGGCGTAGCATGACGCCATCTTCAGGGGGATCGTGCAGATTTAAGACACTAATCACTCGGGCGATGTTTACATACAATATTAACCCTTTAAAGATGAAGCGTATCTGTTTTATATAAGGACTCAGTGCGTACCGCACTGTAAACACTCTCCACTTCGGTTATAAAAACTAGTCTCTTAATGTGGTATAAGGCAAAAGTTGCTGTTTGTTCTGAGATCCGTACAAAACACATAAACGCAATGTGGGCACCACGTAGAATTTTTTAATGTTAAACCTGGTGGTACGTAAAGTTACCGCTAGGCTTTAAAAGGTTAAAGGAAGTGGTTGCTAAAAACATAACATATACACATACTCAGTACTTTTTCAGTTTGTTGAAACTTGATAAGAGCTGGTAAAGTGGTAGTACACAACGTCGTGATCAAAGGCAACACCACACTTTTACTGTTCATGCCGTGGCACACTGTTAAATAGTCAAAGATGTTGATAAAATGTAACGAGGCGCACTGTTAAATGGTCTTAAAATTGGTGAAATGTAATACATAACGTTAATAATGAAAGGCACCATCACGATTCACTCATCATGCTGTGACACATTGCTAAATAACCGATTCGTGCAGTCGTCAAGAGATGGTTACCAAGCCATGTGAATGTGCGGGCGTTGAGTGTGATGAATTAACTTCTGTGTTGAGCTCCCGTTATGTAGTGTGTGCTGAGCCGACTGTGTTACGTGTGTCACTGAACAAGTCTGGCAGTCTGCTACTGTGGAGTGATTACGTCAGAAGGCGCTGTATATGGGTATTTAGAGGCGCGTGGGTTTGAAGCTGGGAGAATAGGGGTTTGTGTTCAAATATATTCTGTTCAGCCATTAATAAGCCTAGATTGCGAAACAGTTGTATGTATAAATTCTCCAGAAGGTTTAGCCTGTTTCCTTTTCTGCACGGTACGACCAATTGCAAGGATTCTTCCATGGAGTTGTATTGATGGTTATTGTCAAGTATATGTAGAGCAAAGGCGGATTTTGGGTTGTTAGTGCGTATGTATCGAAGGTGTTCCTTGTATGTCGTACTTAAATCGCGGTCTGTCTGACCTATGTAAAACCTGTTACATGATGAGCACTTTATGCTGTAAACGCCACTGTTTGTGTAGATGTTTGGAGGTTTCTTTTTGATCTTCAATAGTTGCCAGATGGTGTCGGGGTAAGACAGAATAAGTGTAAAAAATACAGTGCATTTTGTTGGTGATTTTACTTGTGATACAAAAGAATGCACGGTGAGAACAAAGTGAAAAAAAAAACAAAGAAAAATTTAACAAAGCGTAGTCGATCAGTGGACAGTGTTTAAACTGACAAGCAAACAGTGACAGGAATTTACACGTAGGCATTTTCAAGCGTCAATACTCATCAGGAGCTGTTTTCGGTCTCAGGAAAATCGAGAATTGATCTGCTACAGAATTATACAGGATTTCGGCCCTTCGTATTTCTAGTATTATATGATACAGAGCGATATGCATAATGTATGTTGGAACGCATTTTGAGTAAAGCTGTCGGCTTTCGATAAGTACGTACGCTATGTATTTATGAGTTAGTTAAATTCTGTAATTGTGCATTTAAGAAGTGAAACGCCCTCTCGACAATACCGTTTAAAGAAGCTTATGTTTAACTACTTCCAAAATGTTGCTTAAGAGTAAATAATAAGTATCCTAGTAGAATTGCCAGTTCTGCTTGGTGGCTGTTTATTTTAGATTATCCTTTTCAAGAAATAAAGATAAATATTAAAAACCCTTCGAATTCCTTTACAGCCGCTTTTTAATTAAGAATTCTTGATACACCATTGTGTAAATAATTCCGTATGAAACAACTATTCCTGAGTTACCTGGACACAGCAAGTACCTTAAGTTTTTATTTCATGTGAGAATTCATAATCATAATTTTTCATTCTGTATACGCGATTGAGCTTTTGCCGTCTATACCTTATTCACTGGCGCCTGAAAAATGATTGAAATGCTAATACCTTTTGTTACGTGATTCTAGTGCTTTAAAATGAATTAAACCTTGTGAATATGAACCTGCTTCCATAAAACTATTTAAATTCCCTTTTTAGTCAATTATTCTCGAGTCATCTTACCATTGACACTGTGTTATCTGAGACGCTGACACGAGTCTTAAAATGAATCAAAGATAACTGAAATTCTGTAGTGTATTTCATAGGCGAATACATAAAGTTAAACCTGATAAATTTCTGGGTTACACAGTGTCTTTACATAATTCCTGGACAGTGTAATATTGCTTAGATATCCTGTTCAATAGGCTACAGTACAGGAAGTATATTAGACATTACAAGGTTCCACATAGGTTGTCGCAAAGAATAGTGATATAAAGAAGATCATTTACTTAAGTGAAAGTTAACAATGTGTACTTCGGTAATTTCCATGGGTGCTTAACTGTGTTAAAATTACAAATATTCGTATTAAAAATTCATTTTTAAAAGTTGACTTCTCATTTGTCAAACTGTGGAATTCTTGTGCCTTAATTTCCGAAACAGCTGTAACATTACAAAATTTGTAAAATGTGTTAATAGTGTGAAGAACTGTTTTTCTCCCTAAATTCTTCCAGCTTTCCATCGCACAGAGTTTAAGGTAGTGTAACTGTTTATACATGCAATACCGCTGTCTAAAGCTCTGTTAATTTAAACCAAATTGGTTGGTGCGTTTATGCTATGATATTCTAAAACGTCGACTCATTGCCGAAAACAAGTGATCAGCTGGATCACGACAGTTCCAGTAATGCCATAAACCGAAGTGACATGTGTAAGCCATGCGTTTAGAAAGCCTAAATGAATGTGCTAACGTAATAACTAAATTCCCATAACTGGTGTTTCTAATCCAGTGTTTTGTCGACCCCTTCTGTCGCCTCATCCGCTGTGTTTATTGTGTCACTAACAAATAAACCTTAGCCCAATTGTGTTGCTATAATTGTTGTTGTTTTTCGTGGTGTTGATGATTACTATTACTAAGTGTTGTTTGTTTTCTCTCTCTTTTTTATTCCGGCATCTCCTCCCACAGGTTCTAAAGGTACTGTTCATATCCTGACCATATGCTTTGTTGCAGCACGTGAAATCATGTACTGAGCGAGATTGCTTTCGTTGCTGATCTGTATTCAGGTAGCATTTAAAATGAAAACGCATATACATTGATTTTGGCGGACGTCTCAAAACACGATTGATAAAGAAATGCTGCCTGAAATATTTGCCTGCAATCCTTTTCGAATGCTGTTGCATGAAGATCTTTTCCTTATTCATTTTACTCCTTTAACTTTCTTCTTACGAACTCTGGGGCTTGTAAATATTGTGCTGTAAACAAATGTGTGCAAAAAATTCTAAAATAGGTGGTGCCTTTATAACCCAAAGCCACCAGTAGTTCCTAAGAATTTTGTGGACCGAAATTTTGATTCAGATTGTTGGAGTAAGAGCTCCTGAACATCGTGCCATATGATTAGTATTGCTGGTGGAATATGTGAAAGTAGTTGCAGAAAATTCCATTATGAATTCCTGGCATCCCCAAGAGACAGAGAGAGCGAAAATAGGAAGGCGGGCGAAGGGGGCAGTAAGGGGCATTACACGTATTACGAGGGGAGGGGGAGGCAGAAATTTTACTGCTCTGAAGATTCCCAGGCATTGCCCGCTCGTCCTTCTCGTAAAGGTATGCTGGTACAAGGTAAAACCTTGGGCAAAGAAGAAGGTAAGGTGATGGCAAGAGAATTGTTGGGAATATGCAGCAAAAGAGAGAAGTTGGGCATTTCAGATGAATTTGTGTTCGGAGGACAGCATTTTGATGAAAGTTTGGTTATGTTTGGAGGTCTCCTTTTGGCGAAAAATTTTAAGTTAATTTTGAAGAGGGCTGCATGAAAAGCCAGCATGCCCAATATATCCAAGCAACATACAAATATTCAGGTCTTGCATAAGAGAGAATAAACTCCACCTCCTTCTCAAAAACCAATCACTTAATGCACTTGAGAGTAATAATCGTTGTTAGTTGTGAAAATCTTACAAAACACGTAAGTACACTGTATGGAGAAAATGCAATGTTTTATGTTTAGATGGTACCGCTGGGCCTTGAAGGGTTAATATTTTACGGAACTTTTAACTGGGTGAACAGGTATTAAAATCTTTTAAAAGGAAGATGCTTCAGATGGATAAGCCCGATAAAACTTCAACGCGCTTTCAGACTTAATCATTGTAATTATAATATTTTGCATCTTTCGTGTATTTCTCCCTATTTATTAAATTCGAAGAAAGTACAATTGTTAGGTAACATACATATGTACACCGTATTATTTTAGATTATACTTAATGCAGTATAATCTAAAATGACAAGGCGTGCATATGTTACCTAACAAGTGTATTTTGTTGGAATTTGATAAATATTATATTATTATAACAGCACTTAATGTAATTTCCCTTGACAGCTAAAGTGGGTCTGTGTAGGTGAACATAAACTACATATTAATCTTACATCCTTGGTAAGAATCAGAGTTCTTTACGTCACTCTTCGAGTTTACTTTTTCGGCTATAAATTTGGTTACTTGTCAGAAACAAACGGCTGTGCCCGTTGGTGTAGTAATGTAATAAACATTTTCTCCGGCCCCCCCCCCGTCCTCTGTAACTTCTCAGTCCCAGGGTGTAGTATAAATGCGTGTGATAAGAATAATTACATTGTTCGGAAGTTCCAACAATACAATGTTTTGGATTTATAATATAACAACGCAGTTTTAAATATTTATTGCCATTTGTCTTCTAAAATGATGTTATTTGAATGTAAGTACGCTTTTCTGTTTCTATTGTCCTCCTTAAAGCTACATTTATTTTCTGCTGCTTGCGTTTTACTCCTGCTGTGTTTAGTGCTGCTTGAAGAGATCATTACAAAATGCCTCAGCTTTTCTTTCACACGCTATGAGATATTAGTGCTTATGCGTCGCACTAACTTAGTTTTGACGTGCATTGCTATGTAATTTCTAGGTTAGTTCTGTTAAGTTTATTATTATGGGTAATGTAACAGTAGCTTCAATTACAACGCCGCTAACAAACGGAATTTCTGTTAAATTCGGTACAGTTCTTGTAATTTACAGTACGCATTTACATGCATGTTCAGGCTAACATAGAAGTTTTAGCAGGACTGTTCGAGCTTATTTAAGTGCGAACAAGAGAAATACTCGTACTTGAGCTTTGTCAAAATATGTTGCATGTCTACACCGAAGTAGTTTACGAGTAGTAATGCTGGTCATATAATAACTGAATTAACAAACCGCTTTATCGTCAGTTTATGTTGTGCTGTGGTCTTATATTTTTTATCAAATACGTAATTTGTTTAGTTCACATACATGTAATTTGGATACTAACGAAACTCAGTAGTGATCATTTCTCTGTTTTTCTTTTTCTTGTGGTAGACTGTAAAAAATATGATTTCTTTTTTGCTCACAAAGATGTCAGACGGTTTGTATGACTTAAGTGTTAACTTTTAAAAGTTACATTCAAATAAAAGGCTTACAAGGTTCACGGAAGAATGAAATACATTGGAAGTAATTATTTTTTACAGTAAATTCAAATATTTAATCTGTCAAAGCATAATGACGGACGTGTTCGTGCGTCTACACTGTACAGTACGTGGATGGAGATATCAACGAATGCAGACACATCGCCCTTAGCATCGTCTGTAATCTACGTAATAACAGAAGCTTAAAAAATGACGAGGATTTATAATTTAGACGTATTTCTCTTCCTGTGCCTTGTAGGTGCTGGTATGTTTGCCCTGCTTCTGTTTATGCACTTGAACTGAGAGTAGAAAATGCTGAATTTTAGTCCGTAAGTCACAACTTTTGCTATTGTCCTTTATGGTAAAACAGTGTGACACAGGCGAGCGCGATCTTGGATAATAAAACATGTGTAGCGTAGTGTAAAGTTTAAATGCCTTTATAATGTGTCACACCAATGTGGATCCCTTTATGGGCAATGACGCCGTGTAGGTAGATATCATATTATCGACGTTGGGGATGTCCGTACCGCATCCATCTTCGAAGAAAAGTGATTGCCTAATGTCTGCTGTACTTTCTTAAGTGAAGATCCACAGGTCGGTGGGAACGGGACATTTAAAGACTGAGACAGTTTCTCCGAAACGTCGGTATTACATCCTACACTGTATGGTATCACACTCAGAAAGGGGATTTACATTGCAACTGTACCACTATGACGGCCTTAAATCTGTAATATATGTAGCAGTTTATATCGAAAGTAACGGAAGGAAGGGCAATTGTATGATACAAAAGTGAGCTGTTTTTAAAGTGTTTCTCTGTCTATAGACGATGGCCGCTACGAAACGCAATGCCGGCCTCACGTCTGCTGTACCAAGGGCGACCCTCAACGACGAGGAACTGGTAAGCGTTAATGTTATGAACAAGTCGTTCGTCCTGTCAAGGACGGTTGCTGTCTCAGAAAATGCATCCGTAGGGGTTTCCACTTTCAAATCTACAGAGCATCCAGTGCTAGGGAAGACTGCAGGTCTTAGTGGGCTGGTACTTCTAATCGGAACACTCACGTGAGACCAAATACATGGGTGAAATGAATGAAGTGCATGTGTCTCTTACAGCATAGGACACTTCTGGAATACAGCAACACGTCATACCAGCGTTTCCCAACCTCTTTCCCGTGGCTTAATCCTAAAATAATTTTTCATAGCTCCAGGGATACCTACCTGTGAAACCGAAAAAAAAACAAAGAGGCAGTTGGTAGTGCACGGAGATTACTCCAGTACTGCCAATTTCCTAAAAAAATTCTCGCTGTATTTCAAGGGATATTTAGAATTTTTCTCGTTAAGTCAAAATCCTATTTATTTATTCCACTGCTTCTCTCGAAACCTCTAATGATGCTCGGCGGAACCCTGGAGGGGGATCAGTGCGTTATAATACGTATTGTTAAGAAATTTTTAAGTAATTGTTGAGGATTCCGGTCTTCTGGAATGTTTCGCTGTGTAGTGTCTAATCTAACATATACCGAAGCTGCGAAGGAATGTAACGCCGTCATCTTCAAGGGTTGGCAGTTCGTGGAACCTAGGACCTGCCAACCCGTGAAGATGAAGGCTCTATATTCATATAGCCTAGAACCCAGAACCTGGGACCTACTAATTCTTGAAGATGAAGTTCCTAAAAGTTAGGACATAGCTACCGCGTGTTGCAGATGGAGGCGCTAATTCCCTTCGCAACGTCGGAATATACTACATTATGCGCTGCACAGAGTAACAGCCCAGAAGACCAGAATCCTCAATGTAAACATTGTGGAAACCTCAGTTCTCTCAATATAATTGTTGTTTCGCCTCTAAATTAAAACTTCGTTCTCACTTTCTATTGTCTTGCATTGCGGATATGTTCTGAGCAGTAGTATCAAATCCATATATTGTCACCACACACATTTATCTGTGTAACAGAGAAAATGTATGAAGTGTGCAGCACATTACGTTTTATTTGGACAGCGGCTTAAATTTAAATGTCTTGAGGCCTAGAGCTAAATTCATGTTATTAATTCTTTCTGACCTTTCAGTGTTTGTAGTATTTTGAGCCCTATTGTAAGCCTGCGTCATGTAAATAACACGTATGTATACCAATACCAATTTATACGTCCGCTATACAAATAGGATGAAATTTATTTTCTTTTCAAAACTGATTTAGCACTTGCAGAATTCTGTATATTCCTCTTTTTTTACCAATTAAACTACCGACACTGTAGGCTGTGTTGCCTCGCGATTTGCCGTATTTGCAGCGATATAACTGACCTACGTTCGAGTAAACTAAGCACTTATAAGTACCTACTTGAAAGGTAACTAAATGTATGCATGTCCTAACACTCGCAGTGCCACAGTACTCGTGTCATATGTCTACTTGCCGTTCTTGAATATTGACTTTTGATACTCTCAAAGAAATAACTGTCAAACCGAAAGGTGGACGGGCAAAATTGTCTACTTAACATTCCATCAAAATCATTCCAACCATTCTCGACCTATGATATGACGGAGCACAAACATAACTTTGGTGCAATTAGCTCGAAAATCCTAATACATGAGAAAAAATTGTATTCGGTACGAAACGTGTGCTGTCCAAAACTTCGAAATATTTTCGCTGTAATAAACATGTAGCCAGCCATGTTCCAGATACGCGCAGATACGCCTGTGGGTTCTGCATGTAAAATACTTATTGTTGCCCAATTTGAAACTGAATAGAAATGTGTCCACATGGGACAGTGCAAATCTCCGATATCAAATTTCTTTTTGAAAGAAATCCTTTCTTCTGTAATATACGAAAAGACGGATGGACGTAGTGAAGCTAACAGAACTTTTGTTGCGATCATGCAACACAGAAACCTTTTGGTTTCTGTGTTTAGTTTTCGCTATGTAAGGATTTTCCTCTCATACTTCAGATTTGTCTTAAATATTTTACTGTAAAAGTACACTTTATCTGTGTGTTCGTTCAGCTTTTTAGGGATATTTTGTATTCTTACGTGTTCCGTATGGTAAAATATTGAATGGCTTTAACAGTACTGTCCCAGTGCAGGACTTTTATAAGTCTAGGCTCGTCTGTTTCGGTCATTTTGTAAAGTAGATGTGCTGATGGATGTGTGTTGCACGAGCAGAAGATGCACGTGTACAAGAAGACGCTACAGGCCCTCATCTACCCCATCTCGAGTACAACGCCTCACAACTTCCTTTTGTGGACCGCCACGTCGCCCACCTACTGTTACGAGTGCGAGGGGCTGCTGTGGGGAATCGCGCGCCAGGGCGTCCGCTGTTCAGAGTGCGGGGTCAAGTGTCACGAAAAGTGCAAGGACCTTCTGAATGCGGACTGCTTGCAGAGTGAGTGACATGTTTTTGTGAAAAGCATTAGTGGTGTGCTGTGCTGGTTACAGAAGTTGAGTGACCCACTGACACATCGACAAAATGACTGACCGATTGACTGACTGACCAACTGACGAATTGTACGGCCTGACTTACCGAACGACCGACTGACCGACCGAGGTGTTGTATACAACTTTAGAAAATTATATTTTAGTCTCATGTATCCGATATGAACGAAAATTATATTTCCTGACTTGAGCACACGCTCTTAAATATAAAATGTAAACACATCGTGTAATTTCGGAGATGCAGCTTGCGTACTAACGGACAGACAGACAAACAGACATTTCCACTTTATGTGCTTGATGCCAGAATGTACGAATGCCTTTCTGCAGGAGCGGCTGAGAAGAGTTCGAAGCATGGAGCTGAGGACAAGGCGAACAGCATCATCACAGCCATGAAGGAACGCATGAAGAAGAGGGAACGGGAGAAACCGGAAATCTTCGAGCTGATCAGGTAGGAGAGATATCCCATTCGATGGTGGGACGTCAGGAGCTGAACCTGCTCGCAGTGCGAGCTGAGCACTCTGTTACAGCAGTTTCTGAATCCGAGGAAATTAGTACGTTCCTTCCCTAGCTGCGTCCGCATTCATTGGCTGTCATTATCAACTGAAAACTGTTATTTATTTATTCGTTTATTTAATTTGTTTGTTTATTTGAAAACAAATATAGTACTTTTTATTGTAAATATGAATCCCACGGTTTGAAATTTAAACCAAGAAAATATCTGGGCACGTATATCGAGCTCCTTCAAGAAATTTCTCAAAGTCGTGACGTTCGTATGCGACTAAATTGTGATTTTGTAGTATTCCTCACTGTGTACGATGTAAAAGAATGGTTAACTGGAGGATCCACCTGTGGAAGTTATAGCTAGAGATGGAATTGTCAAATTACGCCGTTGAAATTTTGTACCAGTTCCTAATCGAATCACTCATCCTTGTGTGTGTATGTGTGTGTGTGTATGTGTGTGTGTATATATATACACACACACACACATACATGACGTAAAATAAAGTTATGTAGTTGCATGCTGCTGTCTGTCCCACACTGGAAATAAGTATCCGTCCCACGCCACTCCTACGGAAGCTTTGAGGATATTTGAAGGTGTTGCGCTGTACAAGGCTTGTCACCCCCAAATCTCACCCTTTTCTCCGCTGATTCTTGACAGCCGTCATCTTTGTCAGGGACGGAGATGAATTCGACCTGTCTATGGCGAAAATTAAGGTACAGTAAAATATACGAGAGCAATTCATGCCTAGAAAGTGGAGGGCGGAGTGTACGTAATGAAGTATTGTATATATCCAGTACAAACTAATTGCACTTGTAAAAATTACAGTGTTATTACATTAACTCGCTGCTTCATGTCCCGCGTGGTTCGGCTGTTGACAGCAATCGTCAGGGAGAACAGTTATCACAAAGGAATTATTTTGATCCAGGTACACACGTCGGAACAACTTATTATGTTACACGTTGTACTTACTCATAACACCATCATTAAGCTCTAGGTGTTTATCATTTGCTGCTGTAATAGAGTGCTCGCTGTTTTTGTTTAACTGCTCTAACTTAAATCCAATCACGAAGTGAAGTATGATTGATTGATTGATTGATATTTTTAAACCCTAATTAATTAACTCTTAACTGACCGCATTGTGTTTCAAATATCTGTGTTTTTATTTTCAAGAGTGAGCGTAGAATTAACAAAATTCTTATCGTAATTACATAATTCGTGTAAATGTCTGAATAAATGTGCCTAATGTGAACACAGGTTTCCTCTGAATAAATTTGTTCTTGCATTAACAATGTGATTTAAGGGCTACGTCTAAGTCTGTGTGATATGTGTGCTCATTATATTTCTATGGCCTTTCAAATGTTAAATTGCAACATAGAAGTTTCTTCCCATTTGATTATTGAGATAATTATGGTCTTATTCAGATTTCTGACTGGCATATAATTACGGTATTTATATTGACTCTTATGAACACCATTTTAGTGACATTTATTTTCCTCTCGCCTTTAATAGACAGCATTTCGTGTAAGCAAATACACTGCGTAATTATTGAGACACAGTTTTATTTTAGCCAGAGAGAGCTAGAACTTTCCCACCTTATGCAGCTTTTCAAGAAAGTCATCTTGCCCATGGCGCATCTTCCGTAACATGAATTGCTGACTTGTCGCGTATATGTCAATTTGTAAGTCACAGTCTGAAATATAAGTAAATTAATATACATGCTTTACCCATATGTTCACAATATTCAAGATGTTCAATCCAGTTTTGTAGACCACTGTTTCATATAGATTATTATTTTTTATGATAATTTTGGTTTTTAAGTGATCGCCGATGTTAGAAATGTCTAAGGAAGAAGTCTTTCACATCAAAACTCCTCGACTTGAAGGTAAAGTGTTGCATAAAGAGGTGCTGGTTATTTTCATTCTTAATATAAAACACGCTCCTGTTTCTCTGTGTTATAATAATTTTATATACTGTTTGCGAAAAGGCAACAAAATAAATTTAAAATAATCTGAACCTCAGTCTTAGCAGCCGACGTTCACTGTCTTGGATCTATTTTCGCCTCCAAACGGCCTAAACGCCGGGCCGATCCAGCGCAGATTTAAAATGCTTTAGCTAACCGACATAATAAGTCATATATTACGCAACTGTCACTTGTAGTCAGGTACTGAAAGCGTTAATATTTAGCTTATATAAAAGCAAAGACAGAAATGTTTTGCACGTCAAACATACGTTTTTGCCTTACGTTTGCTGTTTTATTACGTAATTGCTGTGTCATTGCTATATACCCTTTCAAAACATTTGGTTTAATCTATTTTCAAACTCTTGTTTTACCTAATATATTTTCGTTGTATCATCCAGGTGTCTATCCGTACTAACTTCATCCTTTCTGATTATCTTAACAAGATACGTTGTATTTATTCTCCTGTACACCACAGGTCGGTATTTGGAGTTGAAGAAAAAAGTCACATTGGACACATGAAGGCTGTGAAACAGTCCGTATTAGACGGAACCAGCAAGTGGTCAGCCAAAATAGCCATCACAGGTTTGTTTGAAATATTACCAACTTTCCAACAAAGAAAGAGAAGCTGTCTTCTCTTTTTAATAAAAATGCTGACCCTTCTCTTTCCAGCATCAGCATGAAGGAAAGAAGGTAAATGATGTGGTGGCTTCTTGTCCAGTATACCAGCAACTGAGACTAGCAGTCTTTAACATATTTTGGTCGTTCAAAAATGTGTGATTCTAGCGGGTCTAGATATGTTTTTGTACAAGTCGAAGTGTGACAGTGTCTTTTGCAATATATTTATAAAATACGTGAAAAAGAATATCCTTAAATTTACATTCCTTTTGTTTGAATACTGTTTAACATTCCAGGAAACGTAGCTAACAGTCTGTAAAGTTGTAAATATTCGAATAAATTGTTGCTTTTCTTTTTGTTTATTCGCTGCATCTTCTCGTGTCCGTTTTGTAAATGTGGTCATGAACTGCATTTATATATGAAAACTGCTAGCCTCTGGTCTGGAGGGCTGTAAGTGGTTCCCACTACATGGATCCTGTACACCATGCTTCCATCCAGGTATATGGAATGTGTGTATCCTTTAGCCCTTGGCACGCATTCAACCATATCGAGGTCAAAATGTCGAGTACACCAATATACTCTTATACGAAATGAGCCACGGCCAGCAAGAACTATTTCCATAAATATCGTGTCCTTAGCTAATATATGTTGTATTATAAGATAACTGAAATATTAGGAGTCTAAATATGTACGGTACACTAAAGGCTTTGGCATTTCAGTCACGAGAGATGTTGCTCACGCCCTAACTTAATGTCCCGGCATGAATCGCAGATCACGGATAACTTTCTTCCAAAAATAGTGTGCTGTACTTCACAAATAACGTCGTCTATCACCAACATAGGTAGCATCATCGTTACCATCACCGCAACAGTCGAATGTTTTTACATAGCCGTTTCCAGTGTGCTAACAAAGATCTAGCTTATGTACTCACACAACGTAACGTGTAAGATTGTTTGTTTGTCCTTCCATGTGTCTGTCTGTCTGTCTGTCTGTCTGTCTGTCTGTCTGTCTGGGTGGCTGGCTATGTGTCTTTCTGTCTGCTTGCAAGGCAACATACAATGATAATATCTTTACATCGGCTGGAGACTAACTGTATCGGGCAGTTTTTTTTTGAGAAGCTGACGTGTAGGTAAATAGTCAAGCAATTTCCTCTTTTTCATTTTTTTTTACTTTTTATTTATACAACAAATTATTCATTATCGCTTTGCAGAAGAGCTGGCCAAGAGATCTGTTCCAAGCCACAAGTCTACATCAAAAAATCTGTAAACCATTCTTTTTTTTTATTCTGTAACCTATGCCTAGGTGGTCTTCGCTCCCTTCACGTTTTACGACGAGAATTCTGTAGTCACTTCTCATTCCTCAATCGTGTCACATGCCCTGCCCATCTCACACTCTTTGATTTGAGCTCTTTGATAATGTTTATTGAAGAGCATGAAGTGCCTCATCACGCAAAATCGCCATCCTCCCTTTATCTTCACATGCTCCTTAGGCGTTACTTCAAGAGCAGACAGTGATTTATGTATATTGAATTAATACGTAAGTCAATAACATTTCAGGCTTTCTTTCGCTCTCTTGATAATTTGTGTCGCGTAAAGAAACGCGTCTAATATACACGTAATATACCGTTTAATTATGAATTGTGGAATGCGAAAGAGACTAGCAGCTTAAGAAGTCTTTTGTGGCGTTTACACGTCATGCAAAGGAAGGTGGTTAATAATTGATTGTCGTAGGTCATGAGTGTGATCTAGTATACTTATCTAAATTTCAGTAGCATAAGTGTTACAGTATAATACATGTGTATCGATTATTTATTTTCATGATGGGGAATGTGGGCGTTTACAATCAGCGATGTCCTTGCCACTCCTGACGTATAACTTGCTTTACTTCCGAAAGTCGGGCAGTCTTTCGTTATTTAGGGCACGACACGAAAAATTAATTCACCGTCCCGGGAATTTACGTTACAAGGAAATTCTGGTGCTGCATAGGATAAAACAATGAAAGATTCATTTGGACTGCAACAACAGTATCACATTTTTCTATCTCCCACGTTTCTCTTGTTTCTAAACACCATTTAGGTGCCTTTCAGCTTCGCTGTGTTCGTCCTTACGTCCGTACGCCCACACATAATTACTGTTGCCTGTTCAGGCAGTGTAATTACGTTTGGTATTAACCAACTTCACGAATCGGAGTCCTTTGTATGAAGCTGATAGTTCATTAGCTAGTCAGGACTTTCCTTACGTTTCACGGAACCGCGAGCTTCGTTACCTTGTTCACGTTCACAACAGACCGCCCTGTACTGAGCCAGATGAACCCAATCTGCACCATCCAATCCTTAGTGAAGATCAATTTTAATACTAACCGTCTGTCTACACCGAGGTCTTACAAGCGGTCTTTTCCTTCAGGTTTCCCCACCAAAACTGTTACGAATTTCTCTTCTGCCCTTTGCGTGCGACAAACCCACCAATCTCATTGTCCTTTATTTGATTGCCCTTACGATATGTGGTGAGGAATACATTTGGTATTAGTGTTTTTGTTAGTGCTTTATAAAACAGACGGGGCTCTTTACACAAATTACACGACTTGCTGACACGTTACTTGAAGCGCCCAAAAGTATACATTTTAAATACCGTGTTTATCTAAAACTGCTTCAGGCCGAATCTTTGATTCCTAAACGGATACAAGTTTCCGTTTTCCCCGGAAGTTTCTGTTGTCAAGCAATGATAAGACAGAACTGAAGCTGACTCCCTGAGCACGCAGCTATTTCTGAGACGTTCCGCCTTTTCTTGAAGTTGTATAAGGCACTCTTTAACTCAGAAAACCTTTTAGTATCAAGAAATTCATTGTTTTTTCAGGGAAATACCCACACATAGTTACCAGTGCCTCCCACATGTATTAATCCAGCAACATCTTTAATAATTTACGACAAAAAATTTAGAATTCTATGTCATACTCCTAAAAACAGCACTGGAGATAACATACATGCGGTTAGCAGCAAAGTGGCGAATCCTTTTCACAATAGGGCCGTGGCTTAAAATGTCTGTTTCTTATTAAAGTGACGTGAAATTACAGTCTGTCGGATATCGATTCCTTGCCGCAAGGTTTTTTGACACTTTCACAGTTTTTAAAGAAGTCTTTTAATACTAAATCTAAACTTTTCCGCACTGTAATATCCATCGTCTTTATCAGTTTGCACTCTAAATGAAGCTGAAGTATAAACATTACAAAGGGACACTGGCATAATAGCAGTCATGTTTTTGAATAGCTGCAATTCCCCGTCTACGTTTGAGCCTCATATATAAACATTTTGACCTCCGACACACACACACACACACACACACACACACACACACACACACACACATATTCGTAAACCTTAACCCTTTCAACACATATTACATACCCCTTCGCCTATGAAGACCCCCTCATTGGATGCTTCGCTTTCCTCCCTTTGTTTGATTCGTGTACTCGATGTGGTGTTGTTCTTTGGTGTGTATTTTTTATATTTCCACAGAAACACCTTTTCAGTGGATCCTGACACACACATTGATTCAATCGAACAGGCTGAAGAAATCGTATTAGAAGGAACATCCAAATGGTCTTGCAAGATCGCAATCACAGGTATCATGGCCTGCAGAATCAGGAATCATGCTCGAACCACGTTTATGATCAATCAGCAAAGCAAATCGTTTAGACAGAGAAAGTCATGAAACCTGCACTTCTTATTTATTATTTGAAATGAAATAAATCAATAAGGACTTGCAATTTCATTATTTTTCACTAGCAAATTCTGTACCTACTTTCTGAACTTAATACTTCACATTAGACAGAAGACTTTTCTTACTACACTCTTGGGTCTATTCTGTGTTTAATTGTTCTTTCAGCCTACATATTTTTCGCTTTCTTCTGTGTACATATAGCCACTCTTTTCTGTTTACCTTCGTGTTTGAAACTGTAGAGTAATTGGGACATACTCTAGGTATAATCCGTCCCCATTAAAAGGTTACATAAAGCTGTACATAAAGGACTGTCTTGTTGTCTGCTTTATGTTTTCAAACTGTTAACCTTTCCGCCTCGTATATATGCCCTGAAGACAGGACGTAATTAGTATTTGCAATGTTGGAGCACATTTGTATGTATTTCTCATATGCAGAAACGGTCTGAATTATTTAAAAGAACAAAAGGTCACACTGGGTAACTGTTGTGCACCAACTCAACAGATCTAGCTCAAGGACTGTCACACGGACGTGCCAAAACACGGTGCACCACAAGTGAAACGGGAATTAATACAAAACTGCCTTGAAGAATATAGAATAAAAATATGTATGAAATTATATTAATAAAAATACCCCGAAAGACCGATAATAAATCCTTCATGGGCTGCAAAAATAAGCTGTCCTCAGTGCAATTAAATGAACTAAAAAACTTCAGTTTAATGCGATGGCTTCGTGTAACTGTTACAGATATTTATATTTTAGTTCATTGCGTTTTTAAAATACCGCTTTATATTTCAGCCAAATATTACTGTACATGAGGCTTGTTCAACGACTAGTCTCTAACGTTCTTGTTAAACAAGCATTTAATTTTTCGGTATGTGGCAGCACTTGTAGTAGGGTTAAAATGAAACAAACTGCTCAACTTTCGGGAAATCAGTTGTCGTTTATGAAATTAGTTTATTGCAATGACAGCGGCTTTGGATACTTGGTACTGCAAAGAAGTTCGCTGTGTAATTCGGTTTTTATGGGCTAAAGGTTTGCCTCCATCTAAATTAACCGGCAATTCATACAGTTGTATGATGGTGGCGTAATGGGACTACAGCATGTCAGAAAATGGTGCACCGGTCGGCCCAGCATACCAAGGCGGATGTGAACGCAGTACGGGTGTAAGAACTTACTTTGGAAAAACAACGCGTCACAATTCGAGACTTATCCGCTTCCGATTCCACAATAATGAATACTATTCGTGAATATTTGTGAATGACAAATGCAAGTGCCCGATTTATACCGCAGCGGAATTTCTAACTCTTGCCAAAGTGAGACAAATGCATCAATATGCTGTGAGATTATGTTAAGAAAATAGTGATAATTCAGTGGAATAAATGAGCTACTTCAAAATTTTAGTGACTTTTGTGTTTAATTTGTATGACCGGGGGAACTTTGCTTCTTTGCTTATTGAGCGGCCTTCTGTTGCGTGAATATTTTTTCATATTACAAATTCGCTACATGTGTCGATGTAGTTTACCGTCTTCAGGTGACTGTTCGATTAGAAATATTATAGGTGCAATTCACAGCCTGTTTTTAACATTGATAAAAGATATTAATAGAGGGTAAAACGGTAAAATGTCACAAAATGTGACTGCGCAGAGAAAGCAACGTTAGTGACAGTCTGCTTTTCCGTAATTAGCTTTCCGTATAAATGATGGGACACGATTACGGGAGCAATGGACCAACTGGAGGCATTGCTGCTAACACCGGGTAACGACCAGGGATGGTTGTTGTAGGAGATTTGTATTTTATGAATTACGTAATGAAGGTACATTTCGCTCGCCTTAACGGGATGTACATCAACCTTCTGTTCTCTAGCTTTCTCTAAAAGCAGATCTAATAGCCAGGTTGGTTTTATAAACGGCGGGTGAACCGGGAAGGAGTGCATGAAGGGTACAAAATCAATCACAAAATTCAGTATACACTACAATATATTTAAAATCAAAATTCGAAGCGATTGTTATAAAGAACAAACCCATAAAATATATTAAGCAAGCCGTTTTGAAATGTACTCCACCATTGCAACGCTCGGCCATGGTATTTGCATAGTTGTTGGCAGTGCACTTGTGACCAGAATACTTAGAAGTAGAAAAATCTAGTTGGCATCCGCTCCTTGTACATATCTCCTCCCTGTAGGGTATATGCTCCATTCTGAGCATGGTCCGTGCATTTATTTGTAAGATACTCGTAGAATACTGCTATTAAACTTTACGTAAAGGCATATAATAGATGCTAGTGTACATACATAGAGAGCACCGGAGTCGACAGTAGTAGTGTTTTGTAGCAGTAGCAGTTTTGTACATTTTTAGTAGACTCGTTTGGCTTTTTTCAGTACCTATTACAGTTATTGATAGTTTGTACTAACAAAATTTTGTATTTGTATTATATGTCAATATAAGACAGTTCAGTGAGCAATAATATGGGGAGTATTTTGTACTCCTAAATCAGCACGCCAACGCATCTTTTGAAAAAGGTATCAAAATTACTTGTTTTAAAATACATGTAAAACATTTGCGTTGTGTAAATCGCCAGGTCTTGTAGGATCTTTCGTCTCTTTAAAAGGCCACGCAAGAAGTACACCAAAAGTTTTCAAGACAGTATTATAAATTGGATCTACTACACACACTTGCACAAGACTATGGAACGTACACTAAAATATCTGTTACATAAACTATACAGGGAGACCCATTTATAAATGCCTTCAGTGTGGCGCAGAAAGTGTGGCATATAAAGCGACTGAGAGTACACAACAAAATGCTGTATACTGCCAAATGTTTCAGGTTTCAAAAGATCGTATACACCTTTGTCACTTGTTGGGTAAATGCAGCACCGACATAGTAACGTAGTAATTCGCGCCAAATAATACCGATATCTCTCGGACACGCAGAAGTGCCTAATATTTAGAACCATGACTCATCATATATATGTATATATGAATACAAGAGGCTTGTAATTCTGTCGATATTCTATCTTTGCACAGCAATCACGGCTCTTAGTAGTTACGAACAGGCAGGTATTTCTGCCTTCTATCCGGTAAATGGTTAGACCTAAGTTTCTCTTACGTTTATGTAATTGTATTCGGAAACAATACAGAACAAATGCATTATAAAAGGTGCTGATGTAGAAGAGTGTAGTGAAATATTTCACACAGGATTTTAATGTTTAACTTGTGCGGATGTGTTATATTCACGTTTTTTTTAAATATGTGCTCCTGATTGAAGGAATATTTAAGATGCTATCACTCCTTCTTTTCCTTATATTCTGACCTCTGTTCTACGTGGAATTGTGTAAGTCTAAATAGAAATATAATTGCGAGCGTGGTAAAGGTAAAGCAGTCCCATTACAGGCCTGGACAGGCCCTTAAGGTTCCAGGAGGTTGAGGCTTCCAGATAATTTTATGTGTGTAAGGAACTGATGTTTCTGATAACGGATGTAATAGTAGTACGTACGTGAATGTACACAACAGCTGCAAACCCCCTTTGGTTATTGTGTAGGCTCCTATGCACTGGTGTTGCTTAGGAAGTAATAAGCAGAATAGTTGTGGTAGGTGTGTATTGGGTGGTGACGTCAAGAATCGTATTACGGCCTACCGTATGTTGGTCGTATGTTTGATTTCTTTATAGCTTCTCTAGAAATATAAAATCTCTCTAATATATCAAAGTACGGGCTTTTGTTAGAGATGTATAACACCTGCATCGTATTATCTGTTATCCCATTGCGTGGCTGTTGTCGAGCAGGTATTGAGCAAAACTTGATTTGGAATTGTTAGTATGTAAAGAGCGTAAATGTTCCTTGTATCGAGTGAAAAAACTTCTGCCAGTCTGGCCAACATGGCCATGTGAAAGTCAGGACAAGTTAATTGTTATACTCCTGAATATAAGTTATCAAAGTATTAATTTTTAGATTGGTTTCTATTGAATTCTTAGTACGGACGTTTATTATTAATTTGCTGTGTTTGAGTAATTTAATGATAAAAGGAGTTTCTTTTCATATATGAGAGAAATTACCTATTGTCCAGTAACATGCACCTGAGGACCGCCTTATATACTGTGTGTGCCTTGTGCTGGACTCGGGTTTTCACGTAATCACAGATTGTTATTTGAAGTGCATCATTTTTATTACTGCTTGATTATTTAATTTTACATATTTTCTCGCAAGCGCCTGGCCTATTGCAGTGAAATCACGAAGTAGGAAGTAGAAGACGGTGTTTAAAAACTACTTAGGACGCGAATGTTTGGAAGAAGTTCCGAGAGGGTTGAAATTCTCTTAAAGAAAATGTGGTGGTTTTAAAATTTATAAGCGTCTGATGGCACCTCCTCGCATCCTCTTCGCCACTGTAAGATATATGTACATATATACCGTGCACAAATATAATAGGCGGCTATATACAAAGTTATTTTTAACTGCTGCAAGTTTCTGAAGAATTAACCAATTAAGCATCCCCATTTAAAATATCCCTGCAAAAATTTGAAAAAAATTGAAGGTGCATGGGTTATTATGCTTGTGTTAAAATTATTTTAAAATGTTGTTTCAGTTTAAAAAATACTGTCAGTTGGAACTTTCAGTGAAAGAGCAATTGTAACCAGTAAATCAAAACAGAATGAGGGACCCCGCTATTCTACATTACAATGAAATCGGTGACGGGTGTATAGGTAATAAAACTGCTACAACATATTAATTACCTTACAACTGCATAACGTTTTGGAAACTATCTGCAAATGTTATAAACAACAACAGAGGCAGTCTCTTCTGTGTGAGGTACGAGTGAGGCCGAAGAAAGAGGTAACGATCCGAACCTAAGAAAGGAGCATTGCCTTCTCCTAAATCTGATGCTAAAATGCGGATAAAACTTACAGGGATAGAAGAAGAGTTACGTCCTGTGGCCATTCCCTGACGTGTTATTCTTACAAAACATGTCGCGGTTAAGTACTACTATTTGTATATGAGTGCCCGTTGTGACCTGTCAGTCAAACCACTTGATTGTTCTCCGAAAATATCTCAATCATAAATGATATATCTCTCATGCTTTTGATCCACTGTGTCCACAGCACGCAGTTCTAACTATAGGCATGTTTGGCAACGGCTTTCGCGTCACTTTTTAAGTTAGGTAAACTCAACACAAAGCGTGTGTATGCTAATTAAATGCAACTGAATTATTTGCTAAATTGTCTTCTTTTGAATTTTCCTTAAGTTGTACGAAAATGGTATTTTAAGAATATCTAATAAATTGTAGGAATAATCATTTGTAGCAGTTAGTGTTTTTCCCCACTACCGTTACAGAAAATTACAAACTTGTAAGTTTAAATAAGGAGACGCATTTAGCATTTACAAGAATGCATTATTGTGCATCCTGTTCATGTCACCGTTAAGCAGATGTTTAAGTGATTTCTTTCGAAGTTTAAGAAATGCTTCATTTAATTAGTATGTATGTATACAGGCCACATACTCGTATGTGGACGCGGTATTGATGGCCGTATTGATTCAAATATAAGCCTTCCACTGTAGGAGTCTGTAAATGGGTTTCCTGATAATTCTGTAAGCAATTTAATGTGGTTAAACTGCTTAATTGATTTACCAAAGGAGGGTATATTGTTTAACTTCGCATGCATTGGCAATGTCACTCTGTGGTAAAGCACTCTGTCCCTCTCCCTCCCTCACGCTTCCGTTCCTCGGAGTACTAAGACGCAGTCTCTGTTACAGCGCCGCCGCACGTTATTGAGTGACAGTTATTTACTGAAACGTAATTAATAAGCACTCGTATTCAAACACACGCACAAGCTCTGCACTCTATTGGGCTGGCCGATGTGTGACATTGAAGAGAGAGTAACATCTGTCTTGTGTTGTGACGTGTTAGAAAAATAATAGTTGTTTTTCTGGTGTACCCCATTCTATGTAAATAATTTTCAGTGTATTAGCAATTCAGTAAATGGAGAATCCTTCAGTATGTTAATGTATGTACCATGTTTAGTTTTATCTTCCGTATTAACTCGCAACGCCCTGCGCAGTCCCTTCAAAACAGTATCTTGTTCTTTTCTGTTATGCATTCAGCTGAATATACGCGTACTTTACAATGCTGTTTGTTATAATATACTTGTGTTTTATGACATTTAAACCACTGATCTCAAGTTCCAGAATATAAAGTACACTTTGCTTTAACTCATGGATTTTTGGTAATTTGTCTGTATCTACAATTTTTAGTACCACTATTCAGTGTTTTGCGTGTCGCCACATTTTGAGATATTTGACGTATTGCTATCCAGTATAAAGGAGTGCTTCCTTAGGTTAGTATTTTTAATTCCAGGCGGTAATAAAAATATCTGTCCGTAGGAGGGCTTTTAAATCGGCTGTGACGTTTTATCTTTTCCAAAGCAAAGGCACAGGGACTGTTTATTAAAGTCGATTTCAGGTATACACGATAGTTTGTGCTGAACATTACCGAGGTTTCGAGTATTGTGGGATACTATGCCTTGTAGACTGGTAAATATTTGCCGAATAGTAACTACTTACCATATTTGCCTTATGGCGACTGCATGCCAGTGGATACGCCGTGACTTTGTTCTTTATCTACACCTACAGTAGCTATTTTTTCCTTTTAACTTTCGTCTGAAGCATATACTTTCTCCTCTTAACTTTCATGTAATTTATAAACTGTTGAGATAAACATTTAATAAGTTAAAATAAATTGGCTAAATTTGTTATTCATATGAATCGTGCTAAGGTACCAGAAGACTGTCTTGTGAAAACATCGATTAATTCATGAAGTAAATATGTTTGAGTTCATATTATGTGGCACATGTAGGAACAGACTGCGTAATAAATTTTACGATTAAGTTTCAAACTTCTTAATTTCAGGATGAAGAACCTCGGGACAGTATTTTCTATCAAGGAAAGAACTAGCTCAATATGTATTTTTATGAATCGTAAAATTACAGTTTTCAGGTAGCTATAGAATGGAAACGTAAGTCTTAAAGTCAAATTAATTTCGCCTGCTCAGAGATTTCAAATTATGAATATTTTACGTGTAGGTTGAAACTTGTTAACTTCATTTTCGCTCATTGCCACTATTGTGGATGTACCTAACATAATGAACATAAACTCTTGAAACACAGAGCCTGAAATAATTATCATTTTATACATATAGCAAGAGAAAAACACCACTTCACGAAATCCTGTGTCTTGTTATGCTGGGTGAATCTTCAGTACTGTCTTCCTGCCTTTGCAATGGTTTGTTGTGTATCCGTAACTTTCTGCATCGCCCTTTGCTCGTTCCCAAACCCTCTTTCAACCAAATCGTTACTATTGCCGAAAACGTATTTGTAGGAGAATGTCTCGATACAGATGTGCAATCGTACTCGAGTTTGATGAACCACTTGTAATTGTGCGGGTTGCATTGACATAAATTGTTACGACGTTTCGGCACATAAGTGACGATGCACTGCTGTCTTTTCTTCCTCACAGAATATCCAATATTCTCACTTGTATTTCACGTAGAAATTATGTCACCTGGTGTACTGTAAAGCAGAAAATTATTTTATAAGCTGTGTACCAGTGATCCGCGAGGAAAGTACTTATGCTCTCAACCTACAAAGATTTTTGTGCCTGTAGTTGCTTTAACGACGCTTCTATAATTCAGGCTATATAGAGTCGAGCCAGTCTTCTTACTCCTCCAGTAAAACCGTAATGAATATGCAAATGTATTAAATTAAAAGACGGATAGGTAAGATGACACAAATTTAACAACTGTCTAGAATTTTTAATTTCATGTTTTATGTAGTGTAATAAAGAGAATCCTTGGCAGATATGTCGTAAATTTTGTAGTAAGATATGAACAGCAGTCTTGGACCGAACTTATTTTTGTAAATTTAATAATTTTTCTATTTTATATTTTATTCGTTTCTTTTCCACTGTCCTTTCGAGTTAAGGTCTTAAATTTTGTTGTGTTTCTGCTAACCATATTTCGTTATTTTAGCTGAGTATTAGCAGAGTCCTTGGCGGATATGTCGTAAAGTCTGCAGTAAGATATGAACAACGGTCTTGGACCTAATTTATTTTTGTAAATTTAAGAATATATTTATTCTATTTTCTGTTCGTTTCTTTTCCGTTGTACTTCCGTGTTAAGTTCTTAAAATTGTTGTGTTTCCACTAATCATATTTCGTCATTTAGCTGAGTATTAACAGGCATATCTCTTTGTATTCGTGTCTTGGTTTCTAATACCGTGAATTTTGAACTCTTTTCCATGACAAAAATAATGATCTGTGCCTTGTGGTTAGTTGGCTAATCCATTTTCTTGACACCTTAATTATTTTTACCCCATAAAGTTGTTCATAAGTGTGGATCATGGGAAGCACTTTTATTTGGCATATTGTAGTTAAGTTCATTCACAACAATATTTATAATAAAGAATTTTTTATAAAAACGATATACTTAACAAAGAAAAATATATTAACTGAAGCTTAGAAGTCCAGGAAAATAAATGTAGCTGGTTTCGAAAACCGTCTTATCATGTTATGATTTTTGGAACCCACCACGTTTCCGTAATATTGTGAAGTACAAGTATACCTGTCGCCGTACCTAATTCGATGGAACAGAGAATTCCTTCAGAAAATGGTAGTCAGAAAAGTCTCTAGCTCTTACGGGACCGGAAGATCCTTTACCTTGTCATAAGAGCTATCCAGAGACGAATTTACTTAAACACTGTATCCATTAGACTCATCTTAACCTTCTTCCCTTTTACACCCAGATCTTCCAAGCGCCTTTCTTTAAGGATTTTTGCGTCTAAGGCTAGGCGCGCACTGGCAACTAAACTGTTGCGGTGATGAAAAAGTTGCCGGTGGTGGCACAGTAAACGCGCGTTCACTGCAACTAAACAGTTGCTTGTATGTGCAACTTTTTTCTTTTAGTAGGTAACGGACTTCACAGAGACAGCATGTGTTTGTGCTCTTCTCCTTAGAATAAGGAAAGTTCAACGCTAAAAGCGACACTGGGTACATCCAATAGTCAGTAAAAGACTTTTAAACGGGCAGTTTTATAAATTGTATGAGGATTTAAGAAACTGTGGAGGAAAAATTTTCAGCTACTTCAGGATTAGTTTAGAAAGTTTTGATAAATTGTTAGTGCTTGTTGGGCCACGAATTACTTACGAAAATACTCAACTACGGCTGTCTGTGCTACCGCAAGAGAGACTGGCAGTAACACTGAGATAAGAAAATATTTGTTTTCGCATATTCCTCTATTTCATGTCTGTTTTTTGTAAGCTATACATAAAATAGAAGTGACAAAATTTAGGCAAATGTCTAACAACAGCAGTTGTCTTGTTTTGTATTTTGAGAATTTTTGTACTGTATGTAGAGTTTTCCCAAATTATTATTCGCAATGACGTAGTGGAATGAAAATAGGTATAGTAAACCATCTTCAGTGTTTCCTGAGACACGTAGAGTTTAAAAGATCTGATGGCATAACAAGCTGCACTTAAAGTGTGTTGTATCTGCTCAATATGTATTTTCCAAGACAGTGTATTTTCTATATGTAAGCCAAGGAATTTTGTGTCACGTGCTTCAGAAATTAATTTATTAGCGTAGCATGTCCAACAACAGCAAAAGCAAACTCTGAATTAACTAATGAAATTATAAGTTCGCTTAATGACAAATTAATAGTAGGTGGTATCTTCTGTGATCTGGCTAAAGCATCTGATTGTGTTAACCATGATATTTTACTATTAAAATTAAAATTCCGTGGAATAACTGGCAAAGCTAAACAATGAATTAAATCATACCTCAAGGATAGGTAACAAAGGGTGGAGTTAAAACACAAACGTTTTAGTCATCATACGGCTTCAAACTGAAGTAAAATGAACTTGGTGTTCCACAAGGATCCATGCTAGGTCCCTTACTCTTTCTTCTCCATATAAACGATTTATCAAACTTTGTTAAGGATAAGTCTAAACCAATCTTATTTGCAGATTATACTAGTATAATATTTACCCAATCTAATACTATAGATTTTATAAATGACATAAAGGTCGTATCTGAATATTTAAATGAATGGTTCACAACCAATAATCTTTCACTAAATTTTGATAAAACCCATTTCATTCAATTCACAACTAAAAATAGACCCCAAATTAACTTGGACATGCTACGCTAATAAATTAATTTCTGAAGCACGTGACACAAAATTCCTTGCCTTACATATAGAAAATACACTGTCTTGGAAAATACATATTGAGCAGATACAACACACTTTAAGTGCAGCTTGTTATGCCATCAGATCTTTTAAACTCTACGTGTCTCAGGAAACACTGAAGATGGTGTACTATACCTATTTTCATTCCACTACCTCATTGCGAATACTATTTTGGGAAAACTCTACATATAGTACAAAAATTCTCAAAATACAAAACAAGACAACTGCTGTTGTTAGACATTTGCCTAAATTTTGTCACTTCTATTTTATGTATAGCTTACAAAAAACAGACATGAAATAGAGGAATATGCGAAAACAAATATTTTCTTATCTCAGTGTTACTGCCAGTCTCTCTTGCGGTGGCACAGACAGCCGTAGTTGAATATTTTCGTAAGTAATTCGTGGCCCAACAAGCACTAACAATTTATCAAAACTTTCTGTACTCATCCTGAAGTAGCTGAAAATTTTTCCTCCACAGTTTCTTAAATCCTCATACAGTTTATAAAACTGCCCGTTTAAAAGTTTTTACGGACTATTGGATGTACCCAGTGTCGCTTTTAGCGTTGAACTTTCCTTATTCTAAGGAGAAGAGCACACACACATGCTGTCTCTGTGAGGTCTGTTACGTACTGAAAGAAAAAAGTTGCACATACAAGCAACTGTTTAGTTGCAGTGAGCGCGCGTTCACTGTGCCACCACCGCAACTTTTTCATCACCGCAACAGTTTAGACGTCAGTGCGCGCCTAACCTAATGGTGTGCATGCATTTCTCACTGCCCACATTTGTACTACATTCCCCGCCCACCCCTCCCCCCCTCCCTTTTTATTTGCAGCACCCTAATGCTGTGTTTGAAGCGTACAAAGTATGAATCTTTCCGTCAGTCAATTTTCTTCATCTTCCTGTTACTTCGTAATTTTAAGTCAAATATTCTCTTCAAAAACCATTCTCAAAACTCTCACTCTACTGAGGTGACGAGAGAATTTCACATAAGTTTGAAACAGTAGGTGGAATGGTAGATCTCAGTTTTGACACTTTGGCTATGAAAAGAAGATATGAAATATTGTCAGTTGCGTGGCATTAGAGAGCTTTACCCGATGTTAATCTGATCTTTGTTTCTTCGTGGATATAGTTTTGGTACGTTAGTGTCTTTCCCACATATATGCGAACAAAAAAATGGGGCATTTATTGTTGCAGACTTGCTGGTACTTGTTTCCAACTTTGCGGTACACCAGTGCAAACTTATGACGAGGAATCTCCGTGAGAAAGAAAGGGCTTACATGGTCTGAATTGAAAGACTAACCACTTCAAATTCGCAACTCTGTTGTTGCTTCTTCAGCAACTAAGGTTTAAGCTGTGTTTCAGTAACACTGACTAACAAACTGGCTTGTGAATAAACTTCTTTCACTGGTTGCTACGCAAATATAAAGTTCTTCATAAATAAGGGTTTATGTATAAACACTTAGAAGTAGCTTGTCATTATTTTGGTAGTAATTTCATTTTATAAAGAAAATGGCAAGCAATGCCTTATACTGGAGAAAGAACACCTAAATAATTATTTTAGTCTTAATAAAAAAGTTCGTAGATCCTAAGTTGATCCTTTATGTAAGAGATTTACTTCTCTTACATTGTTGTTTCCATAATGCATATCGCTTTAAGTTTGTTTCAGCAAGTCCCCTGTGATATTTCCACAAGACTACCGCGCTGGTATGAAAGATCAACCACTGTATAATACCTAAAATAATCATATTCATCAGTTACTCTTCTAAAGTTCTTGTTGTAAGGTACAGTGTTAATCACACCAGTTTAAACATATGTCACCCTGGCGCTGCAATTGAAACACTGACGCATTTATTTTTACATAATTTACAATACAAGATAACCCTCCAACTTTCTTAACAATTTTAAACCTTAATTTGTCTAAACAATAACCTAAATAAAGAGTCAGTTGCTGCCTCACAGAGAACACTCTTCATTGCAGAAACTGATATTATATGGGAAATGATCGTTGTTTTTATGAGAATCATATAAAACTCATAAATATACTGTTAAATCAAGTGATGCACGTAGCATCCACCGACATGTAAAAGGTTAACAAAAATGCTGTTGAAGTGGTCGGTTTTTCAAGTAGCATAGTGACATTTGGTATGTGTATTTTTTAAATAAATCTAATATCACTATCACCTGCATTGTTTTTCTTGGTGTTTATTTTGTAATAATTGTAATGTACTTTATGTTTATCATATTAAGTAGAATTAGCTGGAAACATGTTAGATCTGATGACTAGATGCTTAGAAGTTTTGTTCACTCCCGTTTTGCAAGTTTTGAAATATTTGGCTTGTGTTACAGTCATCTGCGCTCAGGGTCTGATTGCAAAAGACAAGAGTGGTACTTCAGATCCTTATGTAACAGTGCAGGTGGGTAAAGTGAAGAAGAGGACGCGAACCATGCCGGCTGAACTCAATCCTGTCTGGAACGAGAAGTTTTACTTGTAAGTAAACGACGAAGTTTTGGGTGTGATTTGTAAGTTAAGTTTTCTAATGTAACTTATTCACGATACTAAGCGACCTTCTTTCCCAGACGATGTAGAGCTTACTGTATGATACGCGCGCGCGCGCGCGCGTATGCATGCGTGCGTGTGCGCTCGCGCATACGCACGTGTGTCCTCTTATTTGCTACTTATTTTAGTAATAACATGACTCCATGCTACTGTGAGACACCACGAATTGTTTTATATATACGCGCTCGCCTACTTAATGACGTGACTCCGTTTCGACGACCACATCTTAAGTCAACGTTGTAGTAAGTAGGAACACCTCATACATATCCATCGACCAGCCACTAGTAAACTAGTCAAATGTAAGCACAGATCAGACCTGAATACACCACTGCTTGCAGCGTCGTAGTAAATTGGCGAAAACAAGAACGGAGGGCCCAGACACATTGACTGTTACGCATGTATATTGCATCGACCAGTAGCGGGCTTACGCATTGCATCATGGTCGTTAGTATGCTGTTCGGAAGTCGATGATTGCGGTAAGTCGGGGAGCGCCTGTATATATAGCCCACATATATTGCGTGTAGGTGTGTGCGTGTGTGTACACACACGCGTGTACTATTTTTTCTAGCGGTGAGCCATGGTTCTCAGCACCGGCATCGTTTTGTCTTCAAGAAAGAAGAGCAGACTGAAATTGGTTTTAAGTCACCTGTTTTCCTCTCTGAGTACTGCCACGCCTTTCCCGAGAAAAATCACTACATATATGTATGTATAGAATACTTTTGGTTCATTGGTTCCCTGTGTCGTCTGGTCGCTGTGCGATGAGAACCAGTTTTTATAGTGCAAAAAGCGATCATTGTGCTTTTCTGTTTGCTTGCTTACAGTCAATGCATATTCAAAAGTGCCACTGTAACTTCTTTTTGTGCCAGTCGTAACATGATGATGGCTGGCAGGAACCAAAGCGTGTAGTTTTCGATTGACTGTATGTCTGTTATTAATAAAATCAACTCTAGTATAAAGTGCTACCGAGTTACAGGACTTCATATTTCCATTAACACGGCATGATGCAACAAGGAGAAGTATTAAATCAGTTTATTTTAAGAAAACGCGCGGAAATTAGCGTTAGTTAGGGACAAATGTTCCAGCCCTATGCACCGTTTAGTCGTGCAGCAGGTATTAACATTTCCTACAGTCTTTACTGGGCAAGTTAACCGGAGCGTTAACACTTGATTTGTACTTGGTAGATGTCTGGTTCGAATCTCGGCCGGAGTGCAGACTACGTGACTGCGAACTTTTATGGTTTTCCTTAGTCCTTCCTGGCCCAGTGCCTGGTTTCTAACCTTCAATTAGACTACTGCCGCTTCTTTCAACACTGTATAAACTGCAGTATTGACAGCGTCGTTGATCTACAAGTAAATAAACAAACAAGTGTCAAGTGTATCCGAAGCGTATGTCCGAGGAGCGCTTTCTTCCTCCAAAACTATTGATGAAACAATGAGCGCAGCACACTGAAGTAGGACAGACAGGAAAATGCTCACCTTCACCTTCACCTGCAGACTGGCTGTTAATCCCATAAGCGTCCTATCCAATGGATATCGGTGGAGGGCATGAGGTAGGGGTGTGAAGTCGACCCGCTGTAAGACGTATGGAGTGTGTGTAAATTAATGGCTCCTATGCATTTGTAGGGTACTATTTTATCTGACAGCTATCAGTTGCCACTGTGTCGGCCTATCGTATTGCCGGCCGCCCACGCTTGCGGCGGAGTAGCGTTGTCGTGCTCGAGGCGGCCGTGCTTCAGGCGGACAAGCTAAAATCGTGCTCCGGGCGGGCACAGCCTGCTTCAGTCGGACAGTAAAGTGATCCGTTTCTATCTCGCTCATGAATCAGATAAGAATATTAAAGTGATGCCTGTTACGCAAGTCCATTATCTGCAGACTTTCCCTCATCCTTGTTTTCCACACTTGGGACTAGCCAATGTCTACACAACATTATGCAGACAAGAAGCCTTAGTCAGTCACTCATGTAATATTTTTATTATTTAATATTTATATACAATAACTGCAGGCTATAAGATTTCGTCACACAGTCTGGCATTACCACGTTTTCTTCTTCATTATTTATAATTATTCACATGCACAATAACTGTAGACTCTAAATCTTCTGCACACAATCTGACACTAACACATTTTTCTATTCATTATCTATAATTATTCACACACACAATAACTGCACACTGTAAGTCTTTTCCTGTTCCAAGTGCAAAAGTCCGGAATTAATTTCGGGATTTATTAGTGTGTATAAAGAGTACGTCTGTCCAGGGAAGGAGAAGGATAAATCTCATTCAAACAAATATGTGAGGGAAAAAGCAAAAAGCATTGTTCGTCAGCTACAAAGAATTCGGTTCGGTCTAAGGGTAATAATTTACGAAGGGCTTTCCGGAAGGAACTGAAGAAAGTTACGGAATGAAAAAGACGTGGTGCGTCGTGCAGATGACGGTAACGCACCTACATTATGGTACTACGATTCACTATTGTTTACTGCAGACAAAGAGCAACCCCGGTAAGGACTTTCAAGTGATGCAGGTATAGAAGGCTCCGATCGGGAAGTTGAGGCGGAAACTGAGGTAAATACACAGTAGCTGCATTTTTATCCAACGTGTATTTACAAACTGCACATTATTTATGTAAAGGATTATTGGTAAATTTGTTGAATACGTATCGTAATGGAGTAGTTAACTGCTGATTTTTGCAAGTTACTAACAACAAAAATTGATGTTGCCAAGTAACTTGCCCTTCGTTCATAAAATATTTCTTGTACTGTAAGCTGCACTGTTCCGCTTCTTGACACGCGTTTCTAGCACCGTGCCGTTGCAGGCCATTTGATGTTTTTGGCTGTCGCCTGTCTCCGGCAGTTACTTCCCCAGTATCAAAATCGTCCATTTTGACAGAACTTGTGGGAGTGTAAGATGATTTAGCGTGCTGTCTTAAGAAATTGTGCAGAACACATGCAACGAGAACTATATACTCAATTTTTTCTGGTCTCATGTTAATTTCGATGTGAAAAACTAAAAATCGATAAACCACATTGCAAAAAGCATTTCCCACAGTGCGCCTCGTTCTGCTGAGACGATAATTAAAAATTCGTTCCTCATGAGTTACTTACCAGAAAATGGCTTCGGTATGTTTTGTGTAACTTAAATGCATCGTCAGCCACAAAAACAAAATTCATTTCTCCTTCCTTGATTTCAGTAGCAAGGAACCTAAATTTAACGTATTTGCTTGTAGCTTATCATAAAATATAGTGTTTTTATGACACCGGCGTCAGAATTCCTTCCACTGCAAAGAAAATTCATATAAATGAAGTCCTATTCAGCATTCACAATTGCGAGAAAAACAATACTACAGTAATCTTTGTGGTTATAAAAATAGATCCACATCCGGCGGTCTTCGCTATTCGAATGTGTTTCCCATTTATAGCGCTTCCACAACTGCGAGGATTCCAGCTGTTTTCGAAGTCTCTAGCGACTCGTACCCTTTCTACTGTCTTCTTTGGAAGCTGAAAGTTAATTTAAAATAATTATACAAGGTTATAATGCAGTTAAAAATAATAAAATGTATGGCGTTTGTAATTCTAAAAAATACATTTCTTTCTACCTTCAAGTATTGTTCCTTTAACCCCTTATAGATGAATGTACTAGTTTCGGGAATTATTCAAGCAAGAGCTTGGGGTGAGTTAAGAACTGTAAATTTCAAGTCTTCAAAGCTTCGCCCGCTTGCCAAAAATAGTAAAGCTGGAGTTAAATCTTTCTTCTGCGCTGGTGGCTCTTCTCATTCTTGCGTTCTGCTTTTCAATGTAAAACTTCAACAAACGGGGCAAAACTTTAAAATATTCATCATAAATATTTTTTCAAATCTACGTCACAGGAGACGCGAAGTTCTGCAACTGACGATAAATATGACAAAGTATCCTTTTTTTTTACATCCACTGCTTTACCCGCTCATTTTTCTTTTCCTCCCCCGGCGCCCGCCCCCCGAAAGCTGCATGCTTGAAAAATGCACTAGCAATAGCAACTTGAATCGTCGGGCTGCTAGAATCCGAACCGAAGCATATCGGTAGGCGTGTGGCGAAGATACGGATTGTCATCAGTTGGTGAACTGCATATCGGTTGGGGATTATAGGGTTTGAATGGTCATTGCACGCATTTTAGTGCACTGCAAGTATACAGGTCTAACTAACTAACGCCATAGAGCAGAGTCCTTGAGAAGCTAACAGTTCCTCAGCTAGTCAAGAAATTCCCCGCCTTTTATGGAACCCGAAGGTTCATTACCGCATTCTCAACAGCCCGCCAGCTGTCCCTATCCTGAGCTAGATCAATCCAGTCCATACCCCCGAACCCACTTTCTGAACATCCATTGATATATTATCCTGACATCTATGCCTGCGTCTTCCAATAGGTCTCCTTCCCTCAGGTCTCCCACCAAAACCCCATACACACCTCTCCTCTCCCCATACGCACTACACGCCCCGCCCACCTCATTTCTCTCGATTTGATCACCCGAATGATACTTGGTGATGAGTAAGAGCACTAAGTTCCTCGTGCAGTCTTCTCCACTCCCCTGTCACCTCGTCCCTCTTAGGCCTAAATATCCTCCTCAGCACCCTGTTCTCGAACACCCTCAGCCCTTGTTCCTCCCTCAGTGTGAGAGACCCAAGTTTCACCCCCATACGAAACAACAGGAAAAATTATAGTTCTGTATACCTTAATATTTACATTTTTGGACAGCAAACTGGAAGACAAAAGATTCTGCACCGAATGATAGCAATCATTCCCCGACTTCAGTCTGCTGTTAATTACTTCATGAATGGAATTTCGATTCGTTAGGGTTGTTCCCAAATAGCTGAATTGTTTCATCCTTTAGGGTATATTATATTTCTTTACGATGTGATTTTGTCGTGCATTCTGATCTCGACGCAAGTATACGGGTCTACAGGTATTTATTGTATTCTTTCGCATCCTCTTCCTTAAAAAAAAACATGTCCGCCTCGCGCACGACGTGGCCGCCTCGATCATTGCCCGCATGTATCCTTTTATAATCTGCTATGATATTATATTTCTCTCTCAATGTTGCTCTTCCAAATGGATACTTGTCTAGAGATCAGTTTCCACAATTCTGTATGCAGTTCATAAGTCTCCCGGCCGAGAAATACGAAAAGCTCAACTTGAACGGCTTGCATGTCCAAGAGGAAAAAGTATATAATATTCCATAGGCCGAACGTGTGAATACTTTACCTACCCCGTTGTTATTAAAAGTCTTTGTTACATGTTCTTCTGTCAGGATACAGGCCTAGTCTCGTATGATTTTAATTAAGTGCAGTGATTCTTTAAATATAAATATTAAGTAAAAATTAAATATGATTTCCGAGTTCTCATACCTGTTTAAAAATCGCAAGCATAACTTGTCACACATGATTAAAAATGTCAATAATATATCTAGTCAGAGTTCGGTATAGATGAATATGTGAATATAGCTGAATACGATCGACTGTCCAAGTCGACAGTCGACCGTAAAACCGAAGTGTAGTCATTGATAGCATCAAAACGTATAACACGTGCATCAACACTCGTAACCTTGAGAAATGCCCATTAATATTGCCTAGTGCCTGTACACACGTATGGTCAATCTAAACTGAAGATCTTTAGAGATGGACTGAAGATCTTTAGATGTGGACGCCACATAACTCCACGAAGGCAAAGAAAAATGAACACCTTGCCTGTAGACTAAGTAAAATCTGTTTGCATGATGTCCTATCTAAAATGAAAGACTGGTACTATTTTATCATCATCACTGTTAACACATTACGTCTTTACGGTTCGACCAATTTAATAATTCGTAGGTACATATTTATATGTAGATTGTCATATATATATATATATATATGCATAACTGACGGTGCGGTGCTGCTACCAGCGGACCGCGATATTAGCGGCTGTTTTGAGCACAGTTCAACGGATGTATATATTCGCATTATAATCGGGCAGTCAGTGTTCCTTGTTACGTTTAAGATGCGTACCGTTGCACTCAAATGATCCTCAGTTCCTGGTAACTAAGCACATGGATCCAGCTCTCATTACAACTTTTCGGTCTGACGTTTTCAGCGAGTGTCATAACTCCTCTGACCGGATCAAGGTGAGAGTCTGGGATGAAGACAACGACCTCAAGTCCAAACTCAGGCAGAAGCTGACCCGCGAGTCGGACGATTTCCTTGGACAGACGATAATTGAGGTACGTTAAACGTATTACTTCCATTGTAAAACAAGACAGGCAATGTACGTATAACGTAACACTGAGGCGCGTTTGCGTAGTGGCCTGTCTGGCTCTACCATATTTTTTCACATTATCTCATAAACGGCATGATTCTCGGAAAAAAGCGAATATAAAATGTGTGTTTTGATTTTCTTTACAACCTTTGGCTGAAATATTTATCATTCTAAGAATAATGCAGCGAGATACCATCGTAAATGTCCATAGATTTTCATGTAAAGTGCCCATTATACTCATCAGATTTTAACAAAAGGTGAATTTTCTCGCCAGAGTTTCGAAAAATACTCAAATATCAAATTTCAAGAAAATCCTGTCAGTAGGAGCCGAGTTTTTCCTTGCAGACAGACAGCCATGACATAGCTAATAGTCACTTTTCACAGTTTTGGGAACGCGCCTAAAGACACATTGTGGTATCTGACAAAGCACGTGAAGTGTTGTGTACCTTCATTTACATTAGGGAGGGACATTGATTGCATACAGAAACACTGGATATAATGCCTTTTAGTTATTTCAGACCACTATGGATAGCATCTTGGAAAAAGTTATGATTTATTTTCTTCCTACGTAGGCCTGTTCAGCTGTACCATACATAACCGTTTTAATTGTTACATTCTGGATAATATCACCCAATACGTCATAATTAAATAACCTGTGACACAATGGCACTGCATTTTATCCAGAAGGCGTATTTATATAGAGCAAGTTGTATGTCCTGTCTATGACATGTCTTATCATTACATTTTATGTCCCAAGGTACGAACGTTGTCAGGTGAGATGGATGTGTGGTATAACTTGGAAAAACGAACAGACAAGTCGGCTGTGTCAGGAGCTATTCGCCTGCACATAAGCGTCGAAATCAAGGGAGAGGAAAAGGTAAGGCTCTTGGTACTAATATGTGTGGACTGCACACATACCTACAGCTTGCTGCATTTTACTCTGAACCAGGCAGATTTTTTGTTTACTTTGTGTGCCAAATTCTGCACTAGCGCATTTACTGTAAGCTTCTAGAATTTCAAGAACGACTACATTACTGGAGGTAGGAAAGGGAGGAGAGGTGAGGGGGAGGACTATACTTACGTCCGTGTGAAGTTTTGGTTGTTAACTTATGGTTCTTACATGACTTTAAGAATATGGGGATGTTCTTGCAAACATTTGACAGCTGTTCCGGACTTATTGAATTTAATGTTGCCAAAATTCAATTTAATTACATGGAATGAGTGAAAGATTAGTGGGTATATTGCAGCATAATGTGCAATTTAGCAGTGGCACTGTATATCACAGTCTGGCTGCTCGAAGTGCTGTATATTGTAAAAGAAACAACTTTGTGCTGTGTGTGATGAAGCAGCTAATATGTTATTTTATTGAGTAAGATTTCCCATACCTATCATTTGCAGGACCAAAGGGTTGTCAAGTAAAGTAGCATAGTGTGCTGTGAATGATAGAAAAGTACAATGAAAGTGTAGGGGTGGTTTCGTACACGTGAATTTTTTTTCTTAAGCTGAGCTGCAGTAGTAACAAATGCAAAATCATTAAGAGGACTAGAGTTACATTATTTACAAAAAGCAAAACAACCTAACGTAGGTGAAACAAATACATCGAATGAGAACTTTGATTAAGGTGCCTTATGATTTGTAGTGAGTTATGGTCGGATGTAAGGCATTGTGTGTGCAGTGCAGAAGTCTGTGTTTCGTGGCGTCAGCGGCATTGGGACAATGAATTGTGAATTCTGAAAGAGGCTGACTCATTTCGTGGCAATGGCGTAGGTGGGGCGGGGGGGAGAGGGGCAAGTGGTGCAGCTTCCCAGGGCGGCAGAGTAAGTATTAAAAAAAAAAAACTTGATTTTCAGTGCACGACAAATTTTAAATTATCCAGCCAAATAAAAGGAAATTCAGTAAGTGATTGTGTGTTTCTTAATTCAGAGTTTCATTCTTTATGAGTATTCAACTCAGGTGACAAAGCACCTGTCTATGCCACTGGCTAGATAACATAATTTTCTGGAAACTAGAGCATTATACCAAATGTGTGTCATAGAGTATGTAGCAACCTCATCAGTGGATTTAAACATTTAATTTGTCACTTGATATTGTATCCTGTTTTCCCTGTTACACTTTCTGTTCCCTTTTCATTATTACTTACATAGCACTATGCATAGGCATAACTGGGCTAATAACACTGGAGGGGGGGAGGGTGATGCAAAATCGACCATGGGTATTAGGAACTTTAATTTACAAAGAAGTCAAGTGAGAAAGATGGGGAAGATTCGTTAGAACCAGTCCCTAATATAAAATTACCTTAAGCAAGAGTGCAGAGAATTTACAGTGCATCTCTTTCTTTGTAAACAGGCAACTCAGATGCAGATTCTGCGTCCCGTAAAACGCAAGTTTTTCGTTTTTTCTCTTCTTAACACCACCCAAATAATCGTTTAGAAAAGAGTTCTATTTTTCACTTGTCCGTCTTCAACTCTGGCAAAAAAAAAATATTAGGTAGAAAAAATATTGGAGGGGCATTTAAACCCCCAGTGTTATGCCTATAGCACTGTGTATACATAATCTAGCATAACGTACAAAATTCTGACAGTTTATGGTTAAACTGTCAGAATAGGTGTTGGATTGTGCAGGTAAAATGTGATGGGCCTCTGAGTTTCCAGTTAGTAGAGCTTTCCAGATCATCCAGTGACACATGTTGCAACTTTTACTTTATCTATAAGCAGTGTTGTTACAGAAGCATAAGAAAAGTGTATATTTTGTAAAATATAATGATACTTTTCTATTCAGATATTTTTTCTTGAATTACTCCTCATACATGCTTGATATGTTTATTTCTGTAGGTTGCACCATATCATGTACAGTACACATGTCTGCATGAGAACCTATTCCACTCGCTGTGTGAGGAAAATGGTGGCATTGTAAACCTGCCACAGGCCAAAGGTGATGATGCCTGGAAGGTTTATTTTGATGATCCAGCTGAGGAGATAGTTGATGAGTTTGCAATGAGATATGGCATTGAATCTATCTACCAGGCCATGACGTGAGTATAGCTCAAAGTTAGCCACATACCTAAGAAAATTTCAATCTGACATGCATATTTCATGACATAAATCTGTTATTTAGTACAGAATCGAAATACTGCTGATCTAATTCACAAAATGTCATACAAGTTACTATGAGTAATACATTTATCAGCATATTGCATACCTATAATCCCTTTGTATAACATAACAAGCAACAGCAGAAATCACAGAACTGGAAATTCTCCCATTCTCTAAGTGAATGTATAAAACCTTTAAAAATGATACTTATTTTTATTATTTGCTGTTGTCAAGCTGGGTGTTAGCGCCTTGTTATAAAAACGTCAAACATGTTTTAAGTTTAGAGTACAATGAAATTTTACTTAACACAATTCAAAATGAATACAGAAGTGGAAGTGATTATCTTGTGCTTGAATGTTTGTAGTCTTGATATACAGAATAGCATGCAATACAACATTATGGTACAAAGACTAACTCCTGTAGTGCAAACTGTGACTGGAAGATCCCAGATTATAGCACTTTGCAGTTTGTTCTATTTTACATGTACAGGAGCGAAATGTTCCTAATTGTGACCATGCCTGGTATCATCACATCCTAATGAGCGCATTAGGTGGGGAGAAGTAGATGTACAAAGGGAAATAAGACTTAACCATGTCCGCATGGAATGCTTTTGTAAATTGTCTTGTACAGTCAACTTGGTTATAGCAAATCCAAAAGGGAGTCATAAGAAGATCTGTCATAATCAAAGAGCGTTATATCCAAGGTTCAGTTAAATAACATTTTAACATAACATTCAAATTAATACCACTTAAATTACACTTGTTTTCAGTTTTATTGTGTATGGACATGAACAGATATATTTTGCACATTGAAAAACACACGTTACTACATTCCTGAACCCTTGATGTAACTCATGGAAGCACCATGCACCAAGATGCCTGAATGCTCCCCTCCTTTATACACCTACTGTAGGTGCTGTGCAACATACTCAAAGTGTTTACATCCCCCCCCCCTCCACAGTGGCCCAACAGCCCCTTGTGGGCCGGGGCCTCCTCATTATTGTGGCTTCACGATCACACACAGACACACCACACACCTGTAGGACTTCTCTGGACACGTGATCAGTCTGACGCAAAGGCGTCTACCTGAAAACACACAACACTCAGAAGAGGCAGACATCCATGCCCCCAGCAGAATTTGAACTCACAGTTCCAGCAAGCAAACGGCCACAGACACATGCCTTAGACAGCGCAGCCACTGGGATCGGCCATAATTTTTAAATACTGTACATATTGACACCCAGTTGGTCGGCCAGTGCTGATACATATGACTTCTTGGCTGAACAATCTATTCTGTTTACGTACAGTAGATAAAACTCTTACAAAATTGCTACCTAAAAGGTCACAAGTAAATGCACCGAAGTCAAGCCGTAATTGATTTATGACAGGGCACTCTACCCCAAGTGCCATAAAGATGCTTGCATATGGCAATTAGAGTACTTTCTCGCTGGTGCATGAACAACATAAATCGAAATGTAGCGACTCTCCCGGCTTATCCTTTATAACTGCTAATGGTTGGACCTTGTCCTTAGGAAAGCCAAACAAAGTGCAAAATTTATGAGTCTTCTCAGCGTCTCTGGTTACAAAATGCTATTGAATTACATATGCAGTCTTCATGTTGCTCTGATAAGTGAGCCATCTGCACTCAAACACACTGTAACCGTTGTTTTGCCAAAAACAATATAGCTGAGGAATCAACTGTTGGGGAATGTCAGAGAAATTCCATGTAACCGAAGATCCGATATATCAGAGACTGGTGTTACTGAGTTAGTTGCTGTGATAAAGCATAGAGAAATGGCCGGGGAATTAAAAAAATGATCTGTTATAACTGAGGCCGGTATAACCGAGGTAGACCCTATATCTTCCATGTCCACATTTTAATTACATTTTGTAACTAGATATTTTTACCCTGAAAACGAATTTTCAATTATATGCCCTATTATAAAAGGAAATACACATTTTTACAAATTTAAAACAACTTATTTGAGTAATTTGTATTATTTTTTAACCAACTTGTACACTAAAAACACAATGTATATGGTTTCATATAATTCCCGACATGTTTTGGTGTAGGCTACACCATCTTCAGGGGAAACTATTAGAATACTTTGAAACCACTGAAAAACTTTCTTCATACAGTGTATCAGGTTTCATATAATTCCCGACATGTTTCAGTGTAGGCTACTGAAACCACTGAAAAAAGTTTTTCAGTTGTTTCAAAGTGTTCTAATACAGTTTCCCCTGAAGATGGTGTAGCCTACACCGAAGCATGTCGGAAATTATATGAAACCTGATACATTTAAACTTTTTTTCAGTACTTTATGAGCAAGTGTTCATGTTTTTACTGCCTTGCACACTGTATATGTGTGTCACTTGCCTTGCATTTGTTTTGGCCATAGGTGCAGAAGTATAGGGAAAATCTCTAAAGTTTGTTACCATAAAAGAAAATTAAAAATTCCATAAGGGTTGTCCCTGTGCTTTAACACAGCATGCTGCACACCTTATTAAGGATTTTCTGTCACACATACACTCAGAAATTCCAGGCATTTTATGAACAAACTCACACATTCATCTTTTGCTCTCTTATAGTTCTGCTGCATTATTAATTACAATAGCTCAAACGCGCGCGCGCGCGCACGCACGCACGCGCGCACACACACACACACACACACACACACACACACGTAGCTGGGGAGGGAGAGGGTCCAGTAGTGCGGCCGGTCTGGGCTGCAGAGTCTAATGGGTGGCAAAATGGGAAGTAAAATGAATATCTTAAATAAAAAGTTGTTATTTTCTCTGCTCAACAAATGTTAAATTAGTGGGTCAAGTAAAAGTTAATTCAATAAGTAGTTGTGATATTTTCAAGTTTATCAGTTTTTTAGGGGCAGCTATTGTGATTATTCACCGCAGGCACCAAAGAACCTAGCTACACCACTGCACACACATTTCTCCCAAGATGGCCTTTTAAATGAGAGCCCAACAGTTTCTGCTCGTAACTCATTTGTACTTTTACAGGCACTTCCACTGTTTGTCAACAAAATACCTGTGTCCATCTGTGCCTGCAGTGATGAGCACACTTCTCGCCAACATCAATGCTTATTATGCGCACACCACAGCATCATCTGCTGTATCCGCCAGTGATCGATTTGCTGCTTCAAACTTTGGGGTGAGAATTCCTCAACTTGTATCTAAAACATCCTTCTTCAACTTTCATATGTGTTGTATATATGCTTTCTACAGCTTATCTTATGACTGCAACTTATTATCATGCAAAAGTCAATTTAGAGGTCACTGAGATGCTCTAATTCATCAGCTATTTTATAAAATACATACTGTATTACCACAATCAGTGTTTCCCCACAGAACAGATAAATAAGTCATTATTCAAAATCAATGCTGAGTTTATACAAAAATCTCTAGATGTGATTTCCAGTAAAACTATCATGTAAAAATAAATTATTATATTTCAGTGTTTTAAGGAGGTCCTAAAATGACAGTTTCTCTGGAGGTCATCTTCAGTGCATTCGTACTTCATATTAATTTGCTGTAATCCATTCCATATAAGTAGGTATGAATCAACAAAGAGTTTCAGATGTGAGAAGAAGATATGAACAAATGGCCTTGTCAACAGAGTATGTCATAGATTTCATCCTTCCTATCAGATAGTTACAAGACTTCCCAGCTTCTACCTGTAGCAGAAAGATTCTTGGATGTACTATATGTGTGACAGCAAATATAATGACCTGCTGAAATATTAATGTTGCTTGACTAATGCCATAGTGTATGGTTTATGTTGGCCTGGCCTCCACCCACCTAGGTAGCAGTCTAGAGTTCATTTCTGAGATGGAAGCACCCAAAGGGCAGATTCTATTACCCCCAGTGATAGGAAGAATGTTAGAATGATGACCAGCACTGGGAACATGCGGCTTGATGTGGGCTCCAAACCAGGAAGAAAAGGAGGGGCGGGGGGCCTGAGATCCTTCACATTCCATGGGTTTCTTTTTGATACAAATAGTCTCTGTCCCATCCCACCCCAAATAAGATTGACAGACAACCATTTACATATACTTTTTTGTTCTGGCAAACCCCCTGAAACATCACATTTTCCTGCAAGTGGTTTTTAAACTTTTGAACCACCCTTTTTTGTCAGGCATTGTCCTACTGCCAGACCAGATGTAGCCACTGCACATAAACCGCTATCATCTTGCTTGTTATTCTGTCAGGTTTGCCTGGAAGAATCACTGATCTTCTTTTCCAGGATGCATACTTTGAACAAGCGTGAAAATTACAATGATCAAAGATGTATAACCGACATGACACTGGAAAGTACGTCTACTATTGAAGCTGCCTTTACTACAGCAATTGAACTTCCTTTATCTTTTCTCTGTAAATCTCAGTTTTGCCTTTCTCATTTGGAATATTATGCATTTAATGTAATTGTTTGTGCCGAATCCTTAAGATACTGGACTTCACCTAATGCAGAAATTGAAAACCTTATGGTACACAAATTTCTTGGGTTTGGTGGTGTAAAATTTGTGGAAGACTTTGACCATTAAGTGGCATTCATGAACATCATAAAATGGCATAATTTTACAAGCATTTACTACTATATCTGTGAACTAAGAGGGAAAATTTTATGGTAGTGCGTGTCATTCTGGTGTATGACATTTGCACTCACAGCCTTTTTTGCACATTTTGCATTGTATGTATTGAAATGTAATACGCAAGATTTTTGGGACAGGTTCATTTTCTGTCTTCAGGCTTGCTTCTTCCAAAACACCCGTCACTACATGATAATTATCTACACTGTAATTAAACCCAGATTAATGTCAAATTAGTAAATTCAACATATTCCAGTAGCAGTTTATGAGAAATAATTATCATGTAGTGACAGTTGTTTTGGAAGAAGCAAGCCTGGAAATGGGGACCCATCCTGCCCCCAAAACGTGGTGTATTATATTTCAAAATCTATGATGGAAGAAGTCTAAAAAGTCTGTGAGTTCAGATACATCAGATTGTCACTGCAGCTACCTAAAAGGTCTATTGTGGTTAGTTCTAGAACAAACACTAGCTGCCAAGGAAACACAAAATGGACTGACATGTATAACAAATATAACACGTAACTGTTCAATTTTGGTTCCTTGAATTTTACTTTGAAGTTGCGTGAAAGTGACCAATATGAATCAGTTTTGTGGAATATGGTGCCTTACTTGAAGTTAACCCAGAGTACCCATGAGAGAGGTGTTGGAAATTTTTTTGTACTCTCATTAATTGAAATTAGCAAATAAATGCATTCTTACTACTAATGTGATTTTTGAAGAAGTTTTTCTTTGTATCAGTTGTAAATGGTGCACACTTGTGTTCGCTCATGAGCTACCACTCAATAGATTCATAACTAATATATGTTATTATAAGGAGACACTTTGTATAGTTATTGTCATTCAGGCTAAGGGGTCAGCATTATGAAAGCTCTTTAACATAGGTCATAAGGAATGCAAGAGAGCCAGACTTGAATCTCCACTTGTGGTTGCAATTTTTATATTTTAAAAATAATATTGTCATTTGAATTTAATTTCAGAAAGAAAAGTTTGTAAAGCTACTGGATCAACTGCACAACTCTCTCCGTATTGACCTTTCAATGTATCGCAACAACTTCCCTGCATCGAGTGAGGAGAAGCTCAAGGATCTAAAGTCCACAGTGGATCTGCTTACCAGTATTACCTTCTTTCGGATGAAGGTGCAGGAATTGTCAAGTCCACCTCGGGCCAGCACAGTGGTTAAAGACTGTGTCAAAGCATGCCTTCGATCCACCTACCAATTCCTGTTTGAAAACTGCTATGAGCTCTACAACAGGGAATTTCAGGTCTGTTTTGCAGTGAACCTGGCATTCAAAACAAAAATAATGATAATAATATACTAAGACTTCTGAAAAAGAAATTATTGTTGTAGTTGTAGGAATGTTAAATTTAATTTTAAAAGTTGTCTTCATTTTCTGTTTGTGTATGTGTTACTTAAGGATTTCCACAAAAAATCTGCAAAAATGGGCTTGAAGTGTCATGTTATGTCATAAGAGTTTATTTTCACTGATATTAAGTACAGAAGACTTATACAGCAAACATGAGTTGGCACTTCAGAGCAAGGAATCTATTTTGTAGCAAATGTACTCATTTTATAGCCAATCTTGACTGTTGTGCACATACACTTTCACATTAAGAGAGTCTCTGGACCAATTCTGAGCCAATTCGTCAGAACTGATACTTTATGTATTGAGCCCAGTACTTTATACGCCAAAATAATAACTTGTTACAATCTGCTAGACATGCCAGTGAAACTGTAAAATAAATGATTCAGCCTCAAAATCTAGTAGCTAGCTAACAAACTAAACAAATACTGTAAGCCATAAACCTGTTTATTGAATTTCCTTAATAGGTACCATCCTCTTCAGTAGCAGATTACTTGCTGTAGGATAACAGAATCTCTTCCCTGCAGAGCATTGAAGTTTGGCATATATTATAAATTAATATGACTGGAAATATAAAATCTCATCATGAAAGTTGTACAACATGAGTAGGTAGTCTAACAGATATGTCTTTTACAATTTGTGCGTATTTCTTGTAGAGGAAACATGAAGTTTCAGTTGTTGATGTGCATATCACAGCTTGTCTGTACTATCATCCACATACAGAAATTGTGTGGAATAATATTCTGGCATTTTGTGGAGTTTTGTCTTTACAGGTTTCATTTGTGGTTTACCCATCATCATATTTCTGTATGTTGCATATTCATTATGTAGAGAATCATGATATCCTGTCCAAACTTGGTACATGGATGCTTCATGTATAATCAAAAACAACCTCAGATTTTTTAAAAAACGTCGTTAATGTTAAGGGTGTAAGCACTGTACAGTGCTCCGTGTACTGATCAGGTGTCCATGGACTCAATCACGTGCAGCTACTACGACTGTGTTATCCTCGATAGTCTCGGATATATAGATATATGTGTGTGTGTGTGTGTGTGTGTGTGTGTGTGTGTGTGTGTGTGCACGCGCTCCCACTTTAAGCAGCCGGTTCTTGTAGAGTCAGTTTGTGTGTGTGTGCCATGTTGTTGGTTGCAGGTGCATCCTGTTTGCACAATAAATAGTACATGTATCGAGTTCGTTGCACTGTTTATTAGTTATCCTGAACATGAGAGTTTCACATTAAACATCAATTTACACTTGTGTTGCTTTAATTCTTTATGATACTAGCAATTCTTGATCTAATTTATGTGAAAACCGTGGCATGAAAGAAAACCGCTGCAGGGTTGGCCAAAAACATATGCTAGATGGGAAAGACCAGATGGGTGGAATTAAATAATTCTTACTTGCTTAACAGTACAAGGTTACAACTTTCCAAAAATCATTCAAGTTAATGTTACATAATATAAAACCTGTCTCTACCCTCAAATGTTTATACTGTAAAACTCATTTAAGACGTCCCCAGTTAAGAAAATTTCCCGCCTATGAAGTCAGAATAAAAAAGCACCAAAATTCTCCCATTTCATTAACATTACAGGTTGCCCTTTTAATACATCCCCACATAAGAAAATTTCCTGCCTGAGAAGTAACAAATTTAATGACAAAACAATTTTTTTACCCATGTAATACATTTTCTGTTTCAAAATCTTAAGCAATTTTTCTGAGTTTCCATTCGTTCTGTTTCCAAAACGCAGCGTTCAAATAGTGCATGGTCAGTTCATATAGGTTAATCGTCAAGATCATTTCTGCCATGTTTCACACAGCAGAATGACGCAACCTCATGGCCATTAAGGGGGTGTCACATTTCTTCCAAGATGCAGACTGCAGTAAGTCACTCCCCACTACTCGGTCTCTTGTCACGACAACCGAAAAATTGTATCGGGTGGCCGGAGGCTGATCCTAGCTGCTTCATGACCTGCATGAACCTGCGTTGAGCAACGTTTTGCTGCTTCAACTGCCTGGGACTTGGTGGAAACTAAGGCAGCCAATAACATTTGAAGAAGTTTAGGCGTGCGCTGGCAGAAGTCGCACGTTGCTGGGGGACAGTGGTTTGACACGAGATAAGTGGGTGATCGATTGCGACCATTTGTTTAAATGTAATTTATCAGCGGTAATATAAACATGTCATTGTGTTGTGTGATTGTGAAACATCTGTGGTGACTGTGTGCAGATAAGTTACATCAGCAATTCCAGAAAATGAATTCAAGACACTGCAGAGTTAGTGAAAGTGACTGGAACTACTGCCCACCCCTCATGGTCCTCCTAATAGTGAATGCTGCCTGTTGTTTTCCTTAGGCCTCCCTTGATCATGGCAACATCAACAATGGGTATAAGACGCAAGCCACTATCAACATCTGAAAAGCTGAACATCATAAGCAAAGTGGATGGCATTCCAAATGCACCTTGTACCAAAATTGCTGAAGAACTAGGCATTCCTGTGACAACACTTCACACAGTCATGTACAACAGAAACAAAATTCTTAAACAGTCACTAACAGAACAACTGAACAGAAAGAAAATAAAAACAGCAAAATATGAAAAGGTGGAAGCAATTCTTATGGAGTGGTTCTGACAAAAACAGGTACTTAACAGTTGATGGACCCATTCTTAAAAGAAAGGCAGAAGAAACTGCAACGAAATTGAATATTGAATTCAAACCATCCAATGGTTGGATAGACAGGTTTAAAAAATGTTCTGGTCTTGTGTACAGAAAAGTTTGTGGTGAGACAAACAGTGTAAATCCAGAAGAAGTGGTAGCCTCGAAAGACACGACTCTTCAGCATCTCATGGCTAAGTATTCTCACAAGGACATCTTCAATGCTGATGAATTTGGCCTGTTCTACAATATGCTTCCTGACAAAACATACACATTCAAAGGAGGAAGCTGCAAAGGCGTAAAGGTTAATAAAGAAAGGATCACTGTTCTTATATGTGGGAACTTGGATGGCACAGAGAAATTGCCATTCCTTGTAACAGGAAAATCAAAACAGCCACGATGTTTCAGGAACACAAAGCTTTTGCCATGCACCTACCATCACAGCAAGATTGCCTGGATGATATGTGAGATCTTCCAAGAATTTTTGGTGTGTCTTGACAGGAGAATGGCATCAAAGAGTAGAAAAATGCTCCTATTTGTAGACCACTGTCCTGCTCACCCAAAAGATGTAAGGAACTTTAAAAATGTGCAAGTGGAGTTCTTTCCTGCAAACGCAACATCAGTGTTGCAACCTATGGACCAGGGTATCATCAAGGCCCTAAAACAGAAGTTCTGTAGAAGCTTTGTTCTGAGATTGCTGCAAAGACTTAACTCCAATGAAGATAGATACAAAATGTCTTTGCTTGGTGCAGTGTCCATGCTTGCTATGGCCTGGAATTTGGTAGGAAAAGATATTATTGCCAACCGCTTTAGGAAGGCAGGATTCATCACAAATGCAGAACCTGCAATACAAAATGAAGATGGTGATGATGAAGTAAGCTGTGATGAATGGCCTAAACTCCAGGAGAAACTAAATATCAGGTCCACTTTTGAAGAGTATGTGCAAGCAAATGATGCCCTTCCATCACATGGGGAGTTCAATATAGACCAGCTATGTGATAATGTCAGTTCCAAACCAGAGGAACTTGAAATGAATGATCCAGTGGTTTATGACTGTCCATCTGTTCCCACATGTTCTGAGGCCGTGGAGTACTTGGAAAAGTATGAACATTTTCTGCGAAGCAATGCAAATGTCCCAGAGCACGTAGTTCAAGACCTATGGAATCTGAAGATGTATACTGCAAATGTTTTTGAAAAAAGAGCAAGACAAACCACACTTGACAAATATTTCAAGCAAAAGTAAATATCTGGAACAAAGTGTGAACTTGTGAATGAAAAGTCAGAGGAAGTATAGTTAAAGGTGCAAATAAAGCTGTGAATGAAAGGTTACAGACAAAATAGGTAAATGGTCAGATACAAGTGAGAATGTGTTAAGACTGCTGCAAATTGTACAAATTCAGCATAAGTATGTAATAAGTTCACAAAAAAATTTAAAAAATGGAACTTTTCGGTCCTACCCTTTTAAGAAATTTCCCCCTTAAGAAGTAGGATTTTCTTGGAATTTTCAAAAACGTCTTAACAGGGTTTCACTATATTTAACTCTATCCAATCTTCATTATGCTCGTTCAACTAAATGTTTTAGAGCATGTAAGTTGCCTCTGCCTCCCACACAATTCATGAATTCTACCTCCTTTTGAAGAACATCCATGATAGAAGCATATGACTGCTATATCTTATTCTTCTCCAGTTCTCACAGATCTGTTTTTAGAAGTATCGCCTTACAGGTGGATCCAAATGAAGCAAAGAGGGACCAAGAGGACCACGGGCCTCGGCTAGATAGTCTTGATTTCTGGCACAAACTGATTGCACTCATTGTATCAGTCATTGAAGAAGACCGCAATAGTTATGCACCTGTCCTCAATCAATTCCCCCAGGAGCTCAACATTGGTCAGGTATGCTATGACTGTGAGCTGCATGTTGTTATGTTCTAATGCCTTATATTTTCCATATTACAGTGTGTGATGAATGAGATAGCTTATGTCTCTGACAGGACCTTAGGAGCTAAAGAAAAAGAGCTGCTTAATGAAATTAACACATATTTAAATAATATTAATATAAACCTGACATTTGTTTTACTTATGTAGTTCTTTAAGTTAAAAATGAAAAACTTACTGAGTGTGAAACTGCAAAAAAGGTAAAGCAATCCCATTACAGGCCTGGACAGGCCCTTAGGGTTCCAGGAGGTTGAGGATCCCAGATTTTTAGACAGTTGGCACATGAAGGTGGTAAGGTTGTCAGCCCTACGCTCCGGCCGCCTTTACCGCCCAGGAAATATTCCTGGCACTCATTTCTATTAGAGGCTGAGTCGACCTGAGGGCCATAGTGTGACCGAAAGGATTATGTTGATGACACCATTCGGAATCGAACCCCTACAGTGCCTCAACCATCTGGGCCACTGCATGCCCCATGAAACTGAAGAGAGAGGAAGTAACAGAGTTGTGAGGTTTCATAAACTATATGATGATTAGCTCATGTATATTAGGCAGTTGCATTAGGTCACTTGCAGAATAACTTAGAAACACTGCCTTACTACTTATGGGAGTGTCTGGACAGAGTGTGTAATTGATTCTACACAGTACATTAATAAAGCAATTGTGTGCCATAGAAATAATTATGACAGTAGTAATAACAGTGAAGAAGCTTGTAACAGTCTTGACAGAAGGATTAGTCCCCAAGTTCTTGTAGACCTAGTTTATAATGAAACATCACAGCAAAATCGCCTCTGGTCTGCATGAACCATAGGGCTGCTCTGGATGCAATATTGAAAAGAAAAGTAAATATCTCTAGATGGAAACTGATTTGCACATAATTCTTATTGCATTTACATATCTAATATAGTGTACCGGACCTGTGTGTGTCTCGGTCTGAGTGTGCTGGAGCTTGGAGTAGCCCTCATGCTTGTTATCACTGGTTCTGGTACTCAAACCCAGTGCTCTGTGGTCCAGGGCCATTTAACATCTATCTCAGGAAGTGTAATTATTTCTGTTTCACGTAAAGTCAGTGTCTCTTTATTTCACGAACAATTTCTACTTAACGCTACATTACACAAATTCACTATTTTAACTCTACCTCAAAAGGTGTAGGTGTTTCTGTTTATATATAAAATCAACTTTGTCTTTAGTTCACTCACAATTTCTCCTTCACATCACCACACTCAGGAATTCAGTGACTCATTCTACAGCTACTGCACCTCACATACCTCACCCCCTTCCTCTTACAGTTGGGGGATACACAAAGACCCTTCTTACCCTCACTTCTGTTTCTAAGAAAACCCTTCCTTTACAATGCCTATGAAATTCGTCGTAGTGGGAGCAGGTCACACACACCCACCTGACTCATCCCACTTGGGCAGTCCAAAGTAACATCCACAACAGTGCTTTCAACTACAACTGCCCACCTACAGTGCATGGATCCTCTGTACAGATGGCCAGGTACCACATTAACACTTTGTCATCAGGCCACGTATAAAGATGTGATTGCTAAGCCATGCGTTGTCGACGGGTCACATATTTTGACGTTTTCATGCACGACGTCATATACCTGCGTCTGTGGGCTGTTCTGTCTCACATATTGCATCAAGGTTATCAGCACTTTGAAGCAGGATGTCTGGGTCTCAAGTTACAAACACAGTGACCCTTCCCAACCCCACATTCGTAAAATCATATGACTGCAACAAAGCGACCACAGAACGGGATACGCTCTGTATTTTCTTTCATAAGCTCCCTCGGTTACAATCACGGATTTGAGTAAGGGGATAATGAAAGACCACGATGTTTTGTGTGAGCTATATGTTGCCACATGTTCCGATGTTTATGATGATAGTGAATGTGAAATTTTGGAAAGTGACAGTGACGTCCCCACAAGTAGTTCACATAAACAGTCGCAACCTTGTCCTGTGAGCAGAAACTGTTTTGATTTTATTTGTAAAGCCTGGCATTTGTAGCGACAACAGCCAGAAAACACAAGATGCAGGGAGGCTATTCCAAATGCAGCCTGTGTATGAATATTTTCTGCATAAATATAGGCCAGTTTACAGCCCAAAGCCGGAACTGTCAATTGAAGAAGCCTTGAACCCATAGTGGCATTGCCTGAAATTTCTGATGTAAATCCAAGGAAAATAACAAAATATGGCGTGCTGGTGAGAATGGTGTGTGAGGCACTATCAGGTTATGTGTGTAACATGGATATATATGCAGCCGAGGGGAAGAAGTTGGAGGACACAGTATTATCACTTTTAGACAGAAACTTAGGTCAGAATGGTCACATCTATCTAGACAACTTCTATGATAGTGTGAGAGTAGCTGAAACATTGCTAGACAGAAAGTGAGAGTTTGTGGCACTATGATGGCTAACAGAGGCATTCTATGAGACCTAGAATGGGAAGCCAGCCACTTGTAAAAAAGGCAGTCAGCTTTCTGGAGGAAGGGTGACATCATGGTCCAAGCGTGGAAGGAGAAAAGACTTATGCCATGATAGGCATGATGCATGATGCAACATTCGGGAACACAGGAAAGAAAGAAAAACAAACCTCTAAATAAAGAAACCTTATGCTGTTGTCCAGTGCAGTAAATTCACGAAGGGCATAGGAAGGGCAAACCAGTACCTCGGTTATTACTCAGTTTTGAGGAAAACTGTCAAATGGTTGAAAAAGTTGGTATGTATCTGCTAAACTGTTCACTGCTCAATGCATTTTTTGTGTAGAGAACACTAAACACAAACAAAAGATAAAGTTCAAGAGCTTCCTGCACTGGGTAGAAAGGTCGCACATATTAAAAGTCCGGAATACAACTGAGCCCAGTTCTGATGAACTGCAATGGCCACAGAGGCAACCAGCATAAGGGGGACCTAAAGAGGACCCCAGTGCAGACTGTTCAGGGATTTCAACAAACACAAACTGGACAGAATTGTTGCTGGTGGGCAGGGCAAGAAGAAGTATCCTGCAAGACAGTGTAAAGGATGCGCGGAACATAAGAAGCGAAGTGAAACTATGTACATTTGTAAATTCTGCGTTGTTCCGCTCCTCAAAGGGTCTTGTTTTGAGAGATGCCACTGACTGAGGAACTACTGGAACCTGTATGTGCAGTTTCTTCAGTACTGGGTTCAGGAGTTTCGTCTATACCATCAAATCGTAACTAAGAATCCATTCAGGGGTTTCACATTTAAAGCGTATAAAATGTCTGGGAACTGGGGGTATTTAATTAAAGGGACAGCCTGACGGCAATGTGTTAAATACCAGTAATTAATATTTAAGGCAATGGTTGACCAGAGATTTGGCCTGTTACAATAGATATATGTTAGAATGTACATTGCATTACCAAGATATCTGACTATTTACGTCAATGGCCAGTGTATGAAAATGGTTTATATGTTTATCAATCTTTTACATAAAAATCAGTCAACAGCCAACCGTTTTATCCCTTTTTTTATTAGGAAGTTGAGCAACTAGTTTTGGTCTATGCCAAGGCCATCATCAGGCTCTTTTTACCAAAAATATGAGTACAAAAACTCTACATGCTATAAAAGAGGGAAGGTCTTCTCTTTACAATATGTTAAAAATGTATACAGATTTGTATATGTATTACACAGATTAGATAAAAGAGGCGAAGCTAATAAAATGTAAAATATATGTGTAAAGAGTATGCAGGCATGTCAAACGTCAAAGTTTATATGTTTGTTTTTAGGCTTCTTTACTTACTTACTCAGTTCTTTCATTAATTAATTAATTAATCAATCAACCATCATCAGCACTAGAATGCATAAAAGAGTCTTGCCTTCCTTCAGAAGTTTCCTCTGCTCTTCCCAGTTCATGGCTGTTGCCCACCAGTTCCTTATTCCCAGCATCCTTGTGAATAATTAATGGTTAGTGGATTTAATGGTTTATTGTAAGTCTGTGGTTGCTTGACTGACTGACGGATTAATTTATTTAAATCTTTTATGTTCTTGGAATCTAACACAATAAAACCACTTGTTTAAAATTCTGAAAGCATCTCAACTTAGAAAAGTAAAATATGAATTAAATATGAAAGCTGTGTACAAATATTTAAACTGCAAATGTAATGTCTTTGGTTCATAAAGGAGTTACATTAGTATGTAACATCAGTTTCTGTGCATAATTTTCAGTAGCATATTCATATGCTTAATTTACAGTTATCAGCAGCCACGATGTGGAGTCTGTTTGCAGTAGATGTGAAGTATGCACTGGAGGAGCATGAGCAACACCGTCTATGCAAGTCCTCGGCCTACATGAACCTTCATTTTAAGGTCAAGTGGCTGCACACAAATTATGTCAAGGATGTGCCTCCATACAAAGGATCTGTACCTGAATATCCAGCGTGAGCAAATTATAACATTGTATTTCATCTGTTTCAGTGTAACTATAAACTGTCTTGCTCTGTTTAGATTACACATTATGTAGTGAGACCTGCAAGCTAAGATGTTTTGTAAGAGCTTCTTTTGCTGTGATGTGCTCTACAAATAAACATAAATTATTTTTGCATAGAACTGTGGGTTTTATTAGGTTATCCAATAATCTGTGGAGTGGGATGACATAGTCAGTATATTGACTTGCTATGGGCTGGATGGTGCGGGAATTGAATCCTGGTGGGGTCAAGATTTTCCACAACCATCCACACTGGCCCTAGGGCCCACTCAGCCTCCTGTACATTGGGTACCAGGTCTCTTTCCTGGAGGAAAAGCAGGAAGGGCATGGTGTTGACTACCCACCCCTATCTAGGTTGAAGAAAGAGTAGAGCTATACCTCTACTCTCCCTCTGGGTCTTCATGGTCTATTCTAAGGTGAACGTTAGCTTTTTTATCATTAAATAGTGTGACAGATTTGACTAAAAATAAGTAATTAAGGATTATTCATGACAATTTATATCTTGCAGGTTTTTTGAACCATTTGTTATGCAGTGGCTTAATGAAAATGATGATGTTTCTCTGGAATATCTCCATGGAGCATTCAACAGGGACAAGAAGGATGGGGTGAGTTATATTGGGTTTTGAACTATGTTATTTCAAGAAAGCAGTCATAAATATTCTTTTCAATATTTTTTCGTCTTTTTTCTGTTTCAGTTCCAACGCAGCAGTGAACATGCATTATTTTCCAATTCTGTTGTAGATGTATTTACACAGTTAACACAATGCTTTGATGTTGTTTCAAAGCTTGAGTGCCCTGATCCTGAAATCTGGAAACGATACATGAAGCGTTTTGCTAAAACAATTGTCAAAGTTTTGGTTGCCTATGCAGATATTGTCAAAAAGGAATTTCCAAGCCATCTCAAGGAGGAAAGAATTGTGAGTATAAATATCAGTTTGATCAGTCACTTATTTCCTGAGCAGTTACTGGCCAGCTCATTTAACTTTTTTGTCCATATAAAGTGATAACTGCACTGCATGAACCTTTCACTTAAAATGTGCCACTAATACACTGACATATGTACAGGCTGTTGTATGAGTTCTGGACTTAACTGTAGGAGATGATTTCCTGGGTCTTTGTGATGAAAAAAGTTAATATAAACATGTGTCAAACATTGAGTGGTTACAGAGTTATGACCACTTGAAACTTAGAATAGAAGGTAAGGACTACTGATATGATATGGAATAAAATAATGAAGAAACATATCATCTGATAAACTTAACTTCTAAATGTAACATAATGGAAGAAATTGCCTTTAGTTTACACTGATCTGTGCTTAAAGCAGGTTTTCGAAAATCCTACAATATACTGCAACACACCTTGCTGCTTAGTTGTGTGTGAAAGTGCAGAGATAAGCCTGAAATTTGTTTACATCACCTGCCAGCTCTTCAAGATCATGTAGCATGTAATAACAATCCGTGAGTTTCATGTGCATTTATGAGAATGAAAAACACCCAGAGCATAATAGCCATTGAGAATAGGACGCATGTTGAGAGGAACTTTTTGATTACAAAGACTTAGGAAGTTATGTCCTACAGTAATGTCCACAACTCATAAAACACTGTATATATTATTTATTTATTCATTTATTTATTTATATTTGTCATGTGTTTTAGAAAATTTATCAGTGATTCAAAATATGGACAATAGAATTATGTGTCATGTTCATAATTTTTTAAGGCAGTAATTCTATAATATAATCCAAGTAAATGTTAATCCAAACCTGGGTTTGGAAATTGTGAATATTGCTATGCAATGATGACCTTTATTGGACTTGGCATGTGTATTCCATGAGTGATGTTAGGTATGTGTGTAATACAACTTTGTATGTCATTTGCATGACTATGTTTTGAGATAACTTGGGACAGACATGTTCAATGTTCTTAACTTTCTATTCCATTCTTCATGGTTACCAATCATGGTGCAGAAAGTTAAATACCCTGCCATTCATTTCCACATGAAGTTTTCCATAGATTAAGGAATTAATTTGTCATTTATAGCATATAAAATGTGAGGAAAATAAATACTGAGTTACAAATTTTGCAAAATACCTATAGATGTATAGCAATGTGTTATATTCATACTTGGGGACATTAATTGTAATAAAGTTCAACAAACATTTATGACAAGGAGAATTATTTACTTACTTACAGGCATGTATCTTGATGAACAATGTACAACAGCTACGAGTACAGTTAGAGAAGATGTTTGAGTCCATGGGCGGTGAGAAGTTGGAAGAAGATGCTGCTAACATCTTGAAAGAGTTGCAACAAAACCTCAACACTGCCCTTGATGACTTGGCCATGCAATTTGCAACAAGGTAAATTTGTCATTAGAGAGAATAGCAATTACAGCAGGTGTTGTTTTACATGATTTTGTTTTGTGTGATTTCACTTTAACGCGACTTGAAAATTTACCCCACTTTTCGAATTTATGCAATAATTTCAGTTTAATGCAATTTGGCATAGACAATCTATGGCTACCCTTATCTTGTGTATGAGGCTAGCAGAATGCAACATCACTGTCATGCCATAAGTCATGTGTATAGACTGATTACGTTGGTGATATAATCATGCGGCTCATATAGTCTCCTCTTCAACAGCATGGGCCTTTCTTACCACTGCGAGTGAGAAACATATATCTACATGGCCTAGTGCAATCCAATTGGAAAATCAGTGAAAGACAATGGGTATTGAAGAAAAATTAGACATAATAAGCTGACTTGAAAAAGGTGAACGAATTTTTTACGAATGCTGTAATGTTCAACTCACTCATAGCAGCATATGTACAATTCGTGATAATGCTGATAGAATGAAAGAAAGTGCTAAGTCAGGAAATAAAGTATTTGTTTGTGTAACAACATTACCACCGTTCTATCACAGTAAGTCATACCAAAAGCATGGATGTGAGTTCCTTACATTTTTATTGCATTAGAAATAAATAAGTCTGCTATATAGACATGTATATATATTGTATAGAAATGTATATATGCTGCATATACAGCACATATACTCTACAGGTCCATATGTCCACTACTGGTATAGTCGTACACTATATAGGAAGAGGTTTTCAATCCTGTAACTCCCAGAAGATGCACTGTTTTAAATAGGAATTTTTTGCGTTTTCGCACACACTTATGCACTTAAATCACTGTTGTGTTTTCACACACACACACACACACACACACACACACACACACACACACACGTCTCTTGTATCTTCCGCACTAGCACAAATTCACACACACGCACGACCGTTACACTTTACATTTGCACGCGAAATCTTAATTGGGTTTCCGAGAGCACGGCCAACAGCTGACCGCCGAGTCCACATGCCCGAGCAAGATTGAACTTGTTGGATCGAGTCACGACACGCGACGATAGCTCTCGAATTTTCCAGAACGTTCGGCACGAAGAATCCTGAACTGACCCGAAGCTCACGGGATCGTCACCGAACGTTCGAATTATTTACAGAGATCGCGGGAACCCAACACCTCCCCTTTTTAGAGGAGCCGGTACCAGTACGATGAAATTCATGGCTACTGGTACTTCTTCATTCCGGGATCCAGTTCAAACTGCCGTTTCGGGATTTGACCTCGTTGAGAACGGCGAAGTTCCGGCTGCAAACTTGAGGCTCCACTTCCGGCCGCTCAGGTTCGACATTGTCGACCGCTACGTTTCCCTGGTGTCCGGCCCCTTGGTCATTGTCCCCCAGTGGTTTGATCAGGTCTACACCTTCTTCGTTGGGAGCCTGCGGGCGTGTGAAGGGCAGGTTGAACGCGTCTGCGAATGCTGCATAATAGCCTACCTTGGACCATGCGATTCTCGGCCGGAGTTGATTGGCTTGGAACCTGCAACTTGTTCCATCACTCATTGTCACTTCGTAGAGTCGTCCGCCGATTTGTCTGGCGACGGATCCGGTATCCCAGTCCTGAGATCGGCGATGCCGCGCATAGAAGGGGTCTTCAGTATTAAAATAGCGCGGGACTGCTCCATGGCGGCGGGTGAACTGGCGTTCCATCTTGAAGAAACGCCCGGTTGGTTCTTTGGGCGGAAGGTCAAGTGTCGTCCGGTGCTTGCGTCCGAAAAACAGTTCAGCGGGACAACGTTGTTGTGGGAGAGTGGAGTTTGGTGTCGTTCTGTAAGCGTCCAGGAACGTGTCCAACATTTGGTCCACATCCTCCCACCCTTAGTTTCAGAATGTCACGCTTAAATGTGTCGACGAAACGTTCGGCTTCCCCATTCGACGGAGGACGGTATGGAGATGAAAGAATGTGGTGGATGGCATTGAGCTTGCAGAACTGCCTGAACTCGTGTGACGTGAACTGTGTCCCCTTGTCGCTGACTGTTGTTTCTGGAACGCCATGCTGGGCGAAGAGTTTGCGCAGAGCATTTATGGTTACCCTTGAAGTCGTGTTGGGCATAGCGACGACGTCAGGATACTTTGACATGGCGTCTACGACGACGAGAAGGTGCCGTCAATATACGGCCCAGTGAAGAATAAGTGGATGCGCTGGCAAGACTTTGTCGCTGGAGGCCATGAGTGAAGTGCTGCCTTGATGGGCTGCTTAGTTAATATTGAACAGGGGGCACATTTGCGAACCACTTTTTCAATGTCCTGGTCCATGCATGGCCAATACGCGTAGTTGCGCGCCAGAGACTTCATGCGCTGGATTCCGGGCTGTCCCCGGTGGAGAAGCTTGAGCTCTTGGTTCCGGAGCGACGACGGAATAACAACACGTTCCCTGAACATAACGCATCCTTGTTCAGTTGTGAGGGCTTCGCAGCTTCTGTAGAACCCTTCAAGCTCCGACCAGTCGGGACGCTGCCGGAGCAGTTTGATGTCCGGCCGGCGGGCCTTGATGAATTGCTTTACAGTTTGCAGTAGCTCGTCTTTGTCGGTCAGCGAGCGGGGCTTGTCAAAGGTGACTGGGATTGAAGGCACGGGTCTGGCGGCGGTAGACTAGGGTTGCATCCAGTTTGAGAGTTAGTGACGCCTTTTTCGGCCGAGTCCGTTCTTGAAAACTTCGGTGGACTGTTGCAGCGAGGCGACGATGTCCATTTTAACGTTGGACGTCGACGGTTGCTGTGTTGAAATTTCCTTAACCGCTTCTCCGTCCGCGATGTACAAACCTAAGCGCTGTATCTTTGGATAACTGAACAGATTAAGGGATCCCCGTGGCGCGACATAGAAGTCACCTTCGGTCTGGTGGTCGCGACGTTTGAACACGGAACGCCCTTTCCCGAGGAACGTTGCAGTTTGGCCATTGTACATCCGTGCCACCTCTCCACTTCCGGAGGGCTGGCGCACTAATGAAGTCGAATGTCTCCTTACTGGTGATATTGACTTCCGCCCCAGGGTCAAGATAAAATTTGACTGGGAACCCGTTTGCGACGATTTCCATCATCATCAGACTATTTGACGTCAGTGCCTGACGGACAGCGCCTATCTGTGTGAGGCCAACCTTGTTGTGCTTGGGTTGACGGTGACGTTTGTGGATAGGGTTACACTGACGCTCAAGATGCCCAGTCCGGTTGCACTTATTGTACATGTGTCTCAGGTGTGGGCAATCCTTGCACCAGTGGAGGTCGCCACAGCGGAAACAAGAAGACGGAGCGTCTTTTTGCGTTGTTGGCTGTGATCCCTTGGGCTGTTGCAATGGCGGGTGCTTGCGACGTTGTCTACGTTTCTGCATGGTGTTGAGGTAGACATTATCACTGGTGAAAACCTGACAATCGACCTTTGTGGTTAGGAAGTCCATGCAGTCGGTAATGACGTCATCAGAGCATACCTGGTGTTCATCTTGGTTGAGTTTCTGAAGAATTCTGGATCGCAGGGGTTTTTCTGTCGGTGATTTAAGCGCAGAGAGGAGAATGAGTGCAATGAACTGTTCCTTCGTTAGATCTTTAAACCTGAACCTTTTCAGGGCCACTTTGCATCGGTTAGCTAGATGCATGAACTCTTTTCCTTCCTCTCTAGTGAGACGCATGCAATCGTAACGGTTGGCGAAAACTGATCGCTGCTTGCTAAATAGAAGACGGAGCTTACCCACAGCCTCGCCATAACTGTAGTCCGTGACTTAGTTCGGAAGGCAGCACTTGCGAAATTCAGCCAATGTGTCTGTTGAGAGCTTGGTTGTAAGAACCATCGTCTTCTCCTTTTCCTTAAACAGGGGCGTTGCGCATAATAGAGAAATCTCAAATCGCTTAAGCCAGTCATCGGAGTGCGTTGGGTCTTCTTTGTCTGCCATAAAGGGCTCTATGTCCGAGAGCTGAGGTAGCGGCGAATTACGCAGGACCGGTGTAGTGGCTGATGTGTAAGCGCCCTGATCCACTTCGAGCTGATCGAGGAGCTGTACGAAGCGTTACTCTTGTTCTTTAAGGACGGTCGACAGGACGCTTTGGAGGTGTGCGGATTTCATGTTTAAATCCTCGTCGCCACTGTTGTGTTTCTTTAGAAACGTATGCATTTAGATCACTGTTGTATTTTCACACGCACACGTATCTTGTATCTTCTGCACTAGCACTTATTCACACACACACACACACACACACACACACACACACACACACACACACACACACACACATACACACGACCGTTACACTTTACATTTGCACGCGATCTCTTATTTGGGTTCCCGAGAGCACGGCCAACCGCTGACCGCCGAATTCACGTGCCCGAGCAAGACTGAACTTGTCGGATCGAGTCACGCCACGCGACACTAGCTCTCGAAGTATCCAGAACGTTCGGCACGAAGAATCCCGAACTAACCCGAAGCTCGCGGGATCGTCGCCGAACGTTAGAATTATTTACAGAGGCCGCAGGAACCCAACAGAATTTTGTGTTCAGTTTGTGCGATTGCGTTTTGCGCAGTGTTTTTCAGGGATGTAACGCTGACATAAAATGAGACCTGCCTATATTTACGTTTATCAGTATGGCAAAAATGACACATGAAGCCTGAGAAGAGTTTTACCTGGTTTCAATTACCTGGAAATTGTTACTTTTGTTGCTACAATGGAAAAATTAACACTAATTTACATCCCGTGGTTATTCAACCTACAGAATTGTGTTTTGTGTACTTGACGTGACTTCAAAATTGATGTATTTCTTGCATGATGTCAAGAGTATGTTCTAAAATGCCTGAAACTTCAAGTCCGCTCTTAATCAGGGTTTATTTTAATAATTTTTTCAATAGAACATTTTCATAATACTATTACATATGTACTTTTTCCTATTTTTTAACATTTAAAACAGAGAATTAAATTGTGAAATTAATGATTCTTTATCCAGGTATTTACATAACATTGTATGTTTGGTGGTACAGTTGAAATGATTTGAAAGTGAAATGCTGCAAGAACTTGCATGGCCTTACAGATAGACTGGTATAGGGAAAGACAGAATTCCTTTGATAGCATCTGAAATAAATGTCTAAGACCAGTGAACATTGTTGGCACTAAGTGTTAGGTGGAAGAACTGTATTGGGAAAGATATGCAAAACGGAGCCCAAAAAGACTGAACACAAATATATAACGGAGTGCATATTGGCAGACAGAGAAGGATGTTGCAAGGTGACTCAGTCTGGTGGAAATACAAATGTCAGTGGATGGTGGTGGTGGTGGTGGTGGTGGTGGTGGTGGTGGTAGCTGTTGCTGTTGTTCCTCCTAGTGTTGAATATGTGCCCAATCTGGCATCATGGTAGAGGACTGCCGATGGTGTCCCTCCACTTAACAAATTCAGTGTGTTTGTTAACAAGGGAATTTGGTCGTCTCCACCAAATTTATGTCTCTGGAAAAGTTTGTCGTTTATGTTGCTATGTTCAAGATTGCTCTATACAAAACCACATGATGTCATAACTGTATAGCTGAAAATGTTATTTCTCACTGCCATGAAAATTTCAAGCCCCCATTTTTCTTACATGCATATGTGTGGGTTACTGTATGCCTTTACTGTGAAATCACAACAACAGTAAACACATTAACGTCAGTCTTTATTCTCATCGATATGTACAGGTTATTGCTATATACAGTTGTCCGTGTCGAACGTATTTACACGTGTTTCTCCTTTGATACTGTGGCGGCGAAGGGCCGCGTTAGTGAGGTCCGGCAAACGTTACTCCTGTGAAGAAACGGTCTCACTGAAGCAGTGCAGTGAGAGCGAGTTGTGTACAGTGTCAGCCGGTTGCACGGAGCAGGCTGCGCGGTGGAGAGCCTGGGGCAGCTCTGTGGTGCCAAGCAGTGTGTGCTGGTAGACACTGCGGCGCGTTCCGCAGGATGCGAGCTGTAGATGCTGCTAACAGGCCGAGTAGCGGATGATGCGCGGGAGCCGATCGTGGAGGCTTGTAGCACGTTGAGTCTTGATATTGAACGCTGGATCCGGAATACTGGAATGCACAATTTTTGGCTGGAAATGTAGCCTTTTATACCTGGCCATCACTGGGCTGCCTGTCTGCGATTGGCTGGCGTGAAGAGCTTGTTGCAGTGGTGGGGAGACCGAATATCACTGTACTGCGCGGAAAGGGCCATTTTGCATTTGTGGCGTTGTTCCCACATATGTAATAAGTCCAGACTGTGTATCTGGTTAACAGTGATTAAGAACTATATTATCTAACTGTGTGGACCAGGGTCCTTAAGAAGCTAATTTCTGCACTCAAGAAAGTTACCTACTCTTATGAAGCCTGAAGTGTTATTACTGTATTGAATACATACTGTGTGGCTCTGACACTTTTATTAGATTTTGTCAACTGCCTTCCTGCATTTTGTAACCTTCCTGTCATCATACATATTTTGAAGCATTACGCTAACATAATCTTCAGTGAGTTATAAGCTATTGGTAGGTTACTTGCCACACATATGGAACTCAGCTTGTATGTCACTAAAGATGATGCTAGCATAAGGCATCAACATAACCTGGACAAAAAGTTTGAGGTGCAAGGTATTGTGAAACCTAACTGTGAGCTATTGTCAATCTTAAATACAGGAATAAAGGATATAATGAATTTAACAACAAAGGATGTGGTCGTATTATGGGGAGGTATGAGAGACATTAGCAAAAATTAGGCAATTGCAGGACTATCTCACATATGAAAGTTTGTAGAAAAATATAATAACACTAATGTATTAGTGATGGAATTACCTGATAGATGTGATCTAAGTGCTAACTCCTGTGTAAATGTTGAATGTAAGAGTTTCAACAGAAAGTTAAGAAAATACATGCAGCCCTTCAAACATGCATCAGTAGTAGAAATTTACTGTAACAGAAGTCATTATACAAGACATGGATTACACCTAAATTATAACGGGAAGGAGTTTTCTGCTAAGCAAATCCGGAGAGAAATTGAAAGGATTTTCAGAGAGGTTATATCTATTCCAATACCTCTAAATTGGTTGGATAAAAAAAGGAAACAAGAGGCAAAAGAAAGTGATGAATGCAATGTTATTGAGGGAAAAGAAAGTAGTCTTGTGATATTATCTACAGATGTTGAGCAAGGAAAATATAATCAAGAAAATGAGATCATCAGCATTGAAGATAAAGTAGTTTCTAGAAAGTTGCGCAAAGCACCTGTAAAATTAAGTAAGAATTTTTTATGGACGAACCAGAGCAAAAAAGAAGTGAAAAAGAAGGCAATAAAATGACTGTGGATTCAACACGTGCAAAGTTTAAAATCTTACATCATAATATGCAAGGATTTACAAATAAACAGTTAGAGTTGACAGTCCTGTTGAATACAGAATTACAAGACCTGGACGTTATATGTCTCACAGAACATTGGCTGACAGAGGAGCAAATAAGTATAATAAAACTGAATAAATTTAAGTTGGTAAATAGGTTTTGTAGAAAGGAAACTAAAAGAGGTGGTTCCTGTATATTTGTTAGACAGGAGTTAAATATAAAGGAAGTACTATATACGCAAGAATGAATGAGTGAAAAGGTATTTGAAATATCTATAGTAAATATACCTGACTTAAGATTGACTCTAGCTTGTATTTACAGATCACCCCAAAGTGAGGTAAAAAAGTTTATAGATAAATTAGAAAATCTTATTCTAAAGATACAACAAAAAGGTAAGAGAGTTATATTGTGTGGTGATTGGAATATACATTTTTTGCACAATAGTGAACATTTGGAAGCATTGAAAAATATATTAGTATCCTATAATTTAAGAAATACAGTAACCTCTGCAACTAGAGTGACTAATAATTCAGCCTCATTATTGGACGTTATGATTTTAGATAATAATTTTGGTCCTAATTCAATGGAGGTATTGAATCTAGGGTATTCTGACAATTTGGGGCAAATACTGACAGTGTCAGTGATAAAACAGGAATATAACCGAATGGTATTTAAAAAAAGAAATTTTTCACAAAGAAATATGACTCATTTTAAAGATTTACTGTATAGGGAGGAATGGACAGATGTCTATTCAGCCAGTTTCCTAAATGATGCATACCTTGCTTTCCTTGACAGGTTTTTATATTATTTTAATGCAGCCTTTCCAGTAAAGCTATATAAACAGAAAAAAATTCATAATAATGGATGGATTACAAGTGGTATAAAAAAGTCTGGTCAGAGAATGAGATTACTAAATGACCTCAAATATAAAGTAAAGCTTTCCATAAATGCATTATATTATATCAAAAGATATCAAAAAACTTACAAAAAAGTAATTTCTCTTGCAAAAAAATGGTATAATGATACTTTTATATTACATGCAAAATATCCAACAAAGGCCATGTGGAAATTAATTAATAAGAAATTAGGTGAGGTGAGAAATCACCAGGAGACATACCGCCTGAAAACGAACTCCAGAAAAATAACACATCCTGAAATGGTTGCTGAGGCATTAAATTCTTATTTTATTGATAATATAGAAGAAATCATAGAGCAGAATGAAAATAATAAAGTAGAATGTAGTAATTTAAGGTTAATGAAGTTAAACCAGCATTCTGTGTTCTTATTTCCTGTGACAGAAAATGAAGTTGAAAGGGTAGTTATTAAACTGAAAAGAAAAGCAGCGACAGGAGTTGATGAGATCCCAGACTTCATAGTAAAAGACTGTATTCACCTGTTAGAGAAACTGCTATGTTTTATCTTTAATTTGTCTATAACACTGGATTCTTTCCCAGACAGGATGAAAGTGGCAAAAGTCAAGCCTATATATAAGAAAGGGAAAAAAAGAAGATATGGGCAATTACAGACCAATTTCAATTTTACCAACCTTTTCAAAAATTCTTGAAAAAATTGTTTACAATAGATTAGTTTGCTTTGTCAACAAAGAAGATCAACATGGCTTTTGGGAAGATAGATCAATGGAGACTGCGTGCCAGAATTTTATTGAATTAATACAAAAAAGACTCAATGACGGAGAGCATGTACTTGGAATTTTTCTAGATCTCTCAAAGGCATATGATGTTATAAATCATGAGACCTTGCTTGGAAAGCTGGATTACTATGGAATTAGAGGGATAACTAAAACATGGCTAGAGTCTTACCTGTCATCCCACTCACAGTATGTAGAAATAACAGCAAAGGCAGAAGATTTTTACGATCACAAGTACACATCCCCATGTAGAATAATAAAACATGGTGTCCCTCAGGGATCCATTTTGGGACCCCTTTTGTTCTTATTATATATAAATGACTTACCGCGGTATGTTCAGAATGCAAAGGTTGTTCTTTATGCTCATGATATAAATATTGTATTAACTGATAAGGATTTAACTAGACTCCAGGATAGAGTAAATAATACTATGAAGCAACTAGAATTATGGTTCTTGAATAACAATATGATTATAAATATCAACAAAGCTAAAGCAATGTTATTTCACTTAAAAAATAACAATGTCATTGATGCTCCTCTCATACTCTATAAGAATGAGAAAATTAGTTACATATCTCAACTAAAATTTTTGGGGATCAATATTTCTTGTGCCCTTACATGGAGCACCCAAATAAAAGTGTTGTGTGTGAATCTTAGTAAGGTTTGTTACATGATAAAGATGCTGAAAGATGAAGTGAACCTTTACGTGTTGAGAAATATTTATTTTGCTAAGTTTCAGTCTGTAATGAGATATGGAATAATTTTGTGGGGTGGGGTAAGTGAGATTACAAAGGTCCTAAAGGTGCAGAAAAGGGCTGTTCGCTTGATGACAAACAAGAGTAAAAATGAATCATGTATTCCTATATTTAAGGAACTAAAGATTTTTACAGTGATTTGCTTGTTTATATTCGAGACCTTGTGTTTCTGTCTTAAATACAATATTTATCAGGTCAGAAATTCTAATTTCCATGGATACAATACCAGAAGGAAAGATGATTTCTATATATTTCAGTGTAATACCTCTCTGTAGAAGAAAAGTGTTGTTAATATGAGTATTAGGCTGCATAATAGTTTGCCATCAGAACTAAAAGAATTGGGTGATTTTAAAAAATTTAAAAGAGCCCTAAAGTCGTTTTTATTAAATAATCCCTTTTATTCTTTATCAGAGTTTTTTACATATGGTCATTAGATAAAAGTTCGCGTGATAGTAGGTAAAACCTTGCCACCAGACAGTTGTAAATGCCTGTGTTATTGGGACTAAAAATTGCTTGGGTGCTTGCCATTCTGTATGTGGTTAATATAGGTTCTTTGAATGCCTCAATATTTTATACCTTAGGGATTGTATTGTAGCTTGGTCTGTGGATGATTTTCAACTTGAGCTTTGGAATAAGTACAATTTCCTTGTATAATGATTACTATTCTCAAATTTAGGTATATATGTTTTTTACCTGTAGCTGTGAGGAGTGACTTCTTTCATTGACACATAGATTTTAAACTTGGTTTTAAATAGATTTGTGTTTAGTTCAACTATGAATGATTTCTGTTGAAAAATTGTTATTTATTCTGGTTTTAAATTGATCTGTATTTAGTTTTACATCATTGTGTATTTGGTTTTAGACAGGTATTGTTAATTTAAGTCTTGTCATTTATATTTGTAAGGGTTATTATTTATGTGGCAGGTATGGATCCTATTGGATCGAAATTGTAATACTTATATAAATGGACTTGTCCTATTGCTGATTATGCAGCAGACATGGATGCTAAATAAATTGATTGATTGATTGATTGATTGATTTATGTGACCACAGGAAATTAATAAAGTGCAGAGAGGCAACTGGGGAAAAATTCAGTAAAAGTGCATGTTTCTAACAGTGTTCGTAAGAATTTTCTACTGGTTGCTATTACAACAAGGTAATAAAGCTATATTCTTGACCTACTATCAAAATAAGAAGAGGGGAAAAAACATTAAGGGGAGTGAAGTTGCATGATGAAGGAAATAAGAATGTTTTATATTTTGGATGATTCTGAAATTGTCATTCCTATGTCTGCAATGTGATACGACATTAAAATATGGTTTGTGCTGAAAAAGGGGCTTAGAACAAATCTTTCAATATGAAAAAAATGTCTATGCTTCTGCTAAATACTTTACTGTCATAATACCATAACTTGTTTGTGTGTAACATTGTGATTTCAGTAAAACCATTTAAATGTGAAGAATTCACGGCAGTACAACAATGCATCAGGAGTGAAATATACAATTTTTCCACTTTGTAGAATTTATAATCTTTCACTAGTCTATATTTCAAGAGTGAGTGACAGGGACTGAAAGAAAGATTTGTTCTACAAGTATATAAACTCTGGAGTTTACCCTTTCAAATGCTATTCTGTGGGTGCACATGTGTAAAATCAGTTAACAAAAATAAAACATGTCCTTAGAAAGTTTGAGATGTATTTGTAAATATACAGATGTTTAAATTGCAGGAGGCACTTATCATATTACTTAACTGTACCAACTCTTCACACTTAGGTATTTTTTTAGCCTTATTTTACACAGGTGACAAACTAAAATTACTCCCAAAATATGATAAATGAGCAGTGATAGTCGTGTTCTTTGGACAAGAGTTTATGGCCTTCACGTCATGGTTGGAGTCTGACATTCATTTTCGATACTGACAACACTTTTACTTTATGGGGTATGATGATAGAGATTTGCATTTAGATAACTCCACATTGGTTATGGCTGGGACTCAAAGCCAAAACATGTGACACAGAAGGTCAGCATTTTACTCTCTACAAAAAAGCTTCATATAAATAAAATGCATGTCATGCATCAGACTTTCATTCAATTTGACACATTGGCATTTGTGTGAATTATTAATTTCAATCACATCTTCTCATGGCTCATATTTAAAATTTAAAATAAGTTAAGCTTAAAGCTACTGATAATGCCCCTCAGATCATTACTGTTGTGTTTCAGCTGCTCATATATACAACTAAAGTCAGTATCATATACAGTGTGTATAATTTGTTCAGTGATAACTAATCAACGATAAGAAAGAAACAGCAAAATCTTGATTGAAAGACTTCTCTAACAGCATTTAATATTAAGGATTAACACACTTAGTTTTCCACCACTTATGTTCGTACAAGGAAACCGCTGACATCTGACATCTGACACTGATATGACATCTATGTTACTAGCCTGGAGCCACGTATCACCGAGAGCGTGCGCCAGTTGGGTGATCTACTACTGTCCATTAAGGGCGGAGGCCAGGTGACTCTGAATCAACCCTCGCAGCGCAATGCAGTGGCAGCTGAGGCAGACGAGGTGCTGCGGCCGCTCATGGATCTGTTAGATGGTCAGCTGTTATATTGTTTATGTGATTCGTTATATGATACAAATTAAGTTTCCATTGTTTGCCCTGGTTTTTATTGTTTTAATAATGTATATTTTAAGAAAACTCTGGTCAAGAGGTGTTTTCTTTGGCTAGTAATACACAATTGTGAAATAAGTAAGCACGTATAGTTTAACAATGGCATAATGTTTGTGTGACAGTATTTGTATATTTGTATCACACTATATTTTTTGTTACCTGTGTTACAGGTCCTTCAGTGACTTGTGTGCTCTGGGCATGTATCGTACAGTATGATGTGGACTGGTGGGTTAGCCATGCCCACCCAGAGCTCACAAGTCAGTGAACGACTTCTGCCTCAGCTGAGTTACTAAGATAAGAATAAGTCTTTGTATTCTCTCTATAGGGGCCAGATTTATTTCTTGTGTATCATTTAACTGTTAGCAATTGTTCATTTACCAACACTTCAGAATGTTGTTATTTATTTAAAAAATACAATGTCTATAAATTAACATGCTACTGCAGTCAAAAGACATATTTCTGAATATGCGTTCCTGTCTTTTTGCACTTCTTTGCCATTCACCCACATCAGGTGTCACGATTGAGAAGAAAAATAACACAAATATGTTATGATCTTCAGGTTCCATTTTAGTAACAGAAATTCAAGTCACTTTTGGCAAAATACATACAAAAACACAATTTAGGGTCTCAGGTTTCTTTCAGTGACACAGAATTTGGTAACCAGGACTTCACTGAGGCCTGCTGTCCATAATTTCTACTTGTATTTCTTACATTAGCCAGGGGTATGGAACTTTTAATATGTTTCAGGTTCCCTCTCCTTGTATGCTCAGTCATGTGAGAAGACAGTACTCAAAAGGTTGCTAAAAGAACTTTGGAAGATTGTAATGAGGATTCTGGAGAAAACAGTGGTTCTGCCACCAATGACAGACAAGAGTGTAAGTGCAAACTTTTGCCAAATATAAGTCTACAAGGAGTTCATTTACCCGTTCAAAGATTTGTGGGGCAAGACTTCAACAAATTTGATCCTTCATATGTCACAAGAATTTACCAAAATTGCAAAATCATGTTTACTTTTGCTGCCAAAATTTCATATTTTGGGGCATATTATCTCAATCATGTCAGTGCAGTACAGTAACAGAAGCATTCCTGTGATCTAGTACTATCTATAGGAACTAAAACAAGAGCTATGTAAATGAATGGTGCGGTGCCAAATACTGTATGTGACATGGAGAGGGAGAAAATTGCTTCCAGAATGTGTTGTAAATGACACACAAGGGAAAGTTTTAGGTGCACCATACAAAGGGTTAGTAATTAGTTTTAACTGAAAAAACAAAACAAAGTAACCTTATGGTGACAAATCCCATAAATTAAATACTTCTGTACCAAAGTCTGATTTTGGACCTAATTCTGAGCCAGTTTGGCAATCTTTCATTCTCATATCTTGCTTTGTACTCCAGCTGAGTGTTTTCCTCTCATTTTTGTCTCTGTCTTCCCAGTGCGTGTTTTGCAAGAGGCTTCCTGACCAAAGTTCTGTATGCATTCCTTGTCTTCATTCATCCCAGTCACATGCACAGCGCTTCACGTTTTCCTTTATTTCATTAACCTAAACAATATTTCCTGTTTATAGAATATTCTAAATTTTTCAAATACACCTCCTGTAAGTCCATATATTTCCTTGAATAGATTGACACTTGGTGCACTGTATAGGTGTGAATGCATTTGACGGTGCTGTAAATTTAAAACCCTCATCATGGATATTAGATGGAATTTAAACCCCACAATAACTGAACGGTTAAAGTAAGACATTTATTAAACTGACACATATATTGCACCTTGTCCATGCCCCTCTTTAGTGATAACGTATGTTTTGGCAACTGTATCTGACTCCATCATCAAGTAAAAGTAGAAACATACTGAGCTTAACTAAAGGGATGGTGCCAGTCTTTTGTCTGTGTATAGGCAGCATCCATGAATCTCTTTTGGCCCATGTAATGGATAGAGCATATGCTTTGTATTGCACACTGTGAACTAATTCTGAACTGTTGTTTCCATTCTTAAAACGTACCACAACCCTCGCCATCTTTATTCTTTCTCTGCATGCGTTAATCATTGATGTACACTTTTATAACTCGGATTCTTCTAACCATATCCTTATGCTTCTGTGACAGATGATCCTGAAAAACCTGACAGATAATGCAAAGAACTTGGCAGCCAATGCCAAAATTGAGGACATGTCACGTCTGTTCAAGAACCACATGGCTGGCAAGCAAGACATCAGAAATCCTCTCAGTGGCGTAATGGTAAATCAATTAACATACTTAAGCCTGATAACTTATTCAGAAGCCCGAACTATGAAAGCTACAAATTTGGTTTTAAATCTTATTATAGATTATATTTCCCCATTATTAGATGGCTACATTGTATTGGGTCCTGGTGTATCATGTAAAAAGTACCTTGATAAAATTGTAGTTGATATGTTAGTTTCCTGTGGGTAAGACTTAAAACAAATAAACTGGTTTCTTTGTTCAGTGTCTGGCAACACCACTGATTTGATGCTTCTGGTATATGTAATGACGTGATCTCACAATTTTGTTTCAAACACACTTTGGGATTGTTGGGTTCCTGCAGTCTCTGTAAGAATTAGAACATTCAGTGACGATCCCATGAGCTTCGGGTCAGGTCAGGATTCAGAGTGCCAAACGTTCTGGAAACTTTGAGAGCTAGTGTCACATGGCGTGACTCGATCTAACAAGTTCAGCCTTGCTTGGGCACGTGGATAAGGCAGTCAACAATACTCTTGGGAACCCAAATAAGTGTTTGCATGCAATGTAAAGTGTATTGGTCATTTGTGTGTGTGTGTGCGTGCACGCGCGTGCGTGCGCTAATGAGGAAGATACAAGACACGTGTGCTTGTGAAAACACAACAGGGATTTAAGTGCTTAAGTGTGTGAGAAAACAGTGGATTTACTAGTTTGTTCCGTGGATGCAGTAGCTGTTTTACTTGCTTGGGTTCCTTTGAAAGTCGCATATGTGAAGAGACAAAATTGTTTCTCAAACTGTCTAGCAAGTTTACTGGCAGAAGCTGATGTTTGTGGAAAAATAGTGACTGGTGATAAGACTTTGTGTGTTTCACTGTGACCCAGAAATAAAATGCCAAGGTCTCCAATGGAAGAGTCCAGACTCTAAGAAGAGTATGAATGTCAGAATTCAATTCAGCCATGCTGGTTTTATTTTTGTTATACTAAAGAAATTTTAATTTATGAATTTATTCCTCCCAAATCAACTGTTAATCAAACATGTGACATCCACATCTTGTAACACTTGAGGCATCACATTGGAGCCAGAATATGGGCTACGGGCTGGATGTCTGAGGAATCTTGGTTTGATTCCTAGCAGGGGCAAGGTATTTATCTCTTCTCCCAGTCATGCAGGCTAAAGGTCTTGGTCAGACAAATTGATTTAGCATAATAGAAAAACATCTTCCTATGCAACATGTTCATTACAGAGAATTTTTAACTAAAATGAAGTGCCCGTTCAAAATATTCAGCATATTATCTGATTAGGCCCCATTTGACTTTTTGTGTTTTCACATGTAAAGGCTTCCATGTAAGGACATGTAAGTGTAAGTTACTTAGAGTTATTCAGTACAATATGATGACACTCTTGAAATGACTTTTGGAAAATTACACTGGTCGGCATAAATTTCCTCCCTGAAATAATTTTGATAGATTTTCATCGGTAATAGGTGCACAAACTGTAATGTGTAAATAACGTGCTTATATCACCTGCCATTTGGATGATAGCAGTTGATACCTCAGTTGAATGGCAAGAAACTGAAATGTGGGGCTGGCCCAAAGTTTGTTATGTTGTTCGTTTATATTTACTTATTTAAGTAACTTAAATCCCTAGAATAGAATTGACTCAAACTATCTCTCAAACTGGAAAGGCCTGCTTCCAGCTGTTTAGTATCCCTTTAATTTGCAATGTGATAATTTGTTGCTGTGATAAAATGTCAGTGTGATCAAATGTCACTGTGATAAATGTCGGCATGAAAAAATATCTCTGCGATCAATTGTTGCTGTGATAATTTGTCAGTGTGATCAATTGTCCGTGGTAAATTATTGTGTGAAAATATGTTGTGGCCCTGTCTTCCACAGTCTCGGTCTGATATCATACTCTATCCTGAGGGTTGCACCAGTGCAAAAGTAACATTTTCCCTGTGTGTTTGGAAAGTATTTGTCTTTTGTGCAACATGTCATGTTCTAGCCAAAATAAGCCAAATAGCGTTTGCTACATTTGCAATGAAGTGGTATTAAAATCGCAAAGGAAGCCATTCTCACAACTCATGAGGAAAGCTTATGAACTGTATTTTGGCGGTAAGGCTGGCGATAAAGATAACATTTGAGTGTCAACGATTTGCTGCAGCTCTCATGTTCAAGGATTTTGACAGGCTGGTTGAAAGGGGCCCACAAACCAATGCCTTTTGCTGTTTCGATGGTGTGGCATGAGCCTCAAGTCTACTTAAACGACTGCTATTTTTGCATGACAAACATCACTGGTTTCTCCCGATTTTCCGTGCATAAAATAGAGTATGCTAATATACCCTCTGCTTTAAGACTTGTTCCTCATGATGATTCAATGCCAGTGCCCAAGCCACCAGAATCTTATACTTCTGACTCAGATTCAGAACCGGAAGAGAATAAAAAAATGGCACTCCATTCGGAAAAAACACCAGGTTGGAAGAATATGGCACATCCTGCCTTAGTGGATAAGTCAAAAATCTATTTACCTCCACAGCGTATCAAGTTCGCTTTGATGAAATATTTATGAAAGGGATGACTAAAGACAGCAAAGGTTTTGCCTGTTTAAGGCAAAAATTTCCCAAAATAAGTGAGCCAAGGTGAAAGCAGTAATTTTTGTTGGCCCTCAAATTGAACAACTATTTGAAGGCTATGACTTTAGTACAAAATTAAATGCTACAGAAAGAAGAGCCTGGGAGGCATTTGAGAAGGTCTGTAGGGCCTTTCTAGGCAATGAAAAAGTGTAAAATTAAAGTGACATTGTGCAGGAGTTAATTTCATCATGCAGTGCTATGGGGTGTAATATGTCACTGAAACTTCATTTTCTGTATTCCCAATTGGATTTTTTCCTTAAAACATGGGGGCCATCTCCGATAAACATGGCAAAACTTCCATCAGGACATTTCCAAAATGCAACAGAGGGACAATGGAAAGTGGAGTCCAAATATTTTGGCTGAGTCTTACAGGAGAGACGCCAACTGGTGAATATAAGAGGGAAAAGAAGAGTGTTTTATGACGAATTTGTTTGCAGTTAGGATACCATATGTGGAGACACTGTTCATTATTTGACACTGCATATTATAATTGAAAACCAATATATTAATTTTTTATGACAAACATAGTTTTTGAATTTAATCACTCCTCCCTTAACACTGGTGGGTGATAGGGCAATTTGTTTGTCATATTTGGATTCAGCAATGTCAAAACTATAAGAATCGCCCTGAATTTTAAGAGGGAGCGAAAACTTTTTTTTTGTTTTTTTGCCAATCAGTGTTATTGGTAATCCCACTGAACCTTTACAAACCACAATCTGAGGATTTAGTATCTAAATTCACACATATAAAAATGAGTTTAATGGCTGCTTTTCAGCAGAGTCAGTCTGATTGTTGTGTCATTTAGAAAGTGACCAGCAGGTAGTATTGCTATTCAAGAATATTTTTAAGTTAGAAATTCATAATTATAATGTATATTTTAAGAAAAATATAGCATACTTGTTCGTCTGTTCATAATTTTGAAATTAATAACATGTCATTAAAAATAGTTTTCTCTATCCAAAAAATTGAGACTGGCTCTGGGGCTGACACAGCCTCCTATTTCATTGATATTAGGGGCTCTCTCCCCACTTGCATGACCAGGACATGGAGCTGACCACTCACCTACATCTACACTTGAGGTTCAGAATAAGTGGTTCTACACTCCCCCTCCCCCCCATGCCTTCATTTCATGTACAGGGGTAGCCTTACCTTAATAGGCCTTTATCATACATCCTGATCAGTTTATGCGTGAAGGGAAGCAGTCAACATTCTACATCCAATCAAGCAGAACTCAGTAAAATTAAACTGACTTCCTTCAGCACATCAGTTACAGTGGCTTAATTTATAATCCACATTAACTTATTGTGACAACCCTGGTAACAGGTCCATAAAACTTAATATGTTTCTATGTTATGATTGAATTTGTTCTCCTCATGTTAGAGTAGTGAACAGTAAATAGATCTGTAGAAGAAGAAATCAAATAGCAACTATTCACACACACACACACACACACACACACACACACACACACACACACA